>JAYEVJ010000148.1:0-308707 GCA_036346265.1 Melocanna baccifera
TCGTCAACTACCTCGACCTCGGCGGCCCGCACTTCTTCGCCCGGCCGCCCCTGGACGGCCGAAATACACTGGGGCGAGGTCGCGGAGCACTACAACGGCCTCGTACTCTACAGCGACACCGCGACGCGTACCTCGTCTGTACCTCGTACTCTAAAAGGGCTGTACGTGTGCAACCCCGCGACGCGGCGGTGGGCGCGGCTGCCCCAGTTCAAGGACGCGCGGCTGGAGCCGTCGCGCGTACCTCGTCTTCGACCCGGCCGTGCCGCCGCACTACGCG
Organism: Melocanna baccifera; assembly: GCA_036346265.1. Lineage (NCBI taxonomy): Eukaryota > Viridiplantae > Streptophyta > Magnoliopsida > Poales > Poaceae > Melocanna > Melocanna baccifera. The sequence goes on from JAYEVJ010000148.1 coordinate 278, forward strand.
GTGTTGCTGGCGCCCCAGGAGCCGGAGAAGAAGAAGCCAGCCAGGGATGACGCTCCGGCCGCCGAGATCATAGAGGCAGGTTAACAATTTGGTTTGGGAAAATATTTCGGAAGGTACCGAAATCACCGAAATTTCGGTTTAGATTTCGTTCAAATTTTGATAATTTGAATTTTGATAAAACTTTAGAATTTTGAGAAAAATGTTATAAAAAATGGTAGAGACAAACTAGATAATAGGTATTGTCTATGATATAACTTCTTTGTTTTAAAAAAATTTAATTATTCATAAAAAGCTAGCAGCTGCTCCAATGCAATTTCAACCTGTTATAACGCAAAAAAAAGCAAAAATCAAAAGCCTACAGATGTTTGGAGCACCACCTTCATCGCCCTACCTTTTTGTCAGTTGTAACTTTTACCAACTAAAATGTCTGATTTCTTAATGTTCCTGGTCCATGACTGATGTTTCGTATCATCAAATGATAAGTACCGAGTAATTAAATCGCCAATAGACGTTGAGTGCCGCAAAGGTGCACGGTCTTTTCTAGGGAGATCGGAGGAAGGGATATACTTTTGCAGCAATTCATGACGAGCACCAACTTCTGGTTTGGATCCTCAGCGAATCATATGATCAGACACAGTGGTTGTTGAAGCATCATAGTGACCTTGAGCCTGCCTTGCGGATGAGAGCACTGCGAAACTATCATCCACTAATTCGTGAAGGGCCCTGGCCCCTGGATCTTACATGACTATGGTGATAAAGACGACAAAAACAAGCATTTGTAGGACGGGATTTTGGAGCTATAATGATGACAATATTCTTGACACTACAGATAGGAAACAGAGGATACCTGGATACATTGATGATGATAGTAGTGTAGTACTCCCTCTGTGCCGTAATATAAATCTGACAGAGTAATATAAAATTATATTATATTTATCTTTAAAGAAAAAATAATATTATATCCAATTAATAAAAGTAAATATGGTTCAATTATATTAAATGACATGAAGAGAGGTTGGTCTCTGTAGAGTTTGAGAGGAACAAAAATAGGAGTTTTGTCATGTTCCTTGAATTTGGTAAGGTGCAGTCAGAACTAGTCTGTGTACATGTCGGATTAGTAGGTAAACTGAGGATGCATGCAGAAGAAATAAACGGATAACTTCTCGACCATGCAGAAGAAATAAATGGATAACATCTCGAGTTATAAATTTAATTCTCTCTATAATTCATGTGCCAACATCCACCTCACAATCTGGCAAACAAATCAAGATACACAAATTTTGAAGACGCAAAAGACGTCTTTCTTGGTTCGTATGACGTCACCAATCCATGGACATTCACTACAGGCAACTGTCAACAAACAGGAGAATATTCTTATTCCCATGTCCATTCGTTTCACATGTACAGAGGTACACAAGGCCTATAGCCAAGTCGAAGGACAATTGGCTGCAACAGGTTAAAAAGGACAAAAAAAAAAATAGGAGGTTGGAGGAAGGCAATGGCATTTTAAGTTAATCTTAACTTCGAAACAAACAGCTGATAAATAACTCGGTACACAATTTAATTACACGGGAGAAGGGTAGGCGGCCGCTGCTCCTGAAGGGAGAAGAGGAAAAACCCGACTGGTTTTGGCCGGCCAAGTCGCGATGCACATGATGCAAGGGGGGGTGGTATAGCGACTGTACAATGTGGCGGGGTTTTAATCTCGATTTATGCTCCTCGTCACATGAAGTAGCTCAGTGCTTTCTTCTTCCTCGAACCGCCTTCGCCGTAGAGGTCATTCCATTGAAGAAGTTCATTCATGTTCGCCGAATCGGACGAAACACTCGCGCAAACCTACGGTAAAGAAACACATTAGGTTATGCTCCTAAAGTAAGGACACGGGGATGGGGATTGAAATGAAGATGAATGGGCTGGACTCACCTGCTCATGGGCAGATTTGAAGTCATCCAAACCAAGAGGACGAATGTCCTCGCTTCCATACAATGCAGGATCAGGCCTGCCTTCCGCTTTTGCCACGCTCTTCTCCTGCATATGTAGGAAACAAAACCCCATCATAGCATATAAATCAAACAGTCATAATGTCTAACTGCCGTATAAGAATGAAAAGGGCATCTAACAACGATGTCAACTAAAAACCACTTTTATCAAGGTGTTTATTTTACTGCAATGCAGCAAGACAAAATGCCTACCTTCTTTTCCTTCTCTAGGATTTCTCGAATGGGGTAATGTGCTGCAGTTACACATAGATTCTGTAAACACAAGCAACTTGGTGAAAATCGTCCAATCGCTCCCATCACTTGGCATATAAGAAAGCACATCATCATCAAAACATACCTTCAGGTCGCTTCCTGAATATCCATCAGTCATATTGGCAAGTGACTCCAGATCAATATCTGGTGCCAACTCTTCTTTTGCTAAAATTACTTTCAAAATCTTCTCCCTATTTGATGCGTCAGGTAAGTTTACCATTAACCTACAGTAATAAAAATTAACAATCAAATGGTTAGATATCATTAAGCATCAATTAGATGATCCCACCCCAACACGAGACTGTCGTTACCTGCGCTGGAACCTCCTAATGACAGCCTCATCCAGGTCAAAAGGTCTATTTGTGGCACCAAGAACCAGAACACGTTCTTTATCTTTAGTGCGCAACCCATCCCAATTTACCATAAATTCATTTTTCATCTTGCGCATCGCTTCATGCTCCCCAGGATTTTCTCTCCTTCCAAGCATACTGTCGACCTGCCAAAAGTTAAAACATTCAATACAGATTATTGTATCAATAGCCAAATAAATCAATAATGGTAACAAAAGCAATTTACGTGCCTGCATACCTCATCAATAAATATAACACTGGGAGCTATTTTACTTGCTAACGAAAAAACAGCCTTTACATATTTCTCTCCTTCGCCAAACCACTGAAAGTAGACAAAATACCATTTAGCCTTGAGAAGCACGTAGTGCACCTCACTAGTTGCTCTTTGGATGAAATAATACCTTCGATGTAATGCTTGACATTGATATGTTGATAAAGTTAGCGCCTGCTTCAGTTGCTACTGCTTTAGCGAGCATTGTTTTCCCAGTGCCAGGAGGCCCAAAGAGCAGTATTCCTTGCAAGGCTGCAAGTAAAAGATTGAGCAGGCACGTTTTAAGATCTCAACTTAACCAGAGCAACAGAATTAGGTAGTCAACATAATCCTCAAAATTAAATTTCTAACAGATCTAAAGTTAACTAATATACTATTATTATCGTATAATAAAGGAAGGAGAGGTTGGGGACTCAAAACATCCTTGGAGGCCAAGAGTTTCATGCAAAAGTCAGGAAAAAAATTTCCTTCTCTACCTATCAAGTTAAACCCAGCTAGCCTATGCGAGCCAAAATTTTCTTCAAAATATGTTTCCATTATCAATTTAGGGAATTTGGAAACGGAACCCTAGAGAAATAACACTGCCAAATTACCAAGAGCCATAGTGCATTCAGAGAAACTCTGAAAGGCATTAGAAAACTAAACAACTTATAATTGATTTCACTTCTGTTTTCATGTAATTATTGGTTTGGAGTATATTTCTAGTAATAATAATATGAAATAGCAAAAGGCAACATGATATCTTAGCTCTGTTTAAAAAAGATGTACTTAAATGATCCTCACATCATGGGTTCATGACTTCACCAAAAATATCAATCATTTTTTCCCCTCTAGGGGTTGTACGAGTCGCCTAGACTCCTTACCATTTTTCTTCTTAATATAATGATGCGCAGTTCTCCTACGTGTTCGAAAAAAAAAAAGAAAAAAATACGTGCAACCTACAGTTGAAAAAAACTTACACCCCCATGCAAGAGACATTGTGCATAATTTGGTTATATGTTACTACCTTTGTTAACTGCCCTTTGCAGAACAATTCAGGCCTTTGCAGAGGGAGCATCACCAACTCCTTTAATGTGTCCTTTACATTCTCCAACGCTCCAATATCATCAAAGGTGACTCCAATATCATTAGGTGGTATAACATCCGGCAGAAGCCTTTTCTCAAACTCGTTCTCTGTGACAACATCCTAAGAGAAATAAAGTAATATAAAGGTAAAGCACTTGAAAATTCTAACTCTTGAGGAATGACAAGAATGTTTGCAATACGTGAGACAGCAAATACCTTTAATGATTTTTTTGAGCTCTTGTTATCACTTTGCATGCTCTGTAGCATGTTGAGCCCATGCTTAAGGCTGTCATTCATAACCATTAAGTTAGCATTCTGAGAGAAGATTGATCGAAAGAAAATAGAGGGAACAGGAAATATGACTACCTTTTGCTCGTGAGTACAAGTTTAGCATCCATGGAGATTTCAACTTTATTGTGTTTAAGGTGATAACTAACAGCGTAGCCGACAATCTTGTCCACATCTAAGAAAGTTTGGAGCAACAAAAGTTTCAATTGGAATTCTTTAGTAACATGTCCTATGCAATCACCCTTTGTGGTGCAGTCATGCAATTGTTGTTGGTTTGGGTACTAAATCAACATAACAAAATCCCCCAAAGATCTAGATGTACTTCTCAATTTACTCCACCTATGTATAAACTTTCAAGTTCAAATACATTCTATATTAAGAGTAACAAAAACGAGAAAATCTGACAAATGTTAAATCAAAAGGAAAGGAAAAAAGCAAAAGATGAATGCTACTATTCACAGCAAACTTTCTTCCAACACATTTTGAACTAGAAGTTGAAATTTTAAATGGTGCTAGAACACTATAGACTACATCATAAAAAAATCAGAATTTTTCATGTTGATTTGGTACCCAAACAGGAAGTTGATTTCATGAGTGCACCACAAAGGGTGATTGCACTTGATATGTTGCCTTGGATAAAAGGCAGAGAGCAAAACAAAAATACTCACTTTCATTAGTCAGTGATTGATCTTTGATGAATAATTCTTCAATGTCATTGCACTCAATTCCATTGCGGCTCAGAAACTGCATTACAGAACAAATGAACAATCACTGAATCACATAGTGGTCTTAGATGCTACTAATATAGATATCCATTCTAAATTGGGATGGGAATATAGTCTTCAAGAATTCAACCATTATCGGCAGAAAAATAATTGCAAAATTATCAAAAGGTGAATTCATGCATGATTACAGGTGTAAAAAGCAATAAGAGTACCAAACACAAGCCAGATATGGCATAAGCGCTGTTTAAAAAATAATTTGAGAATAAACACTACTTTAGAAATTACATTGCAACCAGATATGGCAGGTTGGGAAGTAACACAAGCCATAAACGGCTCAGGCATCACACAAGAAGCTTCAGTTCAATTGAACGTACACATTATACACTTGGAAATACTTAGTTCCAGGCAATATGCATAAAGTTGTATTTTCTTTGCAGCTTACCGTACGAATGCTACCAACATTAGATTTAGCTTTAAGGGTTTCAACATCACGATCCAGTTGTTGCTTCCAATCAGTAAGTTGTGCTTCATCCTGAATTTTTTTTCTTTAGATTAGACAGTTTACTTAAGCACAACACTTAAATGAGTGTAACAAGGGATATTATCACCTGTGGAAGCTGGATGGAAATTTTGTTAGGGAAAAGTTTATTTAGATGTTTCATTGCCTTCGGACTTTCTTTGTTCCTTTCATGCAACCTACTACCAAAGCTATCCTGCATTTGTCAAATAATAATACATCACAACATGGCAAAACAGACAGGCAACATCAGCACCATACGTTCATAAGAATAGCAAATAGAACCATATGCATTTAAACACACTGAAGGAAAACATAATATAAAGAATAAGTAGAATGAGATTGTTACCGGGAAAAGGTCAAATAGTGTCTGGCTGCTACTAGCAAACTTTGTAAAAAGAAATCCTCCAGGATGTGCCTACAAGATAGACCACAGCACCATCTTAGCAAATATTTGATAGCACTTGAAGAGAGATTGCTGATTAAGATCAAAGGAGAAGGGATGCAAATGAACAACAATTCCCCAATGCCAGTAAGGCAGTGTAACACCTCACAACTGACAGTCTGACACTACCTAATGCCACCAAAATTAGAATCTCATCCAGTTCTGGCCAATTCAAAGACAGACAGGCTCCAGTATGACACACCACCATGGGAACTAACACTACAAATTTGTCTAATTTCTCACAAATAATATATATACCTTCTCTTTGCGGTTGTCCATCTGGGTGTGAGATCCTATAATAAGAACACCAGGTGGAAGCGATTCGAGCTTGTTCCTTAAAGATGAAAACGACTCTGTAATTCCAGTGAATGATTTCTCTACATCCTTTAGTAACACTATCAGAGGGGCGGTTTTGCTTTCTTCCGAGATGACCTGACAGGCAATGAAAATCACAATATAACACAACACTGATTTATGTTTGTAAAAATCCAAATTGAAATAAGAGGCGGTACCTCAAGTAACTCAGTCATGGCTAGCCTCTCAATTTCTTCACCACCAGAACAGTCTGGGCGAAGTAATTCAGCTGTGGAAACAACAAATGGTCAGCAACAATAAGAAACTGTAAGACTGCCAAACATGTGGGGATTCAGATGTTTGAGCTAACCAGGGCAGAAGAAGCCATGATCTTCCTCACACAGACCACCCAGATCATTACCATCAGGGATCTGCTTGTCAAATCGGACTCCAATTTTAGATGATCCATTTTCTTCAAAAGCAAGCATCACTCTGCCTCGATAACCATAATTTGGGCCCCTAAAGATCAATAAAACAATTTATTAAAAAATGTATTGAAAGAATACGGTGGCTAACAAAAAATATATAGTCATCAGACAAAAGTATATCATGTTATCAAGCTAAATCTGAGTGAATGTAATGGGAACATAAGAAGAAACCAAACTCATAATTGGGTTGTTGGCTATTGAAAACTCTGGATTATGTGTTGCCAATTGCCCAATTTCCTCTTTCTATTGTTCCATGTAAACAATGTACTATAAAGTACGATTGAAATGCTTTTATTGACAATAGGAGGATCCACTGTGCAAAATAATATTGTTCTACGACAGGCCTACATCCATGCATTTCACTAGGTAAAGGTGCCTTTTCTCCAAGCATACTTTCTTATAATTTGTAGCAATAGATTATCTCTCTGCTCATGAACCTAGTTGTTTATGCCACATATTTTTGTTGTGGGGGACTAGGGTAAGGGTCCAAGGACCAAGGGTAGAACATTCGCCCTTAATCGGCCGGCCATGTCACCACCAAGGCCCTAAGGCCTGTTAAAGAAGAGAGGAAGACTAGAGAACTCTATTTATTTCTTTGCTTTCTAATAATAGGTACAATGCTGTCCCTTTTATATGGATGGCTTTGACATCTAAGAAATATATCTCTATATTAAAAAATTAATCTCTAATAATAGAAAACGTATCTCTAATACATGGAAATAATCTAAAAGGAAATAAGCTCAAATAATAAAAATAATAATTATTATATTCCTAATCCGTGATATACCGCAAACCACCCAAATTTGTGCAGCGTTAGTACCCATGGGTACTATTAACACGTTGTTACAGTACCAGCGGTGCTGATCACGGTTGCTACAATGCCCGTGGTACTATTCACTCGCCTCTGCGTACGCGTCGAGATCCTAGGCTATAACATTTTGTGACGACCAAATTAGTCACCACAAATCAGGAAAATCTTGGTGAGAGTATGTGTCTGACAGGTGGGGTAGTGTGCTAAAAAAGTGTGGCAAGCCAAAACAGTGGCCACAAACCAAACAGATGCCTAAGAAAGTCAAAACTTGCCTAACATGAACAATCACTCAAAACTTGTCTAACATGAGCAATCATCATACCACATAAACAATAAACATCCTAATAGCACTTCCACTAGGGGGGTAATCCGGATCCGTATTCGACGGATAGTGAGTTACCAAATCCGTATTCGTATCCAACAGAGAATTCAGATTCGCTCTCGATTCGATACTATTCAACCCGACAGAATCCGTATTCGAGAATTGTCCGGATCGGTTGGAAACTATCTAATCCGTTTTCACCCCTAACTTCCACAAACATGGCTTACAAGTTACAGCAACAAAGTTCTGATGAAAAATAAGGCAGAAATCTAAGGAGCAGATTTTGGCTGAAAACAAAAATAAGAGCACAGGTACCTTTGTGACAATGGGGATTGCTGAGCTGGACCCACATACCTTACCCTATCCCCTACAAAAGACGTGGCAGTGTAATCATGTTTAAGTAAAATATAATTGAACTGGAAAGATTTATTAAATAATAAAGAAATGCTAACAAACCTTCTCTAAAAGTATAGCTCTTGGATGTAGCAGTTGAGGATTCCTGTTTGGGCAAAGATGCAGAATGCAGAGTGGATGTACCCACAATATCAGCATTCACACTAGAAGTTGGTGCAGCTGGTCTCCTGAAGTGCATGGTGTCTGCCAAGGAAGAGCGGTGCTTATGAAGCATTGCCAATTTCTCACCACCCGCCTTATCCCCTGACTTATCAGTCTTGCCAACAACATCTTTCTGGGATTCTGGATCCTTTGAAGGCGCCTAAATAGATTTTGTTTCAATAATAATAAAGACATTGGGAAATGCAATACTTCAAGGTATTCTCAAGCTTTTGAATATGCTTAAGAGTAGTAGTCAGTATCAGTAATACATGGAAAACTTACCCCAGGCAACAAAAGTGAATCGACAACAAGTAGTCTAGCACCAAAATGCTTGGCAAGCGCCTTTACCAATGTTTCCTGATAAATCTCGGAGCCTGAGGCACGTTTGCAGTAGAAAAATTAGATAACTACAGAAAGATAAGCATTGGTATCAATTACCAAACAAGCATATGCAATGGACGCTAAGAAGTAACTATGAACAATTTTAACTCAATTATTGAGTTGCATGCACCAACCAGTTCACCCAAAAGCTTAAGCTGATGGGGAAATATGGACAATTCACTTATATTTCAATATTCCCCCTCACGTATAGGCTCTCTCAGGCCTAAGACATGGAATAGAAGTGGGGCTACAATTATTTTTATTTAATTGCGCTAACCGGGTCTTGAACTCAAGACCTCTTAACTCAGATAACATATTGAGTTGCATGCACCAACCAATTCACCCAAAAACTTGAATTGCTCACCTTTCATCATCAGCTTAAGTTTTTGGGTGAACTAATTGGTGCATACAACTCAATATCAATAGAAACAATAAATATTCAATGAACAAAAAAGGGTACCTGCTGGACCAGATAACAAAATCCGCTGGTTTATTGATGAAATTTCGGAGAACTGCTTGATGAACTCCTTCTTTTCCAAGTGTATGAATGCACATGATAGGAGCACATTCTTTGTATTCTCGCTGCATGAGATGGGGATTGATAAATAATACAAATATATCGATGTGTGAAAGAACAATACTAAATAATAGAATGCTTCATTTCAATGTATATCTGCGTGAAACTGGCCTACCTTGACTAAATAAACTCGATCAACCTTATCTATGGCTATTATCTAATGAATGCTATGAAGTAAGTATGAACAAGTCATACAGAATAACAAAATAGACATACACTGAACAAGTCATACAGAATAACAAACTAGACATACACTTTTTTTGGCAACCTCAAAACTAAGTAAAGCAGAATAGATGACTGGCCTTAGTTTTTTATAATGTAGAATACAAAGAACAAAGCATATGCTGTTAAAGGATATAGAGTTTATATTCTATTCCACATATGCCTTATCTCTATATGGCATATCTCTTTTGTACTCTCCTATATATATGGTCCTTGTGCCTCGTATCAATACACACACAATATTCATAACATGATATCAGTGCTAAGATTCAAACCTCTCTAACCCTAGCCCCTCCGTTCGTCTTCTTCGCGCTGCTGCCGGAGGATCGATCTCCCTCCCGGGGGCAGCCATCTCGTTTCGGGTCGCCGCCGCCTCATCTCTGGTTGCCGACCTCGCGCTCTGGACCAGTGTCGTTCTTGGATCCTCTTTGGGCCGCCATCGGTCTCGTCATCACCAGCTCGTCTTCTCCACCGGCTCTACCAGATCCGGTTGGATCCGGCCCGCCTCTATCGCCGCCGAACTCAGATCCGGCGCTGCTCCAGCCGTCGGTGCTTGATCCGCTAAGATCCGATGCCGCTCCATCGTCGCTGCTCGATCCGCCCGCTACTCGATCCGCCGCGCTCGTCGCCTCGACCTCGTTGGTTGACGGTTGCTCGGCCGCCGTTCTACCCCCGCCGGAGTTCGTGTGCTCGCCGAGAAGAGCCGCACGGCCTCGCCGACAAACTCTCCCAACCGTGCGCTCCGCCGCCCCCGATCGTGCCGTGCCGTGCGCTCTTTTGATATGGCACTCGCCGCCGCCGCCGCTTTGTGCCCATCTACCGACGCCGCCACCACGCTGGCTCGATCGCCTCCGCGCCGCTCTTCCGCCTCCGCCGAGCTTGCCGCGACGCCGCTCTCCGAGCCGAGGCTCTCGCTCGCCGTGTCGACGTGAGGCCGCCGCCTCGATCCATCGCGCGCCTCTCCGGATCCGCTGCCGCCAGGGGTGAAGCCGCACGCCGACCTCTCCGCCTTGACCGCCGGCCGACCCACTTCGCTTGCGCCAGGCCTTGAGCACGGCCCGCCCCGCCGCGCCGAATGGGTTTTGGGCAAGATGGAGGCGCGGCTCTGCTGAGGAGCGTAAAGGTGGCGTGGGGTTCGCTTTTCCCTACATGGTGTGGTGTTCTTCTAGCGTAGAATGCCTCGACGGCTCATCTCTTGGTCGCTCTCTTTGAGTCTCAACTTCATCTAATCGTTGATGGCTTCAGATTTGAGGATGGGGTCCAAGGCGAGTTGAGGATTTTTATGGAGATGTCTTCTTGTCTCTACTGATGCATCGCATGTGTTGCTAGCCGCTTGGTGTGTGAGGTCATCATATGTTAGCTTCACGGTCGCCGCTTGTTGCTAGCTCTTTGTCGATCTTTTATTCCTATTATTTAGGATTTTGAGTCTTACGTGCGCCCACTCAAATCTATAGTCTCTATCTTCTGCTTTCTAAGTCATGCGAGTCCACAAATTTTTGTGTCAGTCAGTCGATTGCTTTGCTAGCCATAGTCTATCCTTTAGGATTTTGTATGGTCGGTGTTGCCCCTCTTGCGCCTGTATGGCTCTTCTCCGGTTCGTCTTCACCGGATCTGGCCTTGCCCCGTTCAGATCCAGCCTCATTCGTGTTGGATTCGGACTCCTCCGTGGGCCGCCTCTCACGTCGCATCCTCGAGCTTTTAAGGCCGCCGCGCTTCTTATGCACTGCGTTTCTATTGCGCTTTTTGTGCACTGCGCCGCCGTTGTCTCGGTCTATGATGTCGCCGCTCTTCTTTTTGAGCCGCCGCCCCGAGCTTTTAAAGCCGCTACGCTTTTTCTGTACTGCGTTTCTATTGCGCTTCTTGTGCACTGCGTCGCCGTCGTCTCGGGCTTCGATCTACTTTATGGGCTACCAGCCTGGCCATAACCCATACCTTATGGGCTACTATACGACCTCGGATGGAGATCTTCTATTTTCGACACAACTTTCAAGAGTCGTATACTACGACAACGTTTTAAGACTTGGATTTTGGATTTTAGTGTCAACTCTTTCAAATGCAATACTATTGCATACGCCTTGCATTTGAGGGGGGTGTTAAGGATATAGAGTTTGTATTCTATTCTACATATGCCTTATCTCTATATGGCATATCTCTTTTGTACTTTCCTATATATATGGCCCTTGTGCGTCATATCAATACACACACAGTATTCATAACACAACATTTCAGATATAACGCATGCTAAGGATCAAGAAATCAGAATAAAGGCCAAAGCAAATCAAAGTAACATTAAGTCAAAGCATATCACCTGACGTAGTAAGGAAAGTTCTCAAATGTAACTTCAATATCACTTGGACTAATAATTCCCTGTTTCATCCCATCCTTAAAGGCTTGACATCTGCTTGGAGGTAAACTGGCTGAAGAGTTAAGATCCCTGATGAGATCCCTCTGATCTTCAAGAGCTTTAAAAAGATCACCAGTCAAATCGAACTCGGATATAGTTGATCCTGCAATCATCCTCAGAACTGGCCTTATCTTATAAGTTGCAATCTTACCGATTTCCGCACCAAGATGAGCATCAGCTCCAAAGCCGTGTTGTTGACTGGTGTCGTTCGCAACAGCATCAGGAGATAGGGGGGCTGCAGCCACATCCATTGGAGAGTCTTCAATGTTAGAATTAACCTCATTAGCATTTTCCCCATTCTCACATTCCTTATCGGGGCTGATGCCGCGCCCTTTTGATTTATCAGAAGCAGATGATGCCATAGGCCGCACTACTCTCTGATTGTTCTCCCCAGCTGATGCAGGTGGCACTACTGGTAGGTCCTTCAACTGATTAGATACAGATGCTAGCATCTCTGTCCCAGCAACAGCTGAAGTGCCTCCTGTTCTCTTCTCCATACGGATGCGCTTGACACCAGCTACTGGGGGTTCCAAAAGGCTCACAGCAGATGATGGCACCGCTTTAGGAACTTTATCATTCAAAGGATGCTGAAAAATCTGTAAACAGGTAAGGAAAAGGAAAGGTAACCGATCTGATAGATTTTGCTATCCCTAGATTAATGGTGAAAAGAATATATGGAAAAGGATGGAAGGAAGCTGCATGATTGCATGAACAAGAAATGATAATAGGATACATAAGCATGCTTGCCGCACGAACTGAATATGACTTCATCCCCTCCTGTAAGGGGAACTTTTGTGCCTTGATTTATGGACCTTCCGTTTAATTGGACCATGCCCTTCTTGCCTACAACTTCTAACTCACACTGACCTCCTTGCTGAAAGAAAAACATCAAAAACCAGTGAAATAATTATAAGCAAGCATCTGACAATGTTCCTTCACTCCTCACATCACAAAATTGAACCAGAATAAACAAGGACGTACCTCGAGGTGCCGCAGCTTGCAAAGTATTTTGCTAACAGGTTGGTCCTTCAACCATAAATTGCAGCTTTTGCTTTGGCCAACAAAAAACTGAGCGACATTGATAGGAAGGTGAGGACTCTGTAGTTCATAAGTATTTGGTATCAGTATGAAGTAACAGTATATTTCAAGCATTATTCCGCATTACTAAAAAAAGTAGGCTCAACATTACAGCAAGACATATTTTAACAGAGACAACCAACAAAGATCGTAAAAGCATTGCAAGCACCTGTAAATGTGATATCATGGTAACATCAATTGCAATAATTAGTATCAGCAGATAAACCATAGCCTTGATCATTGGATCATTGCATAAGAAAAATAAGGAGACGCCTAGATCAACTAGTTACTAAATCTTCCCATTTGGGAGAGCATTCACATAAACTACCTTGAATTTGGAATTGCCAATACTAATAATTTCTTTTCATGTCAGCCCCTAGCACTTTATGTGTTTGAACTTCGGAGTGAGTAGGAAATCACCATACTGAATAGTGAGTAGTTGATTCTGATATTTGTCTAATTGATTTTTTAAGAAAACTTCTCTTGCAACCAAGTTTTTCAAAAGCCCTGCTTCAGCAAACTGCTCCAATTCACAAACCAGCACTAGCAACCTACTAGAATGATTCAGGGGGATTTCTGGCACTTGTCAACAAAGTTAACAATCCTGCATGCATGGATTATGCATGCACATGAGTAGCTAACAAAATTTAAAAAGTTATGTTGCACTTCCGAACCTCTCTATCCATTTGCATGAGGAAGGTCACATGAGAGAGCAATTGTATCCTCTACTTGTTTTGCTGGGGAGTTTGATTATGAGAGCATGTGTTTAGCCCTCTAGGAAAAGATACCGTGTGCCTAATCTATTGTTGTCTTGTTACTTTATCTTCAATTTTTCCGTCATTCGATGAGTCAAACCTCCACAGCTGGACCCCTTGCAGTTTTCGATGATATAATTAAGACATTTGGCAAAGAGCTTTATCCACCATAACTAACACTAGTATCTCAACGGATTTTCACCATTCTCAACATGCAAATTTGACCATGGTAGCAAGGCCTACTTCTGACTTGGAGAAGAAAACCAACCTAAACAACCAAATGTACTGCCAAAATGGTTACACAAGACAAAATAATAATGAGTTATAATAGTAACATGTTTGCTGAAAATTTCAATTGCCTACATCCTTATAAAGAGAACATTCCAATGCGCATGTTCATATTGGTTTTTGCTGATAGCTTTTAGCTACGGCTGATGAATAGTAATAGCTGATGAATAATAGTGCATTATATAAGAAAGATGGTGTAACGAAAGGTATTACAACATTCGGACTTACAGAATTGTGATATAATATAATACAAAATACGTTACAATATGTGAAAGCGAAAAATCGTAACTGATAAAAGTGGCTTATAGAAGTTAGGGCATTCGTATTGGCTTCTGGCCTCTACTTCTGGAAGCAGAATACAATATGAACAGGCCCTATGTCAAGTATTGCTAGTTCTAACCCCTACAAGCTGTAACACAACACAAATATCTACATATGACAAATCTAGTGTACTGAACCCATCAAGCAGCTAAAAAGCTAGCTCTAAATGGACCTAAGCATTAAATTAAGGTAGCCAATACCATTGACTGCAAACTCTAAACACTAGTTCACTACCAAGCTCTAAATGACAAAACTAGTAATATTTCCCCACTAAACCCTCAGATCAAGCTGCAAAACACCACAAATAGACTAAAATGCACCCTAAACAATCTTAGGCATCCTAAAAATCGAGTCTTTACCAAGCCCAGAATAAAAAACTGCCAACTTTAACTTCAATTCCTACAACATCTATACCAATAGGAATTCCCAATTATTGGCCACCAATTCCCTCACCTGTGAGCATTGCGAAAGCAGCTTGGCCCATGGTGCTGCCTGCTGCTGCTGTTGCTGCTGCTGCTCCTTCCTCTTGCGTGAGCTCTCCGCCGCAGCAACAGCTAGCTTATCCCCACCTTGATCTGCACCAAAGCATCAAAGCCCTAAGAACTCGATTCCAAAGCCACCCCCTAACCCTAGCAGCCAAAAGGCAAGAAAGCCCTCACCTTTCTTCGCCGCTGCGTCCTCCGCCGAGATGGTGCTCCTCGCGGCTGCCGTATCCTCCTCGGTTCTCCCTGGCGCCGACGCCGTCGGCGACGCCGGAGCCTCCGCCTGATTAGGTTACGGTTCAGATCGGTTAGCCCGGGGCTCAAATCGGGAGGGGGTGACACGAGATTTTTCGATCCGCAGGGGGCTCTCACCTTGGGACGCTTAGGGGGAGGGGCGGGGGAGGAGGAAGGGGACGGGGACGAGTGCTTGGCGGCGGAGCTCCGGCGAGTCTCCACCATGGCGTCCGCCGGAGGCGAGGGTTTCTTCTCCTCTCTCTCCTTTCCTCCCGAGAGGAATTCTTTTGGCTCCGGGTTTTCTTTTCCTTTGGAAATGGTTTTGTTTGGCTTTTTGGTGTCAACGCAGAGGGAAGGGGAGGGGTGTGTTTTATAAGATATTTGAGATTTCTTTTCCTCCCCCTTTTGTGGTCACGCATGATTACAGTGATTTATTACATGATTGTCCCTTTTCGAATACGACACATATTCGGTACAAATAGCATTAACCCTGTCCATATTGGAGCCTCACTCTAGACAACTTCAAATTTTGGTTTTTTTTCTTTCAATTAGTTAAGTCAAAAATCACTTAGAACACATTAACTTCTAATTTTGACTTTTTCTTTTCTCTTATTCATTTGCATTGTTCATGGTGATATAATAATTTTTATTTATTTTTTATCAGAAAAGCTAACAGTCGATGTAATACAATTTTAACCAAAAACCATGGTCATAAGCTTCAACCAAACACTAGTTATAACACCACCTAGGAGCAGACCTAGAGCCCGAGCTAGGGACTCTAGCCTGGGTCCTAGCTTAGCTAACTCAATGCACATTTACTGACCATATAGGCTAAACAGTAGCCGACCTAGCCCAACAGCCCTCCTGAACCATGCACAAACTTGTGATGCCCCCCACCGCCGCACTCGCGTCTCTTAGTGTCTTCCAGCCCCACTCTCCTCGACTCCTTGAACCCTAGCCACCCGACGCCCCGACCGGTGACCACCCCGCTCGAGTCGCGCACGGCGCCGCTGGCCGCCTCAATTCGGCCATGCTCGGCTCCGCACTCCGCCACGACGTGTCGCCTCTAGCTGCCACCAGCTTCGGCCAGGCATGCGGGCTCCGCCTTCCGAGCCGGCGCTCGTTGGTCATCCGTGGTCCGACCCCTCGCAGCCAGCCTCCAAGCGCCCGGCTCGAGAACCCCAACACCACACCCGCCTCAAGGCCCCAACTCTTCTCGTCGTCGGTCTCTGGCCGCCCAACTTGATAGACACTTTTGGGTCTTTGACATAATTCTTTGCAATATGTGTATAAGGAAGAATAGTTAGAACAAAGAGTGGCATGTTTGCATTGTGGGCAAATTAGTGATATGACTTGTCTGCGTTACCAATCAATTGCGGTTCAATGAATGTAATCGTGCATCTCAACTAAAGTTTGTACTTAATTTAGAAGTCAACATGATACTAACATTTAGTCTGAAATATTGTCCTAATCGACATGAATTACGTTGAAAGATTGGTTGAATCTTTATCACGATAGAATTCTTTGCAATCTGTAAGGCCAATCGCTCTAGAATTCTTGCTGCTGGAAAGTGGAAATTGGCCCCTGATAGTCAAGAGTTTGTCATTTAGAACTACATCTATTTAAACATTTTACTCATCTCATGTTCCTTCAAAAAGGTCCATATGGCTTTTGTCAAAAGAAAGTAGTTATATGGCTTTGTCATGTTCCTTCAATAGTTTAATACAACTAATTAGAATTGTATGTTGCCATTTGTTTGGATTATTGGTAAATGGAGAGATATTATTCGAAAGATGTTTATGAGAAAAGTGTATCCATATTTGCAATTATTAGAGATGATAGCATTCGGCGACGTTTTCAAAATACAAAGACGTGTCGGAGCAAACTACCCATTGTTAGAACTTAGCGGTATGTTTTGTATTTTTTTCATTTACCATTCATATCATGTCATTGCAATTTCCAATCTATGATTTACATAAATACATGGTTTATGTTATAGAATATCATGTTGCCTAATGCATTTTGTTAATGCTCATTTCCTTTATTTACTATAGGTAATCAAAACTAAGACATTTGGATGTGTTGAGAATTCAGTGAACTATTTTGCTAAGCTATTTCACTCATGCTGTCCTTACAAAAGAAATATGCAAACATTATTGTTTATTACTTATCATATTCATATTTTATTCTGATATAAGGTAGCCCCTTGTGTTATTTTTGGGTCCGCCACTAGCACCATCTGAGGTGTAGACTGTTGGGAAGACGGTTTTTATTTGTTCTAGGGAATTGGAAACTTATAAACTCGTGATTATATATATTGAGTTTTGGGAAACGTAGCAGCGCACGTTAAATGCAATACGCTTTGGGTGTATGTGTATTCTCGATATTGATATTGTGATTACCGGATATGTTAGCCAAGCAATAGGAAATGTATTCCTTTCACTTACAAGAGAAAAAATTTGAACAAAAGCAATATAGAGTGTTAACGGGACTATTAGTGCACCTATTTCTTCATTTTTTAAATATAAACAAATCAAAACTTTTGTTGTCAGGTTCTAACTACTCCCCAATCTCGTCAGGTTCTAACTACTCCCTAATCTTTCTATGATATAGGCCATGAAGTTTCACTGAAGTCACCATCAACTTATTCCCGTGACGTCATATTTTCCAACCCCTTTAGATCATTGCCTACATGCATAGATGGCAAATGCATCATTGAATGTGGTGTTAGCCTATAAAGATATTATTCTTTTCAGTTTATAGTTTATATTTTCTCCGAATAAATAATAAAAATACTTTTTTATTGTTTTTCGAAGCGACTTATCAAGACAACATTTTTAAAGTAGCTTATCGATATTTAGTTCATTGGTACAAACATTAACGTTAGAGCCAAAAGATACCGGCCACAGCAAAAAAGAACGTATCCAAAATGATCTCTACGTGGTTACACTCACAGGATTAGGGTTGGATTCTTTTAGGCTTATGGTTTAAATATTTAAATTCTAACTATTGGCGAGAGGTAGTACGCACAGTAAAATAGTCGTATGCGATTTTGACCAGTACAATTGAACTCAGTATACTTTTTACTATAATCTTTGTTGTTAATCCCGTGTTAAAAAAATATACAATTTAAAAACTAGCTACTATAATCTGTACAAACATAAGTTAACTAAAAATGAAAAATAACCCAACTTAGATGTGGTGTTAGCCTAAATAATGATCGCCATGTGGCTACACTCGTAAGAGTAGCGGACAAAAGGCTCAGCAAAAATCGTGTCCTTATGAAAGGCAACACGCGTTATGTGTTAGCTAATTCCTTTGCTACCAACATGTTGTATCTTCTATTTTTCTTTGCCAATTAGAAAGCAAAATATGTGGTTTCATAAATATTTTGTGCAACATTGGCATACTATTCGAGTAAGTTAATGTAATTATTTACATACATGCTTTTCCTTATATGTCGCCCATGAGATGAAAAAAAATACAGATATGGTATGTTCAATTATTCTTGCATTATTTATATTGATATAACGTTGTTTTTATTTTTTTTTTCTATTTTTTATTTATTTACCTTTAACTAGATATCTTGAAAAATTTTAACAACAACTGTAGTCGGCCATTTTGAGCGCGACCTTAGCCTTATCGACTGCAGGTAAGTCTTTCTTTGTTTCTTTAACTTATCTTGACGTGGCAATACACCGATATAGTAAGGTCAACCATGCTCGATTGCGCTCGTTGAATCTTGATGTGTCTCAGCGTTTTACTATTTTTACACGTGACTTTTTCGTATCCCCCATCCAATAGATTGTTAGTTGCATAGCAGCCCTCCAAGCGTCTAAGTTTTTTTTCCATCAATTGGGCTGCGGTCAATGTTTTTTACCTTTTAGTTAAAATTATATTATAATAATTATTAACTTTTAGTTAAAACATTAAATAAAAGAAAATTAAGAAAAAAGAAGAAGAAAAAACCTGCTATATCTCCACGGACAAAGGAAAAAGAAAACAAGAAAAAGATAAAAAAAAAGCACAAAAATAACTTTTGATTTCTAAAAGTTAAAAGGTAGGAGCCAAAATCCGTATGAAAGAGGCCTTTGATCATGTTCATTTGGCTTTTTATATTTCTCATGCGTCCGAAGGCATACTTCTGCTTTTCTTTTTCCTGTCACTGTTTCTCATGCGTCCGAAGGCATACTTGTGCTTTTCTTTTTCCTGTCACTATCCCTGCTGTTTAAACCTTCTACTAGTCATGCTATGTACACATGCATGGTCATATTTTTTTCCCCTATCAAAATGCTTGTAATAGTGTGGAGTACAAACTAAGTACTCTGCCTGTAAAATTCTCATCATTGCTTAATGTGAAAAACACAACCTCTGCCCTAGTTGAAACGTCCCATGGATGTGTGTGTTTAAAATAATTGTGACTTATGATTTTTTTTACTGTAGTTGGTTTTTTCTACTGTATCTGAATTGGCTTATTTAGTATAATTAATTAAAAAACTTAAAAATAGAAAAAAACATGTTAGCCCGTCACAGATAATGCAAAAGAATACAAAAAATGAATAAAAATAAAAATAAAAACAGAAAAACAGAAAAAAAACAAAAATATGTAGTGTGGGCTTTATGGTCATTTTCTCTCTCTATAAAAATCACGTCATAGACTCACAAATCTGCTTTCGTTTAGCCAACTTCCCGTAACAAGGAAAGAAAACGTGCGGATTGTTTCTCTAACTACCTTGTCAAAGTTGTCTTAGAAGTTCAGGGTGCGCTTGAGTCATCAGCAAGAACACGAGTCTCCGGGCGAAGCGATCGATCACTGAAACGTGTCTTGAGTACGTGAAGCCAAGCAGCGGGACGTGTTTCTGAAGGAAAAAAGAAAACGGAAAACGAAGGAACACTTGTCAAGACTCCAGAGACCTCCAGCCAACATGGGCCCAAGAAGTGAGTTCACTTCCAGCCCTCCAGGCCCACCCAAAACAAATATGCAGTTCCAAAATCCCAATCCACATGACACAATGAAGTCGAAGGCCTGTTACTACTGAGGAACCGCACTGACGAATCTAAGTTAATTAATTTCTTTTATGTAAAATAGATGGATTAAATATAAAATATTATAAATAATAAATTTAATATAGAGAAATAAGAGAGGAACTCCTTTCTTTACTGCTTTCTCTATTCACGTGCATCCTTTACAATGATTAGAACCCTTATTTATAGATTAAGTGGAGGGTATCTATTTCACAGGATTTATTTTTTGGGTACTCGATCTTCGTAACCAAATTTTAATAGTGAGCTCGAGAAGAATCTCTCTCTGAATTCTACACTTCTCTAAGTCTCATCATTTCAATTCCACGTATACATCTTTCAAAGTTAGATGCTGAAAGTGACTTAGTGAATAAATCTGCAAAATGTTCACATGACTTAGTATGCGGTATCTTAATTTTGTCCATCTTTTACAATTCATGAGCATAGAAGAATTTAGAGTTGATATGCTTTGTGAGATGACTTTTCACGTAACCCATTTATACTTATGCAATACAAGCTGTATTATCTTCGTAGATAATTGTGAGAGCTTGCATGATGTTCAATCCACGTAACTACTGGATATGGTGAACCATTCGTCGAAACCAAGTACATTCTAATGCGACTTCATATAATGCTATGAATTATGAGTGGTTCATCGAAATCGATACAAAACTTTACTTAGACGATTTTCATGAAATAACAGTTCCACCACACATGAATACATAGTATGTTTGTAATCTGGCGATATACGGGTCTGACAAGCACCCAACATCTACATAGCCAATCATATTCAAATATTGGCTCTTTCTGTAGAACAGTCCAAGATCTTTGCTTCCTTGAGGTATCGGAAGATACCCTTTATTCCCTGTCAATGCCTTTTGGTAGGTTTTGCACTATATCCGGTCTAATACAGTTTGCTAAATACATAAGTGCTCATACTGCACTTAAGTATGGGAATTCTGGTCACAAGACTTCCTCTCACTCTTCTCTAGGTCTATACAGATTCTTGTCTTACTGTAAAGATCTTCCGACCATTGGTACAGATCCATGACCAGTGCCCTCACTTGTCACATTTGTAGCATGTTTAGTCTTGATGACTATATGGCTTGTCGTCATACTTTGATTTGCCAACCTTGTTCTTGGGTGGAGCATTTAACTTGCCTTTCTGGGCAGTGATTTTCCCTTCCCTTTTTCTTCATTATAGGCTTTCACACCTTGTAGCTCCCAGCGTTGGCCTCACGATCAGTAAATCTCCCAGGTGGTTGTACGACAAAGTTCTTACAGATAACTTCATCTTGAGCCTCTGCAACCTGTATGATATCGATCAATTCAGCATACTCCTTGTAGCTATCTTGACGATAGTTGCGCGTAGACTACACTGCATTAGGGTGGAAGGTGGAGATGATCTTCTCAATTTTCCGCTCATCTATGATTTGTCTGCCGCAAAGTTGAAGATTGGTATAAATTCTGTGCAGAACAGAGTTGTACTCCTAAATCATCTTGAAATTAGTTAATATAAGCCGAATCCATTCTTACTCTGCCTGAGGAAGGATGGTATATTTTAGCTTCTCGAACCATTTCTTGAGTACAGTTCATAATACTAGCGAACTCTTCTCTGCCATGTACTCATTCTTGAGAGTGAGATAAAGGTGATGCATGAGAAAGTGAAGCGCCTGATCATTTTCCTCAAGTGTGGGTTTGGTATCATGTGATGCAACAATCCCAATAGTAGCGCAGAGCTTTTTGACCCCAAGTACGATCTCAACATCAAAAGCTTAAGTTAAATAGTTTTGGCTAAGCTAGATCAGCTCCTCGAACTCCCAGTTCGTGATGCCTGTCATTTACGTGTCTATGAAGAAAATATATAATTTACTGTAGGTAAATATACATGAAATAAGTTAGAGAATGATACAAAATATTCTTGTGATATTTCAGAATTTTCTGCATTTTTAAATAATTTTTAATGTTAATTTCAGTGATTAAAAGTAATTTAAATAATTATGATTAATCAAAACAGTAAGTAAATACAAAAAAGCATAGAAAATAAGAACAATAGTGTCAAACAAGTTTCAGATGCGAAAAATAACTCAGAATTTGAATTCCCAAGACCTTTTTATGATAGAATATGTATTTTCACTGAATTCTGCAATTTCTAAGAGATTCTCTGCTAATTTTCAATTCTAAAAACAAAATTTGCATAATTTTTTAATTTTCGAGAACCTATTTGCAAAAATACGAGCGCACCCTCCCCCCGTGCCGTTGGGCCAATCGGACAGTCTGAACTTCCGTCGGCCGATCGGACTAGTCTAAGCTTGATATGGTTGATCGGATGGTCCAAACTTCTCTTGATCATTCGGACTGGTCCGAACTTGCCATGGACGATCGGATAGTCCATGGCTGATCGAACGGTCTGAACTTCTCTTGACTGTTCGAATTGGTCCGAACTTACCGTTGATGATCAGATGGTCCACGATCGATCGGATGGTCTAGATTTCTTATGACCATTCGAACTAATCCGACCTTCTCGTGGTCGATCGTGCCGTCCATGGTTGATCAGACAGTCCAGATTGCTCATGACCGATCAGACTGGTCTGAACTCCCCGCCGCCAATTGGAAGATCCATATCCGATCGGATAGTCCATATTTCCCTAGACCGTTCGGACTAGTCCGAATGTCCATAGCCGATCAGATGGTCCATTGCCGATCGGACGGTTTAGATTTCTCGTGATCTTTCGGATTGGTTCGATTTTGTCGAATGAAATTGATAAAAAAGATGCAGATAATGGTTGGGCTTGGCATGGATTATGCTTTTTTGCTTTTGTTCTTTGCTAAAGTAACTATATCTCAAGTAGTATATTTTTAAAGGAAAATTTTTATGATATATTCTACTGATAGTAGAAAAATAATAGTAAAAATTAAAATTAATTGTTAATTTATAAGAGTATAATAGACTTTTCCCTATAAATTTTATTTTGTGCCAATGATCAACATCATCCATCACCTTGTCACGAATAGCGGCACCCACCGCGCTTTGCTGGGGCCCACAGGTTGTAGCCCGAAGGCGGCAGCTGGAGAGGGATGCCGACGAAGTGCTGCGTCGCCGTTGTCCGCTGGTGGCCGAAGCTCGTCGGGGCCAGCGAGATCACCGCCGAGTTGAGGAGCATCATGTTGGGCGCGGCCGCCTCAGCGTCGGTGTAGCCGACGTAGTTTGGGTTCATGAGGTAAAGCGTCTTCAGGCCGTCAGTGCCGGCGCGACCGCCGGTGAAGTAGGCTGCTATCGTGGTGGCCAACTCCGAGCGATCGATCAAGCTGCAAGCTTAGCATTTTGGAATGCTCAAGATCACAAGGCTGTGACTCTGCCTGTGACAAGAAACCAAGAAACTTACTCATCAACAAGAATATTACGATTTTTCTGTCTACGTTGATCTAGACTAGCTTTGCCGACCGGCACGTCAGCCACCATCAGCATGGCCGCCTTCAACGGGAATGACGTCGTCTTCTCGTCGTACGGGGAGCGGTGGCGGGAGCTCCGCAAGATCTGCGCGGTTGCGATGCTGAGCTCTTCCAGGATGAGGTCGTTCCGGCGCATCCGCGAGGACGAGGTGGAGCGTCTCGTGAAGAGCCTGTCCGCATCAGCCGCCGCCGGCGCTGCGGTGATCTAAATCTGCAAGGACGAGGTGGCGCATCCACGAGGACAAGGTGGCGTTGTCGTGCATGAAGAAATAGGAAAAATAATAATTTTTATCTTTTTAGAATTCTACTACTAGTACTACCGATGATAGTAGAACTAAATCCTAATTAATTTGATCCATTGGATAAAAAGAATCGATGACTCATATTTATTCTAGGGTATATATTATAAAAGAGCTATTATCTAGACGGAGTCTATTAGTACACACTGTACCAACTTCAGCTATATTGCCTAAAATTGCATACGACTTTTCATCTTCGTAATCTCTATTATGAATAGGAAGAATTCAAAAACCATAAAATAAAAGTCATAAGCTGCAGTTTAAAAGAACTCACCTATTTGCAGACGTGGTAATTCATTGTGGTCGTCTATCAAACCATTGGGTGGCCGGCAGAGCTGCCGCCGCGGAGCACGATTTATGGCTGCTGGCATCCACGGCGGCGCGGCAGCTCCAGCCGCGCGTGGCCGGTAACACATACGCTGCACGAAAGAAAACGTCCTTGTTGTGGACTTTCCATGAGATTTTCACCGTTCATTTTTACCATACTACTTAGCAGTAAACCTATAAACTTCATCCATGATATACTTGGCACTAGCAGCAAGAAAAATAAATCCAAAAAAAACCAACATGTTTACTAATAACTAGACCATGCATGCATCATGCATGTGTCGGTAAAAATCTCTTCAGCCCGACCTGCTATTTACTACGTGGATATAACAAAAAGAACTTGGTTGGACAGAACTTCTCAAAAGAGTTTACCATCAGAGTGGCAAAAAAAAAAAACACTTCAAAGTTGCAGTAGAACGTACTCCCTGACAATGCATCCAAGCAACCAGTAAGCTAAGGACCGCTCATTTTGAAATGCGTCAGCTTCATAATTTTAGTTTTTCTAATTTTTTTAAGTTTTTTTGTTTTTTCTTATTTTTTACATTATTCGTAGAGGTATAACAGTATTATTTATTTTTTAATTAAATGATTCAAAAAAACTAATAAATCACTATAACCAGTTGGAGCACGGCCGCATCCATGGGCTATTTTCTCCAACAACCAAAGTACCAAATCAACAGTGGTCAGAAGCATCGAAGCTGTTGCAGGACAGTCCTGTGTTGTGTTGTTGGCTTGTTGCCGTCCAAGGAACACTTTTTTACGTAGCATGCAAAGTGAGAGCCTTGCAGTTGGCTTCGAAGATACGTACGACAAGATAGAGCCACTGACAACTATGCCCCACTAGTGCAGACTTCATGGAGGGCCCATTTGTCAGTGACTTATGGAGAGACTTTGTGCAAGCTTTGTTGGTGCGCGTACCATTTCTGTGGCCAACTACCTGCAGGTTAGATCGTGCATGCATGGAGCTGCAGCTGCTTCCACTATTCCACATGTATCTCATCGATCAGCTCGTCAGGCCCCAAAATTTCTGTTGGCCTGTTTGGTCTCTAGCACCACTTTCCTTCGTTCTGAATCTTTCCCCAATCATTTCAACCAAGGATCCATCCAATGTTTCTCTCTTAGTAATTGCCAGTCACTCTCCCCAAACTGTTCCTAAGGTGACACAGTACTAGAATAATCCATTCATGGCTGCAAAGATCATTTTGGAGGCTTCTCCTGGTCAAGTTTCAGTTGAAGTTATATGCATGAGCACAACATACTAGGGTTGGAGGTAACATGCAATGGCTGGCTAGAATGCACAGTTGAAATGTGCATGCCATACTCCTAGTCACTGGTGTAGCTAGCATTTTTCCTGTGGGATCAACTAATCTTATAGGATTTTACAAAAATACTTAATTAGTATTAATATTTATCTACAAATTCATAAAACTCTAAAGATTCTATAATAGTTGATCCTAAGGTTTTAAGGTCTGACTACGCCACTACTCTGGACCATAGAGCCATCTGATTCTACCAAGAAACGACAACCACAGGACCCCAAATCACATGACATGGGTAGCTAGGGTGATCATATTGATTGAAAAGCGACCAAAAACTTCGACAAGTCAACACCGGCCAGGGAAATGGTTCAATTGTGTACTAGCTACCTTCTCCCAACTAACCAGCTATCCTCTGCTCGATCACCAAATTGCATGCATGACCTACTTACTTCCATTAATTGAAGTGATCGCTAAGCTGTCAAAGAGGAAATAGGGTGGCATGTAGGCCCCTATATAAGGAGCTATAGCTTAGCTAACAGCCACCATTGACATTCCATGCTCACTTCTCACAGCTGATCGCATCTAAGGGATCAGAGCTAGACCATACTCCATACCATTGTGACAAGCTAGGTGTAGCTAATGGCATCAAGTAAGGCTCTGAAGATGTTGATGATCTCTTTGGCCGTGGTGACAATGATCATGGCAAGCCCGGCGGTGGCTCGGCTGGAGGTCGGGTTCTACGGCAAGACGTGCCCGAAAGTCGAGGAGATCGTCCGCGAGGAGATGGTCAGGATCCTCGCCGTGGCGCCCACCCTCGCCGGCCCGCTCCTCAGGCTCCACTTCCACGACTGCTTCGTCAGGGTACGCAACGATCAGCTTGCTTTGATAGTCGCGCGCGCTCATTCTTGTAGCTAGGATGCAACAATGTCTGAGATTCTTTTTTTTTTTTTGCAGGGTTGTGACGGCTCCGTGCTGATCGACTCGACGGCGAACAGCGTGGCGGAGAAAGACGCGCCGCCGAACCAGAGCCTCCGGGGCTTCGGCTCCGTGCAGAGGATCAAGGCCAAGCTCGACGCCGTGTGCCCGGACACCGTCTCCTGCGCCGACATCCTCGCGCTCATGGCCAGGGACGCCGTCGTCCTGGTGCGCGCGTGCGAAAGATCGAAATAAGCAAACATTAGACCTTCGAATTTGAGATCAGCTTGAACACTGATCAGTCGCGTGTTTGTTTCAGTCCAAGGGGCCGTACTGGGCGGTGCCGCTTGGCCGGAGAGACGGCCGGGTCTCCATTGCCAACGAGACCAACGAGCTCCCTCCTCCGACGTCGAACATAACGCAGCTCATCCAGATGTTCGCCGCGAAAGGGCTCGATTTGAAGGACATTGTCGTCCTGTCAGGTAACTAACCATGCATGCATGAATGACGATGCATAAACATCTTGGCTAGGCTACTTTTTCTAGCTAACTAATGCACTGCGGGAAAGCACCAACCACTTTTACGTACTAATGCATGGCCCAGTTAAACGAAACAAGTACGTACCACACTACACTTAATTTAAAGCAAAATTAAAAGCTTCCTTATGTCCATATCATACAATACTAAAGAGAGCTTCTATAATAAATTATCTTTTATATATCTTTACAGACATACCCTCTATAATACAATATATATATATATATATATATATATATATATATATATATATATATATATATATATATATATATATATATATATATATATATAGGAAAAATATTTTCTACACCGGTGTAATTATACCCACCTCTAATATACCACCTAAATGAACTTGAAATACTCCTTTATCACTTTAGATATATTCGTATACTAATTATAAGATACTTCAATGTGAACCACATGAAAAATTGCACGGAGTCCATAGTTTTTAGCGTATTTTGTAAATACCTTCATATACGACATAAAAAGAGTATGTCTAAAAATATACATACTACCTCTGAAAAATTGTTCATACCACCTAGATGGTCTTAAATACTGTATACTATACGTACATACTCTCCGTTACGAGATACTCCTACGTTGAGATACGATATAGGTGTAATTACACCTGTGTAGAAAAGAGGCTTCATATATATATATATATATATATATATATATATATATATATATATATATATATATATATATGTTGTTTCTCATGTTACAGTTAGTTGTTGTATAAGAGAAGGTTTAATTCTCTACACTCCATCTTTCTCTTCCACATCATCTTGTATCATACGTGGCAAGACTTACAGATAACTGATGTAAACTCATTGTATATGTCCTTATACAGTTATAGTCCAATTGGCAATACGTTGAGCAGGGTTTTTTTTTGTGTTTCTTTGCGCTAAACTTATAGGCAAAGTTAAATATTTACCCAAAAAAATGTATATAGTATGATATACCTTGCATGTTTGTGTCATGTGCAATTAGACTCAACAGGGCTCGCTAACGAAAAATCCGTGAGGATAATGTGAATTATTTTCTTCATTTTATTTGATTAACGTAAATTTTTTTGATGTTCCAGAATCCTAGCCCCGCGGTTGTTACTAGCTAACAACATGGCGAAGATCAGAGAGGGATAAATGATCTTTTTCTAGTCCAACAAAATAATCCCTTTTAAGAACAAAACCTTCTTCAAACCAAAAAGATCACAGAAGATCAGGTACACAATAAAAACAATCCTCAAACAAAAGCCAAATAGCTAAGGGAATAACTAAAGTACAAAATGATCTAAGTCATGACTTAGCCAGTCTGACCACAGACTTAAGATTGGCCTGACTGGTCCCGGGAGGTTTGATCGCTGGGACAATGCCGGTTTGACCACACCACTAGTATGATCGCATTTTCAACGTCGATCTGACCAGACCCCTGTTCCTATGCTTAAAGCTTCTCGGGTCAAAATTCAAATTCCAAGAACTTGCTCAAATTTCATCCAAATATCCCTAAATTTTGCATGAGACTTGTTTGAAGGTATTAGAAGTCTAAACCAATCAAGAATCACAAGGTTTTTACGCTCAGGTTAACTAATATGAAGAAAATCAAATCTAGGTCTCAAAAACACCCAAAGCCTTAAAATCCAAATTAGTTCTTGCTCAAGGAGTTTCTAATCCTACTCCTACATGTCATAGCAAGCTAATATACATATAGATTCGGGATAAAACTATGTTGATCATAAAAACCCAAATTTGAGCTAAGAATAAGCCAAACTGGACTTGATCTTAAATCTTGCTATAGAGTGATCTAGATGGGTAAAGATTAACAAACTAGATTCATCTTCTACCTCTTACTGATTATGGATCACAACAAGATCAAAAAGGGAGAAAGAAACCTAAAAAATCAAGCCAAATCAAGATTTCAACAATTGAGCAAAGAGGAGAAAGACTTAGAGGAATTTTGATATCTATTGATACTTAGAGATGAATGTTTACAACCACTTCCCAGTAAACCATAAAGTCTAAAGAAGATAAAAAAAAACTCAAGAGAAAGAGTCATAACTCATCTCTCAAAGGTTCTCTTTAAGAACCATAAAATCCTCAAGTTGGCTTAGCTAAACTTCTTCAAAACTTAGCCCTAAACTAACACTTCTATCTCCTTATATATAGAGACTCACAAAAAAACTCTAACTAGCTCTCTAGATGGATTTGATCTACTTACATGGGCTAATTTGTTAACCAAATATTATACCAGATTTTACACTAACATAAGCACACTTTTCAAAGCGCACACAACCATTAATCCGATAATGAATCAATAGTTGATCCACTTAATAGTTTCAGCACATTTTTAACCTAAACCACCTTCATTGTGCCTCCTTGCGCCGTGGTTTGATCAAATCTCTACTTTTCGGTTTGATGCAAAAAGACCATTCTGCCTTCAAACCACCTTTCATGAAGCTTCATGCTTTCTTTGCCTTGAAGCAACCCCGTGCTTCACCTTCAATTCCCTGTGGCCCCAATGACTTGACGTGCCACATGCCTCTCCATACATGATGACGGCAGCCGGCTTCCTTGACTGTTCTGAACCTCACCTGCTCCCTAAGCTTAGTATCGATTCATCTTGTTACCGTCCATCATATCTACCATCGGTAACTTCCACTTTGGTTCCATTAGCCTCAATCATCTTTTGATAACAATTTGATCGTTCTAGATCTCAGCTCCCCTAGCTTAGTCCTAATCTTTTGACTGCTCTGGACCTAAGTTCTCATATTATAGTTCAGGTCCGGTCCGTCCTACTATGACCTAGCTCTGGAGTTCTACAACAAACAACAACAAACTATCATGTAACACCATATAAGACAAAATCATTAATTGTGACATCATTGATGAGCCAAAAATTCTTACATTCATCTGAATGCATCTCCGCGTGCTTGACATATAGCACGTAGTGCCCAATGACTAGCTGTCACATCTTTACGCATTTGACTCCTTCGAACCATCTCTACATGCATCAGCTTTGTCACTTGGCATACTACACGGACCAACTCATCTCTTCATGATCATTATATTCTCTGTACTTCCTACTTAAGCCATGTATTCTCACACCAACTTACATGACCAAACGGACATTAGCTACCCCATATAGTCCCAATCCTTTGTTGTTGACCACTAGCGTTCTCTAAGCCATATGCATATTCAAAGAGCAACCAGTCATGTCGTGTAAAATTTTCATACACTTGACTCACATTAGTTAAAATAATACATAATGCAATACACCGCATCAAAAGACTAACACCCATGCCATGCACATACTCAAACCACTCTCCTGAACCCACCTGGCCGGTTGGACTGCCAACCATTGGCCGATTTGACCGGGTCAGTCAATTCCAGTCAAACCTCGGTAATAGGGGATCTGGTTAGACCACGACACCCTTATCGATCTGATCACCTCGAACCAACAGTCGGACTGCCCTCATAAGGACTGGTCGGACTGCTCACAATTTCTCTCGTGCACACGACAAGCACATCTCTGAAAAATAAGTACCACAAACTGCGGGCCAGTATGATCGTTTTCGGTCATATCACTGTCTATAGTCTGTCTGACTGCTTAGCACCTGACAACAAAAACTAGAGATTACAATAGGCACAAAATCAAGCTTAAACTTTAATAATAAAATATATACACATCCAAATACTCATCACAAAATATGTGGGCACTCCGCATGGTCTCACAGATACATACATGAATGATGATAGGTGGTCACACGCTGGGGACGGCGCACTGCTCGGCGTTCTCGGACCGGCTGTACAACTTCACCGGCGCGGACAACAATGCCGACGTGGACCCGGCGCTGGACCGGAGCTACCTGGCGCGGCTGCGGTCGCGGTGCGCTAGCCTGGACGACAACACGACGCTGGCGGAGATGGACCCCGGCAGCTTCCTCACCTTCGACACCGGTTACTACCGGCTGGTGGCCAAGCGCCGGGGGCTCTTGCACTCCGACTCGTCGCTGCTCACCAGCGCCTTCACGCGGGGGTACGTGCAGCGGCAGGCCACCGGGATGTACGCCGCCGAGTTCTTCAGGGACTTCGCCGAGTCGATGGTGAAGATGGGCCGCGTCGGCGTGCTCACCGGGGCGCAGGGCGAGATCAGGAAGAAGTGCTTCATCGTCAACTGAGTAATCAGCCGATGAATGAATTCTTCAGTTATTTTCAGCTCTGATCATGCATGGATTATAATCTAAGTACGTTCGATCGTCAACTGAGTTTGTGAGCTATAATTGGTCATCCGTACGTATGTAACTGAATAACTGATGTAGAGAGTACTGCCGATGGATTGATTTCATGTTCCATTCATTTTGTTCTTTTCTTTTAGATGAAGCCGAGAGCTTTATTCATTGGAAACATTCAAATAGCGCCGCATCCTCTCCTCCACTCGACACCTCGTGATCCTCTCCCTGTGCGAGCAGCTGAGCCGCCGCCCTGATCTCCTTCCTCCCGTGCGAGCAGCGGCGCCGGTGCACGATCCCTTTCGTCCCGTGCGGACCGCCGGGTTGCCTTTGGCCTTCCTCCGCTTCACGGCGACGCCTGCTTTGGATCTGAGGTGCTTGTCCTTGGTCACCTTGCATGCGTCCGCGTCGTCGATGAAGCGGAAGAGTAGCTCAGGGTGGTGCTTGAGGTAGCCGAACTCGGCGAGCGCGGCCGCGTTGCAGGTGAGCGTCTTGGGGTGGTGCTTGTGCAACCAGAGGTCCAGAGCACGGCGGCATAATACCATACCATTCCCTTGTGAAACCAAACAAAGCGAGTAATCATCCATTACACCATCGATCAATTCCCTTGTAATCCCATTCCCTTCACATTTACATTGCCATTCTTGAACCAAACACCACCTAAGAAGCGATGGCTTATATATAGCCACTCAAAATTTCTAGGAGAGGTGCAACTGTGCAATCAAATTTCGCACATCTATGTGCTACATGATTAGCATCTCTCTGCACATGATTAAAGGCAAAGATAATCGTAGAATAACTACGCCAGTACCAGCACGATGATCCAAACAATTCACAGCGCCATCCACATTAACCTTTACCCATTGATCCAGTGGCCTGGTCCACTGTGGCACGCGCAAACCAGCCACCCCTGTTGATCGCCGACTTTGGCAACTGCAGGTTGCATAAAACATCCTTGATGTACTCCATGAATTTCTCAGGGAAAAAAAATCCCGGTTCATCATGAGTCCATTTGTTTCTGGAGGTCCAAATGCGCCACATAACCCTCATAACTTTTGGGATATGGTCCTCAGGAATCAAACCTGCACAAATTATATCTGCATTCCAAGTGACAGGATGTAACGGGGGTAATTTAACCTGCAGAAACTCCATGGCCGCTCTCCAGAACAGCTTTGCACGGGAACAGTCAACAAGTGCATGCAACAGCGACTCGTCCCCAACCTTGCAAATTTGACACAGCCCACTTTCTTTTATGGGAGTATCTATACAATATTCGCATATTTTTTAGTTTCAAATCTGTCAGATTTTTTAGATATTGGATCTCCATTGAACATCTTAGATTTCGGAGCACTCACATTTTTTTAGAAGAGATTCAACGCTCCAGATTCTTTTTTTGGAAAGGCATATGGGAGATCCGTTGGATGGAGATCCAACATCCAAAAAAAATCTGATAGATCTGAACCTAAAAAACATGCAAATGTTATGTAACAATTCTCTTCTTTTATATGGCGCCTCTTTAGCTCTGCATCCACCGGCAAAATACCACGAAGCACGCGCCACCAAAACACTCACCTTCGGAACAACTTTTAGTTTCCATATTTTCTTTCTGAGGGACGATAAAACAGCCATATTTCATCATTTAATTTCTGCTGCAAGAACATTTAGTGTGATCAATTTGGTCGGTTGGCTCCTTTCGTGTAAATTCTGGCTAAGTAGGCCTATGTTAAACCACTATCTATTATGTGTTAATCTGTTTTAGTTTAGTCATGTATGAATATAATACAACAATGTGAATATATGTACTAGTTATTGATCATATAACTAGTACAATAAACATATAAAGTTTGCAATTGAATTTTCGGGTCTCTAGGTACGAGGAAGACGACGGCGCAGCGGCTATATGGGCGAGGGCGGCGACCTCGAGGGAGGTGGCGGCAGCGGCCTCACGGGACGAAGTAGAGAGGTTGACGACAGAAATCTGATCTGATCGGACTCCGCAGACATTGGCGACGTCCCCGGCGTGGTAGAACAAAACCGATATGTTGATCGGAGAGGAACAATATGTATGATTTGGTTAGCGCAGTCCCAGGATATTACATCCTAATGCGAACCCGTTCTGCCGGATGATGCGCAGTGAAATTTTGGTGCTAGCCAAGAACAGGTCCTAATGCGAACCCGTTCTGATACCACGAAGAACGACAGAATAGTCAGAATAATTATTGTATGTATTGCTTAAGGCTCGGATATATATATATATATATATATATATATATATATATATATATATATATATATATATATATATATATATATATATATCTTTACTATTATAAAAGAAGGAGTTGGTGGTTGATGAGTCCTCCTTTATTTTTAACCATTCGATCCGATTATGAGATAAAATCTGACCGCCCCACCCCCGCGCTCCCCTCGCTCCCCCTCCTCTACCCGCCCCTCTTGCTCTCCCACACGTGCCCCCGCCGCCTCCCCTCGCTCCCCGTCCTCCTCTCCTTGCCTCTGCACGGCCCTCCCACCGCCACCGCCTCCTCGCGCTCCCGCCCTCCTCTCCCCGCCCGCACGGCCGCCCCTTCCTTTCCCCGCTGCCCCGCCTCCTCCCTCTCCCCGTCGCCTCTCCCCGCCGCCGCCTCCTCCCGACCTCCCCTCCTCCCGCCCCCGCCGCCCCACGCCGCCCCCCCTCCCCGCCGCCCAGTGTCGATCCGCCGCCGGCCCGCCTCCCTCCTCCGAGATCCTCGCCGCTCCATCCTCCCCTCGCCTCCCTCCTCGCCGCCGCGTCGCCGCACCGCCCGAAGATCGTCATGTCGGAGCGTGGCTGGTCCAAGGTGGTCAGCATGCTATCGTCCACGCGCCCGTCCGTGCCCGCTGGTGCCGCACCCGTGTCCTCGTCGTTGGCCCGGCCGCCTTCCTCCCGGCGCAGCGTGAGGGCGCCGTATTGTGCAGACCCCTCCTCCCCACCCTGCGCGCCGCCTCCTCCCCGACCTTTCTTGGGTGGTTCCAGGGAAGGGAGGAGCTGGTCTTGTCTGGGATCCACCAGATTCGACATCGCTAGCGGCGGCGGCAATGGTGGCGATTCCATAGAGCCCGACGCGCTGCTCGACTTCGTGCTCTTTCAGCTCTCCCCTCACCGCTCCCGGTGAGGAAGCCGGGAACTAGGAAGAGAACAATCTCGCATTTTTGGTGGGTTCGTGCTGTTCTTGTGGCAAACCTGCGGGCTGCGGAGGAGCAGGCAGTGGCCCAGCTGCTGCCGCCGGCGATCCGGCTGCAGCTGGAGCGGCATGTCGCGTGGCCCTCGAGAGGTTTCTTGATATGGCTTATGTTGTGTTTTTCGAGTTGATGGTGTCGAAAAGATTGAATTTTGATAGGTGTTTGGTTGGCTTGTGCTTGAAGATTCGTGCGAATACCTTTGATGGGGGAGATGTCGCAGCTGGAAGGGCTAGGAACATTTATGCACAGGGAGTAAGTGCCAATCAGTTGTTAGATTATTTAGCTTGTGTGCTTTATGATGTAGCACTTGTCTAAAAATGGTATACCTTATGCAGGGTGCTGGATGTGCTATCTCGGGTGGAGCTGGTATGCACGATATTGTTTAGTGTTCTTTTCTTATCAAACGGAGTTTAGATTAGTTCTATGTCTGATCATACCTCTTGTAGTTCTCTTTATCATGGGAACTTGAGTCCGTCTTAGCTTGAGTGACTCAACGGGTTGGTGGTAAAATCCGGGGAAGCAAAAAAGGAAGATCTTTGATTATACCCTTATCGAATTGGCACCTGGATAGTTGGCTTGCATGAAGTTGGATAAACTTTTGATTAATGACAAGATACATTCAATGCCTCTATATCTATATAATTCATCGCATGAACCAATAAGGGAACATAAGAAATAATCTATTTCTAATTTAGAAGAAATGAAGAACATAGTCAATCACTGCATGTGTTAAAGGGCAACCTTGTGTTTCATGAGAATTGTTTTAATGTGGCATCGTTAGTCATTACAGTTATGTATGGGAATATGCGTTGCTTCTCAATGTAATTTATGTAATCTCTTGTCGTGCTTTTTGTCAGCTGAAAATGTTACAAGCTCAGCAGCAGCTGCAGACATTACAAAGTACGCTCCTCTCTCATCTCAATCGTTGTTCATTTACTTCTCATTTGCCAAATAAACTTGATTTAAGTGAGTTAAAGATGATCACAATTAGTTTGTTGAGAGACATAAAACACATTAAGTGCAGTTCCTGCTAGGTGTACACTCTTGTGTGCCTATTTATGGTTTGTACACTCTTGTGTCTATTATTAGTGTCGCCACCATGTCAACTGCTATTTACCACCTCCAACTAAAATTCGGAGTGCAGATGCCTATGCATGATAACTGTAACATGAAATTATTTTCTTTATCCTTTATGAATAATTGAATATGTATTTAGTCTCGAGGACCTTTCATGATCGTTTTTCCTTTCCCCCTTCTGAGGGGGCTTTGAGTCAAGCAAACCATGTTTGTCCTTTCATTGGTCTATGATGTTTATACAATAATTTGTTGTGTTTGAGCAAATGTTATCGACTCAAATATTGGATATCCTTTTGTCAAACACGTTTGTTTATGTACATACAAAGCTCAATGTTCTTTATTGAATTAATACAGTTGATGTAGTCATGCAGCTATGCAATGTGCTGTGTATTTTGCTAGACAAACATATTGCTTGAATGTGTAGATAAGTAGATAAAGGTGAAAAGTTTGACCTGTTTGGGTCTGTTCGTCAATGCAAGTATCACACTTTGCGCAAATGGGGACTCACTCTTGTTTGATATATGATGACGTAAGAAAAGGTTGATATTTATTATTCAGTTTGAGATCATATTTGATAGTATGCATCACTTTTATTTGGTTTTTCGTTGCAACGCACGGGCACCTTACTAGTATATATATATATATATATATATATATATATATATATATATATATATATATATATATATATATGATGCTATTTTTTAGCTTCTCAAAACAACTTTTGATTTTTGCTATAGTACTTAACTTTCAAATAAAGTATTTTTTTTAAAATGAAGTCTACAAGTTAATTATAGTACATGTTAAAAACCTAACATCTGTACCATCCAATATCGCAAGCGAGTATCTCTCTCTTCGTAATCTCTATCGCAAACAACTAAAATTTAAAAATTTCAACCAAAAGTTATAAACCACAGCAAAAAAGAATATGTGATATATATATAGAGAGATGACTTAGAGACTTCAGTCAATCTAGTAATGATGGAAGGGAGCTATATTGACTACAAATCCCTAACCAAGTAGGAAACATGTAGTCTACCACTTCCGACGATCATCCGACGCCGCAGAAGAGTGTGCAGCCCTGGAGTTTACCTCATCATCAGCTGTGGCTTGTTTCGTCTGAACCAAAGCCTCGA
The DNA here is from genome assembly GCA_036346265.1 of Melocanna baccifera. Taxonomy (NCBI): domain Eukaryota; kingdom Viridiplantae; phylum Streptophyta; class Magnoliopsida; order Poales; family Poaceae; genus Melocanna; species Melocanna baccifera. Next base: position 36,877 of record JAYEVJ010000148.1, read on the forward strand.
TTTCACAGAATAGGTTTCATTTATTTTGTTCATCGCGTGTCGCTTCTCAACGTTCCAAGAAGTTGGCTGCGCCTATTGGCTACAAGATATTGTAGGCCTATTGGGCTGTACGCTAGATGGTCTGCAAATTGGACTGGGCCAACTCTTAGCAGTAGAGAGCACCGTCTGGTGTGCCATCCAGCTCGGCACACGAACTCAAATTTCTTGTCTACTTCTCCAAGCAATATATACATGAACCTGAAAGGCCACAAACTACATTGCGGTTTAAATTAGTCACTGTAAACTGTACTTTTAATACAATCCATATATTGTTTACAGACTGACTGCAGGTCAATCCAAATATGCAATATATCCGTAGTTATAGCTCACAAACTGCATTTCCAAACTATATGGAACTAATCCTAGGCTTGTATTAGAAATCATGGCATTCCTCTTCGATCCTTTGCATCAGTTTTCAGGCTAGTCGTTTTCTATAAGCACCCTGACGATGCATTTACCACCAAAGAAAGGTCCTAGCTAGCTAGATTTGATTGCCGACTTTCCTCACGTCGCCGGCGACCGGTTCTGAGGAGCTCCGGCCCCAGCTAATCCCCTGCTGGATCCGCCGGTGGCAGGCGGAGCTCGTTGAGACGATCCTGGCTTGAACTGATCTGGCATGGTGGTGCGGGGATAATGTTCAGCTGCCGGAGTAAATGAAACGACTCGCACAATTACCAGGGGGTAATTATGCTAATCAACGGATTATTACTCGCTTTAGCCGATAAAACACCGCTCTAACGAGTAATAAGCCCATCAGAATATTGTAGCAGAACAATAATTAGAAATAATACAATCCATACATTTGCATTGCCACGCAGGGCTAAAAGTCCATACAGCAAGATAAGTCTAGCTATTACAAGGCTATTACAAAAGTCTGACAGGTTTCTAATTAAACAACAGAAGAGAGTACAAAATACAATATATGGCAAAGACAGATACTTAAGACGTGGAGCCCGAACTGCTCCAACCAAACTAATCCTCCCAGTCATCGTATGAGGGGCGACCCCCATACGACTCATCCTCCGAACCATAGCCCTCTCCAGGGGAGTAGGGCCCCTCCTGCCTGGCCTTATCTCTCACGACTGCAGTGCAAAAGCTATCCTCTAGACAAAGGAAATAATAGCAAGGGTGAGTACAGAGTACTCAGCAAGCTTATATAACAAATATGCAACAAATGCCTCTATCTATTCTTTCTCTTTTGCTTTACTCTCAAGCCCAAAAACCAATCTTTATGCTCATAGAGAAAATAAGGTTTTTGGTTGCGCAAGATTTTGATTTTTATTATTTTGAAAGCTACTGAACATTTGTATGAACAGCGAAGAACTTCCGTAAGTTCCCGTAATCTCCTTTCCCAGAGACAGACATGAATTCATGGTTTGGTTAGCACTGCGCAGGCTTGTATCACTTTACCCATCACCATTCTGATCCTAATGATGTACGGATTGTCGCATTTCCTACGATGCGGTGCCCAGATCAGAAAACAGAATTTTCGTAACTATCAAGTATATTATATCTCCACCCGACTATTCTCAATTGGTAGCCTGACATGAATCACCCTCGCCCAAACTCACTCAAAAGGGACATAGCCGTTGGCTGGGCCGGTTTGCTCAACCCTACCCAAGACTCCATCGCGAATATATCACCTTCGCGCACCCACCGCTGAATATCGATCGCTCGGGTTATTGCGATTCACGTACTTCGCTGAATATCGATCAGTCTCGGGTTCTTGTAATTTACGTACCCCCTGCTGAATATCATATCAGTCTCGGGTACGAGGTTCAGATCCCCCCTTGCTGATCACAACCAGCCTTGGGTTCACTTCCTTTGATTAATACTTACCCATGTGGAGAATATAATAACCTTGATAGAACTACTAACCTGTCCGCCTTGCGCGAAATGTGGTTGATACGTATTAATACTGTCCCTTCATACAGATGAAGTGGGTTAACTCCTTATATTATACCCTATGCAAAGGTCCCCAACCTGCCATTCTGATACCTGCCAAGACAACCTCTGCCCACCCCTTTATTAATTTACAAGGCCGACTGCTCCATCAGTCGCCTACCTTTCTTTCTCAATAACCTTGATTTAAAAACTTTTTATTTGAATGCAGGGTGATATTAAATAATATCAAAATACTGAGATATCAAAAATACTCGAGGAATTGATCAAGGGGATGCTTGCCTGAGTTTAACAAAAGATCCTGAGCCTCCGCACTACCCAGGTATTCTTCCCTCTGTGAGTTCGGATTGTCTCCTGCAGGAATATGAGGCTACTAAAATAATGTACGACTTCAACGAAGAATAAACTAAACTCGTAGATGCGATAGTATGCCGTGAGGCTTCTAGGTTTTGGGGTTGGTGGCTATCGGATTTTTCCAAGTGTTGGCGATACTCCCTTAAATTAACCTACTAACGACCGGACTAAAAGTGCTAGCTTACGACTTACTACTCCCAATAATTAAATTTAACGAGCAACATAATTTTAGGCTGGCGACTAATAATACTAATATACTCATGCAATAACACTTTACGCTAAGTCATGGGACACGCTAATAAAATCTATATCTTTTTCTATTATGCTGAGAAATGATTTAAATGCGGGTTTTGCGAACATAATTGCTTCTCCTATTCCGGCTAGCCTTCAGCCCAAATCCTCCCTCGGCCCATTTTCTCTTCTTCCTCCCCTTTTCATCCGCCAATGCCTCCTCGTCTCACTTCTTTCAACGCCGCCGCCCCCCCTCACCTCACTCTCGTCCTCTCTTTCTCCGCCGCCCACTTCTCTTCTTCCTCTGGCGCCGCCTCACTCCCTCTTCCTCTCTCTGCATCGAGCCGCCTGCTCTCTTCTCCCCCCTCTGCGCCGCGCCACCCCTTTCTCCTCCTCTTCTACCGCCGCGCCGCCGCTCTCCCCTTCTTGCCGCCGCCTCCTTGCCAAGCCCGCCGCCCCGACCCGTCCGACCTCCAGATCCGGGGCCTAGGGCCCGGATTCGGCCTACTCTTGTGCGCACCAGCCGCTCTAGTGGCTGCGCCGCCTCTCCCCCCTTAGTCCGGTGACTTGCGCTGCCACTCGGCGCCGGATCCGTGGCCTATGGCCTAGATCTGGCCTGCCTTAACCCGTTTGCTACTCCTCTTTTGCTCCTCTTCTGCTACTATATACTATTGCTTGATTGATTTAATTTTGAGCACAGGTGGAGAACGGTAGGGAGGCGTGCCGCTGAGGCTAGGCATGGTGGAGCCCGGCGCCGCCCGCATGCCGGGGGGGTGCGAGGTGGTGCCTGGGGGCGCGGGTCTAGTTGCCGGTAGCGCGCTGCCGCCTACCTCCATCTATGGTACTCCTTCTACCCTTCTACACCTTCTTGCTCCTATGTGTATGCCAAAAAGGAAGGATGGTTGTGCTCTAATGTGATGGTGCTAATGTGTGATGCTGATGCTAAGAGCTTGCAAGATTGCTAAGTGTTGTGTAAAATTCCAGCAAGATGCTTATTGATGCTGGGTTTATGCGGGCTACCTTTGCTGGTGAGCTTGGTGGTGCGGATGCAGGGGGTGGATGCTGATGGTTGAGTTCTGGTTGCCTGATGCCGATGGTCTCAGTGGGGTCTCCCTTGTCTGCGGCTTGCGGTCCCTTTGCTTCTTGCTCCTGGCCGAGCTCCGATCGGTTGCTGCTTGTGTTGGCCTTGGTTGGATGGTGGGGGCTGAGCTGTGGTTTGGGTTTGTGGTTGAGGATGGGAATGGAGAGGAAGGAATGTTTGTGCTCTTCTCCTTGACCCTCTCGACTTCTTTGTGGGTTCTACCTTCCGTTGGTCCAGACTGGTCTCTGGAGATCTTTTGGGGCCGCCACCGGGGTTGTATCCGCCATCTACCGTGTGCTTGGCAAAATATCTTGTGGTGTCGTGTTGGCGCTGGGCACCTTTGCTACGCTGGGGACCTCCGGTTTTTGGTGGCTTGACACTTGCTGCCTCGGGGACCGTCTTTGTCCGTGGCTTGTGGGCAAGTGTGGTTCTTGGTTTTCTTCGCTCTGATTTGCAACGCAAAACAGTTTGTTTTAAATCGGATGATGAACCCTATGGTTGTGAGAGGTGCCGATCGCCCCCGGTCAGTATATCTCTGTGAACAGAATGCCCGCCCGAGATAACCTCGAGGGCTCGGCGGCTAAATTCTTCTTTTTCTCTGGCTTTTGGACTTCTGTTCTTTTGTTCGGTCTTTTTTGGTATCTAAACTATTGACTGCTATTAAATGAAGCAAGAGGTGTGGCTCGACGGCAATTCTAATGTATGAGATGCAAAATGTGTACTACTGTGTATCCTTATAGCTGTGTACTAGCATGTGTGCAACAAATCTAATGTATGTGTGGATGTATGAGATGATCCTTGCTTGTAATACAATTCCTTCTGATGTAAATGCAAGGTTTTAATAAAGATTGGATTTATTCAGTGTTTATATTACTTGTGCTATTGTGTGCAATGGTTACAACAAAATTTTGAATTCTACCGAATCTTTAAACTAGCGCTTAATCCCATTAACCACTTAACTAATTAACCCACGTGATTAATACTAATCACGTTTAATAGATAATTAACGAATGAGGGGTATTTCAGTAAATTCTGACAAAATGGCATTGTGATTGTTTTATAGACCAAGACCTATAAACCAGGAACAGAGCATATCGAATGATATTTGGGATCGATGTCTGCAATAACCTGAATCCACTGCAAGGACATGGTGAAACCCTGCTGCATGTATTGGAGCTGTTCATGCATGCGTCGGATTTGTTCTTGATGCTGCTGTGAACAGCATAGCGAACTGTTGGTCCCTAGTTCTAGGATGGGTGGGAAAATTTTTTGCTTTTTAGCCTAAAATTTAAAAGTTTTTTACAAATGGATTCTTGAGAAAAAGATTTCTAAAAATGGACCCATCGACATGGCGCCAAAACACATGGCGCCGTGGGTACATAGCACGGCGCCAAAGCACATGGTGCCGAGGTACATGTTTTAAATACAGTCACACTGTGGCTCCTACGTGGCATAGCACGGCGCCAAAACTCATGGCGCCGTGCTATGTATCCACGGCGCCATACATTTTGGCGTCATGTAGGGGGTCTATTTTTGGAAATCGTTTTCCTAGGAGTCTATTTATAAAAAACTTTCAAATTTTAGATTAAAAAGCAAAAAATTTACGATGGGTGGCTGGTCGATCCTACTGTATGACCAATATTTCAAGGTTTGATTTTTTTTATCTTGAGAGCTAGACTGCACCAACCATACATATATGTCTGGACTATATGAGCACCGTTCAGCATCAACATTTTGAGGTAAAGAAAGAGAGGAGATTGTACCGACATTTGAACGACACGTTCGCGAAGCCAAGGCGTGAGCTTTCGAGAAGCTTCTCAATTTACGTGCACCATTCGTCAACAAGATGAGCAGACGTAGCTGGAACCAGACGCCATGAAAGAGATCTCTGTCTGACCAGTTCTAAGTTATAAATTCCGATATGAAAGCGGTGTGAAATGATAACATGGCAATAACGGTATAAGAGTTATTCTAAAAGAGATATTATAGTATAGTTCATACAAGGGTTGACAATCAACTAAGTTTTATTATGTTATAAGTGATTATTAGTCAATTTAACAATTATTAATATATATAAATTATCCATGACTCACATAAGAAGTCATATCAGTAATACATCATAGTATCAAAACAATAAACATAAAAGATTGGTACTAAAATACAGTTAGTGATTTAAACCTAAGTCTACAACATGATCATCCGTTCCCCCCTTAATGATTCAAGCATGATTTCTAAATATTAATACAAGCATGGATTTCATAACATCGTTAACGGAGTATTCTCAACAACCTAAAAGTATATATAAATCAGGTAACTTAGAACATCATGATATAGCACTACAATAGCAGTCTAAACCAAGCATGCATTAACAATATGATAATAACCGGCAAACATTGGTGATATGACAATAACCCGGTAAGTTTTAGTGATAATAACAGGTGAGTATAAGTGATATGATAATAACCAAGTAAACTTTAGTGAGATGATAATTGTAATCAATGGCAAGGGTGACAAATAACCAGGGAACACGTGGTGTGTGAAACAGAAAGGTTACGACCGTGAGATACTTACCTTGAGCACACTCGTGAGACCGCTACATGAAGGATCCGAAATGTGAGATTGACCAGAAGCCCCTGCCACTGCCACGAGAGAACCTGCAAGACAGGACCGGACGGAATCAGGTGGGGTTAAACCACATTTGTGGAAGGACTGGAATAGGACACCTGGCCGGACAAAACGTGTTTACCGGAACTTCCACCGTGCGAATCGTCGTTCGGCTGGCCAACGACCAAAACGGCCAAAACAACGTGAATACGTTCACGTTCGTGAAAAACCTCGCATGAACAGCCCTTCGGTTGGCCGTTCCGTGCCGGCCTTCGCTGCCATCGGCCGGCCAGCCATCGTCGCTGCCACCGCCTTGCCAACCGCCGCCGCCCTGCTAGCCGCCGCCGTCGAGCCGGCCGCCGCCGCCCTACCGTGCGCCGTCGGCTGTCGCCGCTGCCTGCCGTGCGTTTTTCCCTGCACCGTGTTGTTGCCGGTACTACATACTCTTGCCACAAAAAAACTGGTAAACTAGCAGATACTGACTACTATTTTCATACCATCCTTACAGGAAGACTACGTGCCTTACTCCCAACGAATAACATATGTCCTCTCCACCTCAACGCCTCACAGTGCCTGACACAAGTTTTTCTACACACTGAACCAACATCACCACCAGCTTCGCTTCGGCCAGAACTTATTTCTACCAGCCAAACTTATTTTGTTGTATAGAATTTCACCGACTATGCTATAGCTATCGGCAAAGTTGCCGTCACTAAATGACATTCTCTTATAGCAGACACTGTATTAGTTAATGTCAATATGTTTAGCAAAACGTTCGCTTCCCTCATGTGCCACAACATATACCAGCATCTGGAGAAAGGCTATGTGCTGACTTACCTTCTTCAGTTTATTTATATATTGTGTTTTCCTCTACGATTCTCACTGCCTCTTGCTATTCATACTTCTACTCTTAATATCATAGACAAAATAGCCCCAACAATCCGCTTCATATTACATAAACTCACTGTATACAACATGTTGACCAAATCATACAAAAAAATATGAACAACATGAATATGTCAGTGATAACCAACCATTTATACAAACTAACTTGCATGACGTCTCGCCATGCATACGCAGCTAGTGTTTTACATACTTGGGAAAATTAGGCAAAACCAAAACACTATTGCAGCATTGACCAAAAAGTTCTTTAACTTATACGGCTACAACTGCTGTTGTGTTCATACACAACAGCTAGATGGCTCTCCAAAGGTCCATTGCCGACATGCCAGCTAGATACTTGTCCAAGTATCTATTGCTAACATGCATGTGCAACAAGATTACAAATAACATTATCTCCTTTAATTTTGCTGCTTCTTCGTATCAAGCAGCCCAATTTTCTGACACTTTTCTAAAAATTTTGCTCGTCCAAGAGGCTTAGTTAAAATATTGACAAGCTGATCTTCAGTCTTTATATGTTTTACTGGTATCTTGTCATTCTCACTGGTATCTTGTCATTCTCAACAAATTCATGGATGATATGATGAACGGAATTCTTGCAAAGAGAAAATAAGAGAAATAAAAAACTGTTATGTCTCCGTGGACAAGTACCAGGTCGTCGAGGGCTCTTCTGCTTTCGATTGTAGGAAAATTCTTGCGTTACTTCCTCTGCTTCCAGGTAGTCAAGTACCAGATCGTCGAGGGCTCTTCTTGTTTTCTTGCACGTGCTGCACGCCATCCTGCTCGCGACAACTTTGGGAACTCCCCCTTAGTGGACTTCACATGAACTTCCGATGGATTTCATCAGCGCAAGCCATTCACTGCTAAGTCACTGGGGAATCCGTGTGACTTCCTACTAAGTCACTGGGGAATCCGTGTGACTTCCTACTGGCTCCGACCACACCACATTCTCGCTAGGCTCCCGTAACCACACCACCTTGTTAGGAAAATAATAGTCTTATATGAATTATGAGAGAGGAAAAAGTACAATTTATAAATGTGAGAGGATCTCCACCTATAAGACTAGTCTTTTGGGGGAGGAGACCTAATACCAATTATAAGGTTGTTGCTTAGAGGGCTTGCTAGTGGGCAGCCCGTGAACTTAGTGCGCAGGTAGCGTAGCCCATTTAAGAAAGAAGAGACCGAGGAGTGGATCCAGTGGAACCTAGGGTGGTCGCCGGTTCCAACAATTGGTATCAGAGCCAGAGACCTAACATCTTCCAAGGTGCGGTGTGCACAAATCCATATAGAGGAGGAGTTTCCCAGGAGTACGGTGTGCACAATCCATATGTGAGAAGGAGATTGTTAGGAAAATAATAGTCCCATATGGATTGTGGGAGAGGAAAAAACACAACTTATAAGTGTAAGGGGATCTCCACCCATAAGACTAGTCTTTTGGGGGAAGAGGCCCAATACCACTTATAAAGTTGTTGCTTGGAGGTTTGCTAGTGGGCAGCCCGTGGATTTAGTGCGCAGAGAATATAGCCCATTTAAGAAAGAATAGATCGAAGAGTGGATCCAGTGAGACCTAGAGTGATCGCCGGTTCGACACACCTAACACAACTCGGGCGCTCCGAAATCCGGATGGCTCGTTGCAATGTTTTACAAAGTATAAAGATTTATATCTTGTGTTGACGTTGGGGTCGTTGGTCCGAGTTTTGTGAGGATTCTCTTGTCGAGAGGTCGAGGTTCGAGGATTCGCACATCTTTGGATTTTATTTTTCTCTGTTTTGCCATGCTAGTGGTACATCTTAACGCTGCTTATGTAATGTACCTATCTCTACGAAGACAAAATAAAAAGTCTCTATGAAATGTTGTAAACAATATAAAGGCATATTAACAAAACGTTTTTTAGTCGTAGCGACAGTGCACGAGGAGACGCTTACGTGACGATTTTAGTAGCGCCTCTACAAGAATGTAAATACATGAAAAATACGCCTCTACTTTTCATTGAAGGTAACCTTGACCATTTGCTGTCATACGCGCTGCCACTCGCTGCTCAAGAAAAGAGCTCTTTTTAAAAAAAAGGGAGCATCTCTACATGTTGTTGTTTTTTATATAAAGTGTTCTTTGGGCATACCCTCTACAGCACCTGTATAATTTATGAGAGGTGCTTCAATACTTTTCTCAACAGTGATTCGCACATTTTTTAAAGCACGATGAATGGTAGATAGATACAACTTACCTCTTCGTTTGCTTTGAGATTAATGTAACTCTTATTGAAAAGAAAAGCATGAAAGCACTACTCATAATTTAGAGAGAGAGAGAGAGAGAGTTATTTGGTTTGCGAACTCTCCCCTGGACCAGCCTTCAGCTTCATGTGTGTGATACATCACTACTTTCAAATACTTTCGTCTGAAGAAAATTGGAGGTCAGAATCCGTATGTTGGCCGGGGAACTCCTATGGACTTCACATGAACTTCCGATGGATTTCTTCAGCGCAAGGCGTTCACCGGTTGGAACTCCCATGGGCGTCACGTTAACTTCCCGTGCGCTCCCGCAGTGCGCGAGGTGCTGGCCCCACCGCGTGCACTGCCTCCCGACCGCGCGCCGTGCATGAAAGTGACCGCGTGAGCTGCCTCCCGCGCTGCCGCCACTCGCAGCTCACGAAGAGAGAGGAGCTTTAAAGAAAAAGCATACATTCATACAGCTCTCTTGGCTGCGGGGTGATCTCCCATGGACTTCATGCGCATTCAGCGCAAGACATTCTGTTTTTCTCCGGTTTGCCATGCTAGTGGTACATCTTAACGCTGCTATGTATCATACCTATCTCTACGAAGACATAATAAGAAGTCTCTATGAATGTTGTAAACAATATAAAGGCACATTAATAAAGCGTTTTTTAGTCGTAGCGATAGAGCACAAGGAGACGCCTACGTGACATATTAAATAGCGTCTCTACATGTTGTTTTTTTTATATATAGTGAGTCTTCTTTGGACTTGCAAAGGGGTCTCAGTGTCTACTATTGATCCGGAGGTAGAAGACCATCTCTACAACTACAAGCCCCTCCTCAGTTTCAGTCCTAGATTCATAACTCAAGGAAGGAGAAGCAGCAGCAGCATCAGTGCTCTATCAATGGAAAAGAGGGGGAGTGAGCAGCTGGGCAGGGACCGTGCGGACTCCCAGGGTGTTGGGAAGCGGCGTAGGTCTGGGCAGACAGCTGGGTGAGCGATGCATGCATGATTTGTCGATCCTCTTCTTTCTGGTCTTAATTGACACTTCAATTTAATTTGGGTTTCTTTCTTTTTCGCAGGGCGTCCCTCGAGGAAGAGGCGCTCAAGTCGATAGCACTTGTACGTCCTCCTCCTCCTCATGTCTTGAAGAGTTGAAAAAAACAGCTTTCTGATTTCGATACCCATCAATTTTTGGTTCTGAACTTCTGATTCCTCACATGAATCGATTATTCAGTTCGCTATGCAAAAGCAGTATTTCTTGTTTATGTGCGGGCACTAACAGATCTAGATCTAGCTTTTATTGGAATCTTTGTATAAGAATTTGATCATGTGGTTTCAAATTAGTTTATCTTTCCTAAAGAAAAAGTAGCTTCTGTTGGTTTTCTTGATTTCCGTGACCAGTGCGTCCTAACATTTACGGTACTTCGGATGCTTCGTATTGTACAATGTTTATAATTTATAATTAGCTATCTACATAAGATAGAAGATGATGTAATAAAGAATTAAAAAGAGAGAGAAAAGCAGTGTCTTATATGAAGGTATATCGTTCCCTAGTATTTCACTAAAAAAATGGTATTTGGGCTCGGTTTCCAACCTATGCCCTCTACCTCTCAAAAAATGGGTGTAGCATTTAAAGCTCTAATTTTTCAGTTCATTTCGGTATCTATCGAGCTATTTGCATGCTTTTCTTCATTTTTGGATAGGTCAAGAAAATGATGAAGGAAGAGATCAAGGACGAGGTTATGAAAGAGCTTATCGAAGAGGTGAGGAAACAGTTCGAGGAGCAGAATAAAAAAATTATGGAGTTCAGCAAACAGTTGGAGGAGCTTAAAGCAAAGGCAGCTTTAGAACGTCCTGATGATGCATTTCTTGCTCGGAGGTAAGACTTTGTTTCCTTACAAAAAATAGGATAGTCCTAGAAGAATACATTTAGGAAAACTGAGAGCGAAATTTCTTTTGCATAAGAAGGAAGATAATAGACAGTGTTGGAAATTGAGATCTTTACAAAAGACAAGTCAAAGATGCTTAAAAACATGCCATTTACTCAATCATCTGAGCTACTCAGCCCTGTCATTCACTCAAATGATCTGAGTTATTTAACCCTGCCATTTACCATACCATCTGAGCTACGTGCTGGTGCTGGCCACACTCGAACTTTTTTTAATAATACACCTATTTATTAATATTACATAAATAAATACCTATTTAAAAAAATTACATAAATAAACCTATGTCACCCTCAAAATGGCGACAACTGTCACCAAACGATTTGACAATAAGGTGATATAGATCCTATGTGGAGCTAGGCCAACATTCTATCGCCGTTTGGACCAGCGACATAGCTTCTGTCACCAGTCCAATTGGCAAAAGAGGCTCCGCCGCCGGTCCATTTGGCAACAAGAGTTGTCACTACTTGGACTAGCGACGGAGCCTCTCTCGCCATATCAATTGGTGACAGAAGCTATACCCCAATACCAACCTCTCTTGTTTAAAAAAATAAATTAGCATTGCATGCCGAGATGGATTTTCTTTTTACAATACCTTCTACTAACAGTAAAGAGGTGGTAGTAGAAAATAAATCTATCCATTGATTTATTGAGGGCATAATAGACTTCTTTGTAAATCTGGCCATCCCGATTTTTAGGAGCAGCACTGGCAGAATTTACTAGTTCACCCATGTGTGTTCATTTCAAACTCAGTTTGATAATTACAATTTTACTCCTTACGGGATTTATACTGGTAGTATATCAGGGAAATATAATTTAATTCTAACTAATCTGATCTATTAGATAAAAAAATCAAAATAACTCTTAGGCTCATATCCATTTGAAGGTACCCTAAAAAGCCCTCCAAAAAACCTTAGAAGTTTGAAGCGTCGTACTTATGTTAGCCAGAGGACAATTCTGTAATTGTAAGTTATTCCGGTCAGAATCTGTTCGGCCAGTTGCCACATGTGACGAGTCCAGTCCGCCTCCGTATGCCTCCGCGCGCACGCCGTCAGCCCACCTCTGACTCATGCGTATCTCAACCCAATCGGGATCCAAATGCCATTGGGGTGTACATTAGATCACACCTTGATATTTTAATATAAAGATTTATCATAAAATTGGCTAAACTACTCATGTGGATTTCATTAAAAAAATCGGTTCAAAGAAATCCGTTTGGAAGACTGGATTACTTGGCCGGTGTTTTATGCATGGCCGACAATCATCATCTTAAGAGCCTAATACGGTGGGCGGCCGGTGTAATCTAAGGTTGACCATAATGTCTTTTTAAATCTTAATTGTTTCACGTAGCAAGCCATAATTTGATTTCTTCTTGCATGTACAAATTTGCTCGACTAATATCTTTAAAATTCACAAGTACAACCAACTTTTTTTTCTTTTGCAGATCAGAACTGCATGAAAGCAGTCAACTCAAACTAAGAATCACAAGTACGGTGAACAGTGTGGTTTACAAAGGAAAGCCAATTGAAACCGATGACGGGGATTGTGTGGTGGTTACTATGTTTGATGGTACTGATAAAATTGCGCCTGACCACCGCCTTTCTTCAGCGGAGGTTGAGCTTTTTATCCTTAACGCTGCTGAAGAGCGTGGGAGTAAACAAGAGTTTGAAGATCAGGAAGAGGAAAAATCAGGAACAGGAAAAATGAATCAGAAAAAGAAAAAGGATAATCAGGGATGTCAACCAATGATAAAAAATTGTATGTTTAAACTGACTTCTGGGTCGTGTTCTCATTTTGGCGCTTGCATTATGGGGAACTCTAACCGCGGGGCATTTAGGCTTGGAGTAAGGCTTGTGGGGCATTCAACAGACAGAGTTTTAGAAGGAAAATCAAACCCTTTCAAAGTCCAGGAGTACAAAACAAAAGGTAATTGTTGTGCTTCTGAGCTCCTTCCCTTTTCTGTCAGGGAAAAGATTGCGATCTTTCTGGTAATACAAGAATTAGCCTTACATTGTAACAAGTTTATCATGAGATTTTGAAGCAAATCTTTGCTATATTTTCAATGTTTTTCTTTGCTCAATTTGCATCTTTTTAGTTTTTCCATGTCTCAGTAGTTCGTACTTTACTCTCGAATAATCTTTTAAGTTCGTAGTTTTCTACTGCTGTAATTAACATCTTTAGAGGTAAAATGCCCAAACATTCTGCATAGATCTAACTACCTGTTCAACTTGATTTTTATGAATGTGACGTTTGTTTTGTGTAGATAATGCAAAGCATGATATACCATCAGTCGATAGTGAAATATGGCGTTTGCGCAGAATTGCAAGGAATAGTGAGGCCTGCTCAGAAATAGAGAAAAAAGGAATTGATACTGTAGGGCGCTTATTGATCTCATATCATGAGAATAATCAAAACCTGCTTGAGGTAAGAATCACAGTCTTCACGAATGTATGCTTGTCCATGCAGAATAGCTTAACTTCTAATAAAAATCGTCCTATTTTTCCTGCATCTAGATCCTTCGGGGTCATTATCACCGTAAAGCAGATGTTGATGCCATTATAGACCATGCTAAGAAATGTGAAGATGGGCTTTGCTCTCATACAGAGGGGGATACCACAGTTTTCTTTGACCAAAGAGAGACTTTGGTCGGGGTACAGATGTCCGATCTAGAAGGTTATTATGCAATGGAGGATATTCCTTCACTTACGGAATCTCAGAAGGTTTGTTCCTAACTTGCAGACTTTCATCTAGAAGTTTTAGTTGTACATATGTTCCTGAAGGTTGGCCAAAACTTGATGTCCTACGTTGACTGTACAAAACTTGGTGACTTTATTCCTTCACCTACGTTGACTCCAGTTTATCAACTTGCATCCTCCTTTCACCGAAGGTTTCTTATGTCCCTTTTGGCAAGTTTAAATGATATTGCAATTAAATTTTGCAGGATAAGGTGAGAGAATTGGAAAGCAAAGCGCGTGGACACAGAGCGGCTTGGCGTCTTGACTATAAAATGGAAAATGGCCGACCTAAACCATGTCTACTAGAACCAAATGTATTCAATGAAAAAAATACAGTAGGATCAGGTTCGTCAGTGCCAACATCTGAAAGGATGTCAGGAGGACGGGCGGCTGAAAGGATCCAAGGGATGCATGACCCATCATCAACGCAGGCTACTATTCCCAATATGCATAACGGTGAGGGCCTGAAACCCATCTTCCACCACCTTCACCTTTCACATGATATACACACTGATATCACAGTTTTACACGCAGTACAAGGTGAAGCTGACCTTGGCTTTGGTCTTGGTAATACTGGTGAACCGTCGGCTGAAAGGGTTCAAATGATGCGCCCATCAGCGCAGGCTACTATTCCCAATGTGCATAACGGTGAGGGCCTGAAACCCATCTTCCACCCCCTTCATCTTTCACATGATATGCACGCTAATGTCACAGTTTTATACGCAGTACAAGGTGAAGCTGGCTTTGGCTTTGGTAATACTGGTGAACCATCGGCTGAAAGGGTTCAAATGATACGCCCATCAACGCGGGCTACAATTCCCAATGCGCATAACGGTGGGGGGCTGAAACTCATCTTCCACCCCTTCATCTTTCACATGATATACACGCTAATATCACAGTTTTATACGCAGTACAAGGTGAAGCTGGCCTTAGCTTTGGCCTTGGTAATACTGGTGAACCGTCGGCTAAAAGGGTTCAAATGATGAGCCCATTAGCGCAGGCTACAATTCCCAATGCGCATAACGGTGAGGGCCTGAAACCCATCTTCCACCCCCTTCATCTTTCACATGATATACACGCTAATGTCACAGTTTTATACGCAGTACAAGGTGAAGCTGGCCTTGGCTTAATGCTGCGCCCATCAGCGCAGGCTACTATTCCCAATGTGCATAACGGTGAGGGCTTGAAACCCATCTTCCACCCCCTTCATCTTTCACATGATATACACTCTAATGTCACAGTTTTATATGCAGTACAAGGTGAAGTTGGCCTTGGCTTTGGCCTTGGTAATACTGGTGAACCGTCGGCTAAAAGGGTTCAAATGATGCGCCCATCTGCGTAGGCTACTATTCCCAATGCGCATAACGGTGAGGGCCTAAAACCCATCTTTCACCCCATTCATCTTTCACATGATATGCACGCTAAT
Source organism: Melocanna baccifera (assembly GCA_036346265.1). NCBI lineage: Eukaryota > Viridiplantae > Streptophyta > Magnoliopsida > Poales > Poaceae > Melocanna > Melocanna baccifera. The sequence goes on from JAYEVJ010000148.1 coordinate 52,309, forward strand.
GTAACAGTTTTATACGCAGTACAAGGTGAAGCTGTCCTTGGCTTTGGCCTTGGTAATACTGGTGAACCATTGGCTAAAAGGGTTCAAATGATGCGCCCATCAGCGCAGGCTACTATTCCCAATGCGCATAACGGTGAGGGCCTGAAACCCATCTTCCACCCCCTTCATCTTTCACATGATATGCACGCTAATGTCACAGTTTTATACGCAGTACAAGGAGAAGCTGGCCTTGCCTTTGGCCTTGGTAATACTGGTGAACTGTCGGCTGAAAGGGTTCAAATGATGCGCCCATCAGCGCAGGCTGCTATTCCCAATGCGCATAACGGTGAGGGCCTAAAACCCATCTTCCACCCTCTTCATCTTTCACATGATATACACGCTAATGTCATAGTTTTATACGCAGTACAAGGTGAAGCTGGCCTTGGCTTTGGCCTTGGTAAGACAAGTGAACCGTCGGCTGAAAGGGTTCAAATGATACGCCCATTAGTGAAGGCTACTATTCCGAATGTGCACAACGGTGAGGACCTGAAACCCATCTTCCACCCCCTTCATCTTTCACATGATATACACGCTAATGACACAGTTTTATATGCAGTACAAGGTGAAGCTGGCTTTGGCTTAATGATGCGCCCATCAGCGCAGACTACTTTTCCCAATGTGCATAACGGCGAGGGCCTGAAACCCATCTTTCACCCTCCCCATCTTTCACATGATATACAAGCTAATGTCACCGTTTTATATGCAGTACAAGGTGAAGCTGGCCTTGGCTCTGGCCTTGGTAATACTAGTGAACCGTCGGCTAAAAGGGTTCCAATGATGCGCCCATCAGCTCAGGCTACTACTCCCAATGCGCATAACGGTGAGGGCCTGAAACCCATCTTCCACCCCCTTCATCTTTCACATGATATACATGCCAATGTCACAGTTTTATACGCAGTACAAGATGAAACTGACCTTGGCTTTGGCCTTCGTAATACTGATGAACCATCGGCTAAAAGGGTTCAAATGATGCGCCCATCTGCGCACGCTACTATTCCCAATGCGCAAAATGGTGAGGACCTGAAACCCATCTTCCACCCCCATCATCTTTCACATGATATACACGCTAATGTCACAGTTTTATACGCAGTACAAGTTGAAGCTGGCCTTGGCTTGGGCGTTGGTAATACTGGTGAACCATCGGCTGAAAGGGTTCAAATGATGCGCCCATCAGTGCAAGCTACAATTCCCAACGCGCATAACGGTGAGGGCCTGAAATCCATCTTCCACCCCCTTCATCTTTCACATGATATGCACGCTAATGTCACAGGTTTGTACACAGTACAAGGTGAAGCTGGCCTTGGCTTTGGCCTTGGTAATACTCGTGAACCGTCGGCTGAAAGGGTTAAAATGATGCGCCCATCAGCGCATGCTACTATTCCGAATGCGCATAACTGTGAGGGCCAGAAGCCCATCTTCCACCCCTTCATCTTTCACATGATATACATGCTAATGTTACAGTTTTATACGCAGTACAAGTTGAAGTTGGCATTGGCTTTGGCGTAGGTAATACTGGTGAACCATCGGCTGAAAGGGTTCAAATGATACGCCCATCAGCGCAGGCAACTATTCCCAATGCGCATAACGGTGAGAGCCTGAAACCCATCTTCCACCCACTTCATCTTTCACTTGATATTCATGCTAATGTCATAGTTTTATACGCAGTACAAGGTGAAGCTGGCCTTGACTTTGGCCTTGGTAATACTGGGGAACCGTCGGCTGAAAGGGTTCAAATGGTGCGCCCATCAGCGCAGGCTACTATTCCCAATGCGCAAAACTGTGAGGGCCTGAAACTCTTCTTCCACCCCCTTCATTTTTCACATGATATACACGCTAATGTCACAGTTTTATATGCAGTACATGGTGAAGCTGGCCTTGGCTTAATGATGCGCCCATCTGCGCAGGCTACTATTCCCAATGTGCGTAACGGTGAGGGCTTGAAACCCATCTTCCACCCCCTTCATGTTTCACGTGATATGCACGCTAATGTCACAGTTTTGTACGCAGTACAAGGAGAAGCTAGCCTTGCCTTTGGCCTTGGTAATACTGGTGAACTGTCGGTTGAAAGGGTTCAAATGATGCGCCCATCTGCGCAGGCTACTATTCCCAATGCGCATAACGGTGAGGGCCTAAAACCCATCTTCCACCCTCTTCATCTTTCACATGATATACACGCTAATGTCACAGTTTTATATGCAGTACACGGTGAAGCTGGCCTTAGCTTTGGCCTTGGTAAGACTGGTGAACCGTCGGCTGAAAGGGTTCAAATGATGCGCCCATCAGCGCAGGCTACTAATCCGAATGCGCACAACGGTGAGGGCCTAAAACCCATCTTCCACCCCCTTTATCTTTCACGTGATATCCACGCTAATGTCACAGTTTTATACGCAGTACAAGGTGAACCTGACCTTGGCTTTGGCCTTGGTAATACTGGTGAACTGTCGGCTGAAAGGATTGAAATGATGCACCCATCAGCGCAGACTACTCTTCCCAATGCGCAAAGCGGTGAGGGCCTGAAACCCATCTTCCGCCCCCTTCGTTTTTCACATGATATACACGCTAATATGATAGTTTTATACGCAGTACAAGGTCAAACTGGCCTCAGCTTTGGCCTTGGTAATACTGGTGAACCGTCGGCTAAAAGGTTTCAAATGATGCGCACATCAACGCAGGATACTACTCCCAATGCGCATAACGGTGAGGGCCTGAAACCCATTTTCCACCCCCTTCATCTTTGACATGATATACACGCTAATGTCACTGTTTTATATGCAGTACAAGGTGAAGCTGGCTTTGGCTTAATGATGCGCCCATCAGCGCAGACTACTTTTCCCAATGTGCATAACGGTGAGGGCCCGAAACCCATCTTTCACCCCCCTCATCTTTCACATGATATACAAGCTAATGTCACCGTTTTATATGCAGTACAAGGTGAAGCTGGCCTTGGTAATACTAGTGAACAGTCGGTTAAAAGGGTTCCAATGATGCGCCCATCAGCGCAGGCTACAATTCCCAATGCGCATAACGGTGAGGACCTGAAACCCATCTTCCACCCTCCTCATCTTTCACATGATATACATGCCAATGTCACAGTTTTATACGCAGTGCAAGATGAAACTGGCCTTGGCTTTGGCCTTGGTAATACTGATGAACCATCGGCTAAAAGGGTTGAAATGATGCGCCCATCTGCGCACGCTGCTATTCCCAATGCGCAAAATGGTGAGGACCTGAAACCCATCTTCCACCCCCTTCATCTTTCACATGATATATACGCTAATGTCACAATTTTATATGTAGTACAAGTTGAAGCTAGCCTTGGCTTGGGCGTTGGTAATACTGGTGAACCATCGGCTGAAAGGGTTCAAATGATGCGCCCATCAGTGCAGGCTACTATTCCCAATGCGCATAACGGTGAGGGCCTGAAATCTATCTTCCACCCCCTTCATCTTTCACATGATATGCACGCTAATGTCACAGTTTTATACACAGTACAAGGTGAAGGTGACCTTGGCTTTGGCCTTGGTAATACTGGTAAACCGTCGGCCGAAAGGGTTCAAATGATGCGCCCATCAGCGCAGGCTAGTCTTCCGAATGCGCATAACTGTGAGGGCCTGAAACCCATCTTCCACCCCCTTCATCTTTCACATGATATACATGCTAATGTTACAGTTTTATACGCAGTACAAGTTGAAGCTGGCATTGGCTTTGGCGTTGGTAATACTGGTGAACCATCGGCTGAAAGGATTCAAATGATACGCCCATCAGCGCAGGCTACTATTCCGAATGCGCATAATGGTGAGAGTCTGAAACCCATCTTCCACCCCCTTCATCTTTCACTTGATAGTCAGGCTAATGTCATAGTTTTATACGCAGTACAAGGTGAAGCTGGCCTTGACTTTGGCCTTGGTAATACTGGGGAACCGTCGGCTGAAAGGGTTCAAATGATGCGCCCATCAGCGCAGGCTACTATTCCCAATGCGCAAAACGGTGAGGGCCTGAAACTCATCTTCCACCCCTTCATCTTTCACATGATATACACTCTTATGTCACAGTTTTATATGCAGTACATGGTGAAGCTGGCCTTGGCTTAATGATGCGCCCATCTGCGCAGGCTACTATTCCCAATGTGCATAACGGTGAGGGCCTGAAACCCATCTTCCATCCCCTCATCTTTCACATGATATACATGATAATGTCACAGTTTTATATGCAGTACAAGGTGAAGTTGGCCTTGGCTTTGGCCTTGGTAATACTTGTCGAGACCCGAATATGCAAATTCGGTCTCTCTGTGTAAACTGCACTAGTCCAGGATCACGCTAGTGCACACAGTCAAACATAGATGTCATCACAGTCATACACACGACAATAATAGAGGAAAACTCGAATATCGATAAAATATCAAAGGTACGACCTTATGGCCAAGCTTACAATATCTCTAGCCTAAGGGCTTAACAAAAATAGCAATGAAATCCAAAATAAAGCGTAGCGACCAATCGACAAGCCACAAAGCTATCGAGTGGAGAAGCGAAGCCTAATCAGTGAAGTCGTCGTAGTACTCCCTTCCGCACCTCCTGGCGATAGTACTCCTCTCCTCAATCGAGCAACATAGGCGTAAAGCCGTGAGTACATTGGTACTCGACAAGTCGTTTGTAACAATAAATGCAATATAATATGCAAGGCTTACCAAAGGAAGGTGAAAGGTTAATTTGCATAAAGGCATTTATTGATGAAATATACTAAATAACTTGAAAGCGAAAGTTAACTGAAAACAGTAATAATAGATAATCAAAGGAATAAACATGAACCACTTGTGAACACCAATTCACAAGATAAACCAACAGTGAACTACCTGTCCACTCCCAACATAAACCACCAAGTTATAAATGAAACACAAACCCTCGTGTGAAATCCCCGAGCACTGTCCATGACCGAGGACGCGGCTATTCGAATAGTTTTACACTCTGCAGAGGTTGCACAACTGTACCCACACGATGTGATTAGCCTAGGCCTAAGGAAATCACAACAAGGCCTTTACAATGCTCTACCTCAATACAATCCTGCCCGCTAGGGTTTCGCATCACACCCCCCCTTGCGCCACATGGAAATTAGCAACCATGTCCATCACAATGGCAGAATCGAATTGAAATATTACAAATTAATCAGCCAGGTCCATCCCATAATAGACATGTGGTTTGCACGATTAAGCTCAGATCAATGGCGCACAAAGTTAAGTCCTTAGCATTACAGGCGAGACTACCACATCCCCCAAAGTACAACTGTACTTCCCCCTTTACTGCACGATCACTCGCCCGAGTGCAAAACCAATTTGTATAACCAAGCCAACGTCACACCAATGACGTGGCACAAATTTTAATACACGTGGCACCAACCACAGTTCCATATGCCATTAATTCAAATTAATAATTTAACAGGTGTGAGGGGATCAATCGTAAATATAAACAGGCTAAGCAATCTAATCGCACCAACCCATGTGATAAATTAACTAGCATCACTAATAAATTTCCCAACCTATGGTGACAAAGGTATCATGGTGTTTCAAAGTGTCAAGGAGGTATAATTGCAATTGGGACAATAACTACCTGTGCAACGGTTTGAATAAAAATAGCAATGCAATGTAATTTAAAGCAAAATAATTAAATAATAGTTTGTAAAATTGGGTTCAACATGATCAAGGGACACGACTTGCCTTCGTTATGCTCAGCGGGGTACTCCTGGTCTTCTGGCGCGAAACCTGCTCCTCCGGAATCCGAATCTAACGAGAGAGAAAACGACCGGAAACAAAGAAACACATAAAATGACAAGCAAAAGAACTCAAAAATTCACAAAACCAGAACCAACAGCTAGAGCTCGATTTTAGATGAATTTAGAAAAAAGAACGGGGTCAATCGGAGCTAGGACGGAGGAGAACGGGCTCCCGGAAAATTAATTCAAAATTAATTCGGGAAAAACGAAAAAGTCACTGTGCTGTGAACCCGGTCCACGAGATTCCGAGTCCACCGTGGACTCGGTCCACGTAACAGTGCACGGGGGGCGGCGGGCTGACGCGGCGGGGGCGCGCTGACGTGGCGGCAGATATGTCGCCACGTGGCGCCTGGCGCGACGCGGTACCGACGTGGCTGCCACGTGGCTCGGGAGGCGGCTAGGGCCGACGGGCGCCGACGTGGCATGCCACGTGTCGTGCCACGTGGCCTAGGGCTGACGTGGCACGCGCCGGTGCGTGCCACGCGGCTAGGCCGAGCGGCGGCGCGCGGCGCGCGCGGCGGCGGATCCGACGGCGGGACGCGCACGCGGCCGATTCGGCGCCCTTGGCTCGGACGAGCGCGGCGCGGGATTGCGCGCGCGGCGCGGCGACGGCGATGCGGCGACACGGCGAACGGCGCGGGGAGCTCATCGGCGGCGACGCGGCGGCGGCTATCGCTCCGGCGACGGCGACGGCGGAGACGCGGACGGCGGCGGCGGAGCGCCCGGCGACGGCGCGGGCGCGAGGCGCGGCGGAGGGCGCGCGAGAGTTTCGTCGATGCGCGCACGCCGAACCGAGGACGGCCGCCCGGTTTTATCACGCGAACCGAGGAGTTCGATCCGTTCTGGCGGCACGCGCGCGACGCGGACGGGTTAGACGGCTAGAGATGCGCCACGCCGCGAGATTGGACGGCGGGATTGGTTAGGTTAGGGTTAGGGTTCGCGCGCGCGCGGGCGACGGCCGTGATCGCGCGCGCGCGATCGAGCGCCGAGGTGAGGCGAGGGCGGGCTGGCTTGCCGCATGCCGCCGCGCATCTTGATGCGCTGACGTGGCGGAGATCGGATCGGCGCGGGCGATCGGTCTTGCTGGGAAAGAGGTACGGCGGCGCGGCGGCGCGCGGATGGACGACGCGTGGAGGAGAGAGGGAGATCGGCGGCCGAGGATAAACCCTTTTCTTTTCTTTTTCCAGAAATTCAAATAAACTTCTAAAAGCTCTAGAAAATAGCAAATAAATCCCAAAAATTCACCAAAAATACCAGAAAATTCCTTGAGACCTGAGGAACACAAATAAAATATTTTCCACTTATGTTAATGTTTATTTTAATCATATTAAATCATTTAAAACTTTAAAATTCATTTGAAGCTTCAATTAATTTGAGATAATTCCAGAAAATTCATTTTTGAAATCCAGGCTTTAAAAATCTCGAGAAAAACAGGATGTTACAAACCTTACCCCTTAAACGAGATCTCGACCCGAGATCTGAGCCAACTAAGAGAATAGGTTCGGGAACTCCGCTCTGAGATCCTCCTCGCGCTCCCAGGTGGCTTCCTCCTCGGAATGGTTGCTCCACTGAACTTTGCAAAAACGGACCGCTTTATTCCGGGTGACTCGCTCTGACACTTCCAAGATTTTGACTGGGTGCTCTTTGTAAGACAGATCCTCCTGAAGATCCACGGCCTCAACTGGCACAACCTCCTCTGGTACGCGCAGGCACTTCTTCAGCTGGGACACATGAAAGACGTCATGTACCCCACTGAAGGACGCAGGTAGCTCCAACTGATAAGCAACCTCTCCCCTGCGTTTCAGAATCCTGAACGGACCAACATATCTCGGTGCAAGCTTCCCTTTTAGCTGAAATCTCTTCACACCTTTGAATGGTGTGATCCTAAGGTACACAAAATCATCTGGCTCAAAACTCAGCTCTCGGCGTATCTCAGTATAGCATAGCTTTTCTGCGGCTGGGCAGCTTTCAACCTTTCTGTATCAAGCGGACCTTATCTCGCTTCTTTCAAGCGATGCGGGCCAAAACTCGACCTTCCCGTCTCTTTCCAATTGAGAGGGGTCCTGCATTTCCTGCCATACAATGCCTCAAACGGTGACATCTGCAAACTGGCCTGATAACTGTTATTGTATGAGAACTCTGCAAAAGGTAAACAACTGTCCCACTTAGACCCATGATCAAGCACACAGGCTCTCAACATGTCCTCCAGAATCTGATTAACTCGCTCTGTCTGACCATTTGTCTGGGGGTGATATGTTGTACTGAAGTTCAGGTGGGTCCCCATAGCCTTATGGAAACTACCCCAAAACCGAGAGGTGAACTGTGATCCACGATCTGACACAATCTTCTTGGGCACACCATGCAAACTGACAATCCTGGACATATATAGCTCTGCCAATTTGTCACCACTGTAAGTCGTCTTAACTGGAATGAAATGAGCAACCTTGGTCAAACGGTCCACAATGACCCAAATCGAATCATGACCCTCTTTGGTTTTAGGCAACCGACTATAAAGTCCATACCAATTTCTTCCCACTTCCACTCAGGGACTTTTAATGGGCTGTAGCAAACCTGCAGGTCTCTGGTGCTCTGGCTTTACTCGACAAATATCACAAAGGGCTACATACTCAGCGATCTCACGCTTCATGCTTGGCCACCAATACTTATCCTTAATGTCTTGGTACATCTTGGTACTGCCTGGATGAATCGAATATAGTGACTCATGAGCCTCTTTTAATAACACATCCTTTAGTTCTTGCTTGTTGGGCACACACAAACGCTGCTTGAACCACAAGGTTCCCTGATCATCCACTGAAAATCCTGACTCTTTACCTTCACTTAAATTCTTTCTGATCCGCTGAAATGCCTCATCATCTGACTGAGCCTGGCGAATCTGACCATCCAAAGTAGGCTGCATCTCCATAGCTGCCAAAAATCCTGGCTCAACCAACTCAAGGCTAAGCTTCTGAAATTCCTCATGCAAAGCTGGCTGACTCTCTCGAACCATCATCGAATTGCAGTATACCTTTCGCTCAAGGCATCTGCAACAACATTAGCTTTCCCGTGATGATAATGTATGCCCACATTATAATCCTTTATCGGCTCTAACCACCTCCTCTCGCTCGAGGTTAAGCTCGGACTGGGTAAAGATGTATTTGGACTCTTATGATCCGTGTAAACCTCACATCTGTTACCCATCAGATAATGACGCCAAATCTTTAAAGCATGCACTACGGCTGCCAACTCCAAATCATGGGTAGGGTAGTTCTCCTCATGCGGTCTCAACTGGCGTGAGGCATAGGCTACCACTCTCTTGTCTTGCATCAAGACACAACCCAAACCTTTGCGCGAGGCATCGCAAAATATCTCAAAATCCTTGTTTATATCGGGCAACACAAGCACCGGGCTGTGGTCAAACTCTCCTTAAGTTTCTGAAAACTTTTCTCGCACTCTGGCGTCCAAGTGAATTTCTTTTCCTTTTTGAGCAACTGCGTGAGGGGTCTGGCCACACTGGAAAATCCCTCAATAAAACGACGGTAGTATCCTGCCATACCCGAAAACTCCGACTGGTAATCAAGTGGGTGATCGCCAATCCAAAACATCACTTACTTTCCTAGGTCAATCGCGACTCCTTCTGCTGTCAACACATGCCCTAGAAAAGCGACTTTCTTCATCCAAAACTCACATTTGCTGAACTTTGCATAAAACTGATTATCCCTCAATTTCTGCGATGCCAACCTCAGGTGCTCTTGATGTTCCTCCTCAGTCTTGGAATATATCAAAATATCGTCAATGAATACAACGACAAACTTGTCCAAATATTCCATAAACACTTTATTCATCAAGTACATGAAATATGCTGGAGCATTAGTCAAACCAAATGACATCACTGTGAACTCGTATAGACCATAACGAGTCGAGAAGGCTGTCTTGGGTATGTCCTCCTTACGTATCCTCATTTGATGATATCCTGATCTCAAATCAATCTTGGAGAATACTCCTGCTCCCTTAAGTTGGTCAAACAGATCATCGATCTGGCGGAGGGTACTTATTTTTGACGGTGACCTCATTAAGTGCTCAGTAGTCCACACACATGCGCCGACTACCATCCTTCTTCTTGACAAACAACACCGGCGCTCCCACGGGATGAACTCGATCCGATATAACCCTTATCCAACAGCTCCCGAATTTGCTTCTTCAACTCGCTAAATCATTGGTGGCATCCCAGAGGGTCTCTGGAAATCGGAGCGGTACTGCACAAGCTCAATCGTAAACTCAACCTCCCTCTCGGTGGCATACCGGAAGATCCTCGGGAACACGTCGGGTACTCTCGACAACCGTACACCCTCCAACTGGATTACCTTACTCGCAAACCATGGTAGCTCGTGGCATTCAGCGGCCGCGAATCGCACCTTAACTCCGTCTCAATTAGTTAAGGTCATCGCTCGCTCCCACAATCTAACATCGCCGCCGCTTCGGCCAATCCATTCCCAAGATTACATCTAGGGACTGCATATCCAACAAAATCAGGTCGGCCCTGAACTCAACTCCCTGAATGGTTATCCTAACTCCTGGACAACCTAGGTTGGATCTCAACTCGGATCCGGGGGATTGGATTAAAAGAACAGATCCAAGAGCAACAGTTTTCAATTGTTGCTTTAAAGCAAAACTCCGAGAAACAAACGAATGCGAAGCTCCAGAATCAAATAAAACGGTGGCAGGAACTGAATGTACGAGAAACGTACCGATCACAACGTCTGGTGCTGCCTGGGCATCCTCTGCGGTGACGTGGTTCACCTGACCTCTCACCACCGGCGTCCTGCTGGCCTGCCCTGAGGCCGGGTGTTCCTCGCCCTGCTCCCGGGGTAGGGGTACGACCGGGTGTGGCTCCCAAGTCAAAGCGAACTGGCGTCGGGGCCTGCCTCTGAGGGCACTTGCTAGCATAGTGTCCCACCTCATGACACTTGAAGCAAGTGATGGATGCTGCTGAATTATTGCTTTTCTGCTGCTGCTGTCCACTGGAACCACTAGACGCCGCCTCGACCTGGAACCGTGCGCGTGTGCAGCTGGGTCCAAATCAAGGCTCTGCTGCTGCCGCCGCCGCTGTGGCGCTCGTGCAGGCCGGTATGAACCAAAGCGAGGCCTCACGAGATCTGGTGTGACCGTGATCCTGCTGGATCAACCTCCTCTTGCGAGACTCCTCGAGCTCGCGGCGACTCTCCTCGATGAGAATGGCCTTATCCACCAACTGCTGAAAACTGGCATAGTCGTTGCCTACGACTTGCACCTTCAAAGCCGGGTTCAAGCCTTTCTTGAACCTCTTCTCGCGATTGCATGCCGCTACATCCTCTCAGCGCAGAGCGAGCCAATCGAGTGAATTTATTGAGATATTCACTCACCGGCGAGTTCCTCTCGCGGAACTCCCGAAACTCATCCTTCTTCATCTCAACCACTCCCTCCATGACATGAGCGGTGTGGAAAGCCTTTGCGAATTCCTTCCAGTGATGTTGTGCTTTGGTTCTCATGGGCGCACAATGAGTTCTCCCACCATTCTGCTGCTGGTCCCTCAGGCGATGTGCTGCATACAAAACCTTCTCCCGTCGGTGCAGAGCCAAGTTCAGTTTCTTCTCAATCGAACGGACCCGATCGTCGACCTCCAAAGGCTCGATGAACTGGAGAAAACAGCGGTCTCGTCCTCATAAACTCTGCATAGCCTGGTCTGGCGACGAGGTGCTAGCGGTGGTACGGCTCTGGTCTTGTCATTGCATCATAGTTCTGATACCCGCATCATAGTCGCATCATGCGTGGTTCGCCATCAAGAACCGATCGAGTGCGTGATCCAAGGCAGTGTGGCAACCGCCGCGCAAAGATCGTTCTCTCGGGTCCTGGTTCCCCGACAGGTGGAGGAGTTCTGGTATCAACCATCTTGCTCAAAAGAAAACAATCTGGCGATGACCAAAGGTGAAAGACGAGGGGAGAAGCATAGATAAGAGGTAAATGCGTCTAAGGGGTTTTGCTTAATGGAGACCTAACTAAACAAACACTTAGCCAAAAGGCTAACTAAGAAACTGAACAAAAATAAACTCCAATAAAAGATTTGACATGATCGCAATATAATGCTTTTAAGGCAATATTTGCAGCTCACATCGCATTACAACCGCAAATAAAATCCAACGTGTCTACTCGCACTATCTACTCAAGGCTCCCACCGGGTCCCCGACAAATAGGGTACATTGCTATCGTCCTCGAATCGCCGTAGACAACCCACGAGTTGCGGATCGGGCGCGCATCGCTCTCTCGCCCGGGGTGGAGTGAACCGACCGAGGTAGGCGCGACGATCTCCGGTGATCTGACGTCTCTCCTCCGGGCTCGGCGGTGTAGGCGACGGTAGAGATATCGCGATCGCGGTCGGGGCTCCTCCCGATCGCTCGTAGTCTCGGGTGGCTCCGTCATCGCTCCTTGAACTTCCGGACGAGTCCAGCCATGTTGATCTTGTATAGCTTGCAAAGTCGACGGATGGCTTTGTGCGCAACTCCTTGTGCTGACATCTCCCCACTGGCACCGGTGTTCTTGAAACTGTGATGTAGCACCTGCTTGCCGACTCGGGTGGTGAAGTATAGCCTGGAGATGCTCCCGATGCGTTGACCTTTTTGCTTCTCATCCTTGGTGAGGTAGACGGGCAGTCTCTTAAATCCGAGGCACCGCAACAAAACGCGTAGAAGTGACCTCCATCCTCCGTCGGGTCAGAGGAAGTTTGGGACATCTAATGCATTTATAAAGGAAAGATCAGTTTATAACTTTAGGAAAAACAAATTTTGCAAGAGTTGAGGCGAGAGACAAGAATCCTTAAGAATGAGGTAAGAATATAGAGATATTACTAAATATCAAGTTTAGTTGGTTTGATTTAGAAAATAAATTTTTGGGCTACGACCAATTTAACTAGGGCTTCGTCCTACAGTCGATATGGCTCTGATACCATCTCTGTCGAGACCCGAATATGCAAATTCGGTCTCTCGTAAACCGCACTAGTCGAGATCACGCTAGTGCACACAGTCAAACATAGATGTCATCACAGTCATACACACGACAATAATAGAGGAAAACTCGAATATCGATAAAATATCAAAGGTACAACCTTATGGCCAAGCTTACAATATCTCTAGCCGGAAGGGCTTAACAAAAATAGCAGCGGAAATCCAAAATAAAGCGTAGCGACCAATCGACAAGCCACAAGCTATCGAGTGGAGAACGAAGCCTAATCCGTGAAGTCGTCGTAGTACTCCCTTCCGCACCTCCTGCGATAGTACTCCTCTCCTCAATCGAGCAACATAGGCGTAAAGCCGTGAGTACATTGGTACTCAAGCAAGTCGTTTGTAACAATAAATGCAATATAATATGCAAGGCTTACCAAAGGAAGGTGAAAGGTTAATTTGCATAAAGGCATTTATTGATGAAATATACTAAATAACTTGAAAGCTAAAGTTAATCAAAGCAGTAATAATAGATAATCAAAGGAATAAACATGAACCACTTGTGAACACCAATTCACAAGATAAACCAACGATGAACTACTGTCCACTCCCAACATAAACCACCAAGTTATAAATGAAACACTAACCCTCGTGTGAAATCCCGAGCACCGCCCATGACCGAGCGCGGCTATTCGAATAGTTTTACACTCTGCAGAGGTTGCACAATGTACCCACACGATGTGATTAGCCTAGGCTTAAGGAAATCACAACAAGGCCTTTACAATGCTCTACCTCAATACAATCACGCCCGCTAGGGTTTCGCATCACACCCCCTTGCGTCACATGGAAATCAGCAACCATGTCCATCACAATGGCGTAATCAATTGAAATATTACAAATTAATCAGCCAGTCCATCCCATAATAGACATGTGGTTTGCGATTAAGCTCAGATCAATGGCGCACAAAGTTAAGTCCTTAGCATTACCCGGCGAGACTACTACATCCCCCAAAGTACAATCAGACTTCCCCTTTCTTGCACGATCACTCGCCCGAGTGCAAAACCAATTGTATAACCAAGCCAACGTCACACCAATGACGTGGCACAAATTTTAATACACGTGGCACCAACCACAGTTCCATATGTCATTAATTCAAATTAATAATTTAACAGGTGTGAGGAGATCAATCGTAAATATAAACAGGCTAAGCAATCTAATCGCACCAACCCATGTGATAAATTAACTAGCATCACTAATAAATTTCCCAACCTATGGTGACAAAGGTATCATGGTGTTTCAAAGTGTCAAGGAGGTATAATTGCAATTGGGACAATAACTACCTGTGCAACGGTTTGAATAAAAATAGCAATGCAATGTAATTTAAAGCAAAATAATTAAATAATAGTTTGTAAAATTGGGTTCAACATGATCAAGGGACACGACTTGCCTTCGTTATGCTCAGCGGGGTACTCCTGGTCTTCTGGCGCGAAACCTACTCCTCCGGAATCCGAATCTAACGAGAGAGAAAACGACCGAAAACAAAGAAACACATAAAATGACAAGCAAAAGAACTCAAAAATTCATAAAACTAGAACCAACAGCTAGAGCTCGATTTTAGATGAATTTAGAAAAAAGAACGGGGTCAATCGGAGCTAGGACGGAGGAGAACGGGCTCCCGGAAAATTAATTCAAAATTAATTCGGGAAAAACGAAAAAGTCACTGTGCTGTGAACCCGGTCCACGAGATTCCGAGTCCACCGTGGACTCGGTCCACGTAATGATGCACGGGGCGGGGTCGACGCGGCGGGAAGCGCCGGCGACGGCGGCGGCATATCCGCCACGTGGCGCACGGCGTGGCGGTGGCGTGGCTACCACGTGGCTCGGGGGAGGCGGCTAGGGCTGACATGGCGCTGACGTGGCATGCCACGTGTCGTGCCACGTGGCCTAGGGCTGACGTGGCACGCGCTGGTGCTGCCACGTGGCTAGGCTGGAGCTGGCGGCGCGGGCGCGGGCGGCGGCGGCGGATTCGACGGCGGGACGCGCACGCGGCGATCGAGCCCTTGGCTCCGATCTGGCGGGCGGCGGGATTGCGCGGCGGCGCGGCGGCGACGCGTCGATGCGCGACACGGGCGAACGGCGCGGGAGCTCACCGGCGGCGCGGCGGCGGCTCTGCTCCGGCGACCTCGGCGACGGCGAGACGCGGACGGCGGCGGGCGAGCGGCTCCGGCGGCGGCGGGCGCGAGGCGCGCAGCGGAGGCGCGCGAGAGTTTCGTCGATGCGTGCACGCGAACCGAGGACGGCCGACCGATTTTATCACGCGAACCGAGGAGTTGGATCCGATTCTGGCGGCAGCGCGGACGCGACGGGTTAGACGGCTAGGATGCGCCACGCGGCGAGATTGGGCGGCGGGATTGGTTAGGGTTAGGGTTAGGGTTCGCGGGCGCGGGGCGGACGGCTGTGATCGCGCGTGCGCGCGACGGGCGGCCGAGGCGAGGCGAGGGCGGGCGCGCTAGGCCGCCATGCCGGCCAAGGATGCGCGACGCGTGCGCGCAAGCGGATCGAGCGCGGGCGATCGGTCTGCGCGGGAAAGAGGTACGGCGGCGGCGGGTGGCGCGGGATGGACGACGCGTGGAGGAGAGAGGAGATCGGGCGGTGAGGATAAACCCTTTTCTTTTCTTTTCCGAAATTCAAATAAACTTCTAAAAGCTCTAGAAAATAGCAAATAAATCCCAAAAATTCACCAAAAATACCAGAAAATTCCTTGAGACCTGAGGAACACAAATAAAATATTTTCCACTTATGTTAATGTTTATTTTAATCATATTAAATCATTTAAAACTTTAAAAATTCATTTGAAGCTTCAATTAATTTCAGACAATTCCAGAAAATTCATTTTTGAAATCCAGGCTTTAAAAATCTCAGAAAAACAGGATGTTACAATACTGGTGAGCTGTCTGCTGAAAGGGTTCAAATGATGCACCCATCAGCGCAGGCTACTGTTCCCAATGCGCATAACAGTGAGGGCCTAAAACCCATCTTCCGCCCTCTTCATCTTTCACATGATATACACGCTAATGTCACAGTTTTATATGCAGTAGAAGGAGCTGGCCTTGGTTTTGGCCTTGATAATACTGGTGAACCATCGGCTAAAAGGGTTCAAATGATGCGCCCATCAGCGCAGGCTACTATTCCCAATACGTATAATGGTGAGGGCCTAAAACCCATCTTCCATCCCCTTCATCTTTCACATGATATACACGCTAATGTCATAGTTTTATATGCAGTACAAGGTGAAGCTGGCCTTGGCTTTGACATTGGTAATACTGGTGAACCGTTGGCTGAAAGGGTTCAAATGATACGCCCATCAGCGCAGGCTACTATTCCCAATGCGCGTAACGGTGAGGACCTGAAACTCATCTTCCACCCTCTTCATCTTTCACATGATATACATACTAATGTCACAGTTTTATACGCAGCACATGGTAATACTGGTGAACCGTCGGCTGAAAGAAATTCTGTTGTGAAACATGGTGAGGTTTGAATACCGATTTCCCCATAGTCTTTAGATTCCCTAGTTCGCATGACACACATGCCAATATATAACTCCTTGCTCGCAGGCCCCGCGACGGATGATCCTACAAGGCCGCTGTTAAATCAGTTGCAGACTCATGATTACCAGCTATTAAATCAGCTGCAGACTCAAGATTGGCCACCGTTCAATCTGTTGCAGACTGAAGGTTCATCGTTGGATTCCCAGGTGTGTATATGTTGGATCTTACGAATTAAATTTGGATACAATGAAAGTGATGCTAAGTTTTGAATTCAATCTGTTGTAGATTGAAGGTTCGTCGTTGGATTCCCAGGTGTGTATATGTTGGATCTTACGAATTAAATTTGGATACAATGAAAGTGATGCTAAGTTTTGGATGTCGTTGTTAGATTTGGCAAAATTGTGGTGTTTCTTAGGTTTGACTAGGGTAAACGTACAAGGCTATTGTGGTAAAAGAAAAAAAAAGGAACGGAAAAAAAGGGTTGGCATTCACCCTTTAGGTCCATTTTGGTCGGCCTACGAATCTCGTCTGATCCTGATCCACCCGTATTTGGTTGGGCTAATTTTGAAGAAGACGGAAGTATATGTTGCGAATTAGCTAGTCGTAATGCCGACCCAAAGATCAATCACAGTAATAGATGCAAACACTGAACACAACAGAGATGTATCCTAGCTTAGAGCCTCCATTTTATTACATGTCTGTTTGGGAGTGCAACGATGTGATGTGCACTATGTGAAATGTTTCCTATCGTATTTATAGGCCAATACCTTTGTCATCCTTGTAGGATACCAATATGGTACTATAAGGGGCTAATAATGGGTTGGATTTACAGTAGTATAAGGTATTATAGTATATTCAAAGCGATAGAGAGATTCGTTTAAATGGTATATATATCGGATGTAGGTCTATGCACCTATTTTTGGGTACGTAATAGTCTTTCATTGTTTCACATCCTCGCCTCTAATGGAGAAATTGGGGACATCACCATCTACAAAATTCGATGGAAATGATGCGAGTCATTTGACGGCTTTGCTGCATTACAAAAGTACGTACGTTTTGATGTAAGATTTTCCTTTGATACCTTCCTTTGTTTTATTCAGGAAACCCAGGATTTTTTGAATGGTCTACTTAATTTCAATAATTAAGTAGAATACGAGGATTTGGGCGCGCTGCTTAACGGAGAATACGAGGATGATGTCTCGGCTGGGTAATTTTGCTGAATACAAGGATGATGTCCATAGCCAGTATTTTAGACTAGATCCTTCCAAAGACTGTTCGTGCTAAAAGAGTTATCGACATTTGAAGTAATGGTGAACCATGCATAAATTGTAATGAACAAGATAGAAGAGATAATACTTGTCTTGTGTGGTTGTGTCGCTGTATGTCAATGGCGTTGCTGCCAGAAAATTTTCAGATCAACTAAACAACATCTCTAAGGAGTGTCACCTTGACGACGTACGAAGAGTGCCAACCGCATCTCTAACCTTACTACGTGCGAAGCGTGCTTGCCAATTTTCGAGGAAACCGAAAAAGAGAAGTCAATCGAAAACTTTGTTGATTCAAGACGAAGTACAAAGTTTGATGGATTGGATCTACAAAGTAGAACTACTCCTAATGTGACAAGTAATTTGCCATCAATTATCGCTTCAGTCTCCCTCAATTTCCTTATCTTCACAAGCTGCTGATTGGGAAGGGGAAATTGGGCGCTTGAACGTGCTACCCTATCCTTAGTCCGTTCTCTTCTTCCCCCATCCTCCTCACCAAACACACGCTACCCACCTCTCCACCGCAACTTCTCTGGCGATGACGGCCACTGGAAGCAAGATTTAGGGTTAGGGTTCATTGGGGTTAGGGAGGGGTGCACCGTGACCCCGGTTGTAGAGGGAAGGATGGGCGGCAGCAGCACGACGAAGACAGCAGATTGAGTTAGGTTGCACGGGGGCTACGGTAGTGGCGGGCAGGGAGTGAAGGCAGTACGGTGAGGTGGCGAGGTGCTACCGATCACTAGAGGTGGTGACAGGCGGTGGTGACGAGAATGCAGTGGGATGCGAAGGCGGCAGGGGTAGAGCCAGAAGCTGCTGAGGGAGGCGATCGATGGGCAGTTGGGAACTAACCAGAGGTGAAGGAGAGGGCAGCATCAACGCTGTTAGGTGGGACAGCGGTGGCAGAGCAAAGTGAGGCGTGTGGTGAGGGGAGCGTTACACGATAGTGCGTCCTATCTTCAAATCCTCCACTACCCAATGCTTTTGAAAAATACCTTAATAGGCCAAATGTTGGTTACAACTAGACCTGGGATTTGGGCCATGCCGGGCTGACATGGCTAGCCTGTTGTGCCGACCTCACCTCCAGTGAGCCTAAGCATGGCCCACTGCATGCTAAGCCACTGTCGTGCAGTGCCGGCCTAGGCCTGGCCCTTTTGCACTACAGTAGGGTGGCTGGCGGCAACTTGGGTTAGAGTGAGTGGATTGGTCGTGACCTGGGTGGCTGGGCTACCATCGCCATGGACGGGCGCCACTGCCGTGGCCTGTGGGGTTCCGCTTGACCTCCACCTGCAGATTTGGCATAGGGAAGCTGCATGAACACGGAGAGGAAGGCGGTGGCAATGGTTGGGGGCAGCACCTATAGATCTCTTGGGCTCCCTCTGTGTCTCTCATGCTCCCTCTCTCTCTCTCTCTCTCTCTCTGTCTCATGAGACAGAGAGATCCAAGAAGAATAGGGAAAAAGGGGAAAGAAGAGGGAAAAAGGAAAAAAAGAGGGAAGGAGCAAAAGAGAGGATACGAATATAGATACGAACATTATCAAAATACAGATACGAACATTATCGAATACAAAAGAGGCAATGGTTGGGGGGCAGCGCCTATATGAGCATTATCAAATACAGATACGAACATTATCGAATACACATATGAATATTCTTGAATACAGATTTTTCTTACCATATTTGTGTTTTCTCGGATACAAATATCGGATAAAACAGATTATCCTTTACCGTTTCCTATCCCTACTCTCCATATGCTGCCAACACCATGCCTGTTGGCCATCGGAGCCTTTGCTAGCTAATTGCACCAATATATCGGTGTCGACCAAATGAGCAGCACGACACAACCAATTTAGGCACGGCTCACTTGGCCCAGTAGATTAAATGGGTCGTGTCATGCCGGCATATGGGCTTAGCTGTAGACCTAGGCACGACACACTGAGCTCACAGGCCACGCCATGCCGGTCTAGACATATTTAGCTCAACGGGCTAGGGTAGGCCCGTTTAACCCATCTCAGCCCAAAATATTTGAAAAATTGTAATAATTCTAGAAAATGTATAGAATTAAAAAAATACATATTAATAATTTTAAACAATAATTCAATACCATAAAAAGAAATAAATAATAAACTTGATAAAAACATTGACAAAGAAAAAAGAGTACAACCTATAGCTCTACATACATCAATGTTCTAAGTGTCGTTATCTAGATTAAAATTGTCAAACAAGTTCACCAACTCTGTATTTTCTATAGAGTGTTGAGCTCATGCATCATCGTGTTCTCAGTCTTTGATAGTTAGAAGTACTCGTCAGACTTATTCTTCTTTCCTCCAATATTCTTCTAGAAAGACCAAAAGCAGACTTGAAAAAAACCATCGAGACAAGAACAGTTAACACATCCTGTGCTAATATAGATATCAGCAGATATGTTATGTTATGCTCATGCCACCGCTGCAAAATTTTGAAGTGCTTTTTCTGGTAATCCATGGCATCGTTGTCCAGAAAGGCAGATAGTTCTCCAATTCTATGGTGGCCGTGTCTTTCTTCAAATGTTGAAGATGAACCTCTAGAGGAAGAATCTGCACCTCGGATTCACCTCATACGGTTTTGTTCTTACCTATTGGTGGTGGATGTCATTTCAAGAGAACTCCCTAAAACTTTAGTTCATACTTTTGATAAACATCGTACTAGTATGAACATCTGACAAATAGTTAAAATAATATATCCCTATAGCATCATTCTAATGCAAAACATAATTGAACCCTTTAAGTTTAGCTCTAGGATTTAAAACAAATGCAAAAGCATATAAATATGGAATATCTTTCTAATGTTTCAAATATGTAGTTCTCATAGCACTGATAGCCTCTCGTAACACTGTTTCATTTTCATTAGCTTTCAAGTGACTAGCAATTTCAAAAATATAATCCACAATTAAAGAAAATGTTGGATAATACACTCTAGATAAAGTAACAGTTGAATCATAAAAAAGTTTCAGAAATGATAGTAACTTTTCAGCAATAAACCAATATTGCTCAGTCAATAGTGTAAAAACAAAAAAAAAGTGTTGTTATAGGGTAAAAGGTTCTTAATCATCATGTAAATAGAGTTCTATCTTACCATAATGTCCAAACCAAACTTTCTTACATTCATTACAATGCAAAAGTTCTTATATATTATTATTCATTTGTTAGAATTATTTAGGAAAGATACCGCATCATGAAAAGCTTTAATGTACAGATCCAGCTTTTTTAAATCACATTTAACTATAAGATTTAACAATATAAAATGTACATCGCTGATGTAGAAAGAAGGATTCAGCGTATGTATTAAATAATGGAGTGAGAATATCCATTGCCCTGGAGTTTGCAGCGACATTGTCTAAAGTTATTGCAAAAAATTTTATTATTAAAACCAAAACCTTCCACAACTTTAATAATACAATCCACAAATTCTCACCCGTATGTGCTACATCAATTAGTTTAAACCCTATAATTCTTTTTTTTGTCATTTTCCAGTTCTTGTTAACATAATAAGCAACAATACTAAGATAATCCTCTCCTGCTTGACCACTTCATATGTTTGAGGTCAAAGCCACCGAAATGTGCAAGTATTGAAAAGTTCTTTTAAGTTAGTGCAACAATTGTTATAGTATTTAACTAGATCTCTAGCTATTATCTGTCTAGAAACTATAGAAAATCTCGAATTTTGCGTAGTCATAATGTACTTTTCAAATGCAGAAGACTTATCAAAGTTTAAAGGGTAGATCATGTGAAGCAATTAAATGACAAAGAGATTCTTGAGCTATCTCAGGATTGTATTCCTAGTTACATACTGAACAGTCGGGGTTGTACTACAATTGCGTCTGCCTGATGATCGCTCCTTGTTTTGCTTTACATCTTGCAGCATGTTTGAGAAAGTGCCCCATTCCACCTGAAAACTTTGTAGACAATTCATGACGACATATTTTACAAATAGCAAATCTTACTTGGACTCCATTTCCGTCTAACTTGAATGTCTTCTTGAAATCTTCCCAATCTTCTGATATACTCAACCTGTATCTCTTTGCTCCGGTGCCTACAGATGAAGAGGCACTCATAGGGCTTAATGATGGTATTATTTGCTCTCTCGTTAGAGATGGAGACACAATATTCTTGAAGGATGTAAGGTCATCCAATGAAATTCTGAAATCGGTAATAAAAAACTTATGACATCGAGAAAACTGCAAATAAAAAATATACTATTATTTATTTTCACTTAGCATAAAAAATAAGAATGAAAATTAGTACGGATTGTATTTGGAAGAAGTTACTGTGATATGGTAAGTATGATAGGAAATCTATCGATAAAGTGGCCAACAAAGATTGAACGACAGCTTGACTTATCCGATGGGTTTGATCAAGAAGGTGCGCAAGGCCAGAACGATGGAGCTGGCCTCTACGAGGAAGATGGCAGTAGCAACACAATCGCGGCAAGGGGGAAGGAGAAACATGGGAGCAGGCTGCGGCCCTTTGCCTCCAGCATACAAATTATCCTGCTTATTTGAGTTTTTGCTTCGGATTTCTAGCTTTTTAATTTTATTTTTTAGTTTTTTTTGGGTTTTTGGCCTTTTCTTTTTCCCTTTATTCCTTTGTATTATCTACGATAATATAACTTTTTTAAATTTAATTACGCTGAAAAAGATACTAGTAGCTACAATACATTTTAGCCGTTACAGTATAAAAAAAACTATAAGCTTGAGCTTCGAAGTCCAAATGAGCACCACCTTACTCGAAGCCATGAAAGTAAACATGCATGTTCAGACTACAAGAGATTCATTTGTAGCGATAGAAACGGATCGGATACGATCGAATAGTCTTAAATACAAATACAAATCAAATGTCATAACGAATATAAATTCGAATCAAATATGTACTTAATTCGGTTGGATACGAATATCCTTTTACAACTTCTGTAACAAATCTCGGCAGAACAAATTTATGTAATATGATTACATGACTATACAGTCTACATTACATATCTACACAGGAAACGGATCGAATACGAATCGAATAGTCTCAAATATAAATGTTTTCGAATACAAATGCGAATATGAACATTCTCAAATATAGATACGAATATTATCAAATACGAATACAAATATTTTTAAATACAGATTTTGCTTACCACATTCGTATTTTCTCGGATACGAATATCGGATAAAACAGATTATTCGTTACCGTTTCCCACCCCTATTCATGTGTGCCAATTTAGGGGTTGTCTGGATTGTTGCCCCAACACGTCAAACCAAATTTTAGTAATACCCTAATAATTTGGCTAGCATTTGGATTAATACCAAAATATTGGCGTGCCCTAAAAAATTTGGCTGCGCCGGTGCAAACCAAGCCAAATCCTGGGTGTTTCTTGGGCGAGCAAATTGCACTCCCCAAAATTGGCAAGGCAGCAAGGCCACATATTTGGCTGGTTGACCCTGTGTTCAGGTAGCGCTCGGCCTCGAACCCTTGCTCAAACTCATCCACCTGTTTGGTCGTTGGCCTGGCCTGTACGTCAAGATAGTACAGACGAACCAAGCCCCCTTTTCTTCCTTTGGATTGAACTTGTGCTACACATGGTCTTTGTATATCTGACTTATAAATCCGATGGACTTCTGACTTCATATGTTTTGATCAATTTAAACCTGCTTAGCATAGTACTCCCTCTATTGAAATTTATATGATGCCCATAAATTCCGAGATTTAAACTTTGTATGATGATTGACCATCAAATTAATCTAACAATTTATTGGTTTAGTGATACAAAAGTAGTACCGTTAGAAGAAATAGTGTTGGAAAGTGATCCGAATTCGGATCTGTGTCCGTGTAGGACTCTTGTCCTGTTTCCTTATTCTGTTTTCTTTCCATATGGGACTCTTTTCCCCGTGCTATATATACCCCAGTAGTCCATAGGCAAAAGCATCCCAAGAGAGTCTCTCCATTGTAATCTCTCCAAAATATAGTGATTTGCCTTCGAGCGCCCGTGGTTTTTTTCCCGCAAGGGTTTTCCACGTAAAAATTCGTGTCTCTTGTCTCTATTATTCTGTGCGTTATTTGCAACAAGTGGTATCAGAGCACAGGATTTAGAGCATAGGAGTTTAGAGCATTGCAGTTTTGAGAGAAAAAAAATCGGCGTCACCAAATCTTCGAATCCAAGACGCTTTCGCTTCTCCGTCCCCGAGTCAACTTTATCCGCGCTACGTCTCGGGTGTCTTCTTCGCTACACGGATTGGAACAATGAGACTTCGTCTATTCAAGAGCCAAGCAGCAGTCCTTCCGTTATTTGTCCGTGCGGTGTTATCAACAAGCAACGTGCCATCAACAAGCACTTGTGGGGAAAACAAGCAACAGATCAAAGAAAGAGACAAGGCGCACGCAAATCAAGGAAATTAAATAAAAATACATGACATTCAAAGGTGCTGACGTCTTGCACTCCTTGTTTCTTTTTCTTATTGTTAATTTTTGGGCCCAAAATTGCTAAGTGCACATCCAAGCGTATCGGGATTTTTTGACTACTGATTTTTGCAAGATTTCATATTAGCAAATTTTTGGTTTTCTTCCACATGGCTACTATGAAATATGATCTTCCGCTGTTGGATCGCGACACGAGATTTTCTTTATGGCAAGTCAAGATGCGGGCTGTTTTATCACAACTTGATTTGGATGATGCTCTTTTGGGGATCGACAAGATGCCAGCAATACTGTCCGCCGATGAGAAGCAACGTAAAGATCGTAAGGCCTTATCCCAAATTCATCTTCATCTATCAAATAATATTCTACAGGCGGTTATGAAGGAGACATCCGCTGCCGCATTATGGCTGAAGCTGGAGCAGATCTGCATGACCAAGGATCTGACCAGTAAGTTGCATTTGAAGCAAAAGCTTTATTCACACAAGATGGTGGAGGGAGCCTCATTGTTAGACCACCTGACAACTTTCAAGGAAGTTGTTTCTGACCTCGAGTCTATGGAGGTAAAATATGATGAAGAAGATTTGGGTCTTATTTTGCTATGCTCTCTGCCTAGTTCGTACTCTACTTTTAGAGATACTATTCTATATAGTCGAGATACTCTTACTCTCAGTGAAGTTTATGAAGCTCTGCATGCTAAAGAAAAGATGAAACTTATGGTTCCCGGTGGGAGTTCAAGTACACATGCAGAAGGTTTGTCTATCCGCGGCAGGCAATATGAGAAGAGTTTCTACGACAATTCAAGAGGCAGAAGCAAAAGCAAATTCAGAGGCAGATCTAAATCCAGAGCGGTGAAGTCTTGCGGGTATTGCAAGAAGGATGGACATGACATATCCGAAAGTCTTTGGAAGTTGCGTAGAAGGAGAAGAGAAATAATAATTTCAAGAAAGATCAACAAGAGGATGAAGCTAGAGCCACCGTTGTCACCAAAGAAGGTTCGATGGAGATGTTCTGTTGCCTTTGCGGTAATTGCAAAACCGACGATGAATGGATTCTTGATTCACCGCACTTTCCACATGAGCCCGAACCGTGAGTGGTTCGTTACCTATGAAGCTACGCCAAGTGGATCTCGTGTTGATGGGTGATAATACACCATGCAAGGTTGCGAGCATTGGTTCTATCCGGATCAAGATGTTTGATGGCACCATCGTGACTTTGTCGATGTTCGTCATATTCGGATTTAAAGAGAAATCTTATCTCATTGAGTACTCTTGATGCTAAAGGGTACAAGTATTCGGTGGAGGTGGAGTTCAAGGTTACCAAAGGTTCTCTTGTTGTGATGAAAGGTGATATGAAGGTCGCCAACTTATATCATCCGCAAGGCACTACTATTTCGTAATGTTCTTTGTTGTTTCAAATAAATCATTTGATTCGATGCTACTAATCTTTGACATATGCGTCAGGGCATATGAGCCAAGCTGGGATGACGGAATTGTGCAAAAGAGGATTTCTTGATGGTAAAAATATCGATAAGTTGAAGTTTTGTGAACATTGTGTCTTTGGCAAGCAAAAGAGGGTGAAATTCAGCACTGCGACTCACTCTACAAAAGGCATATTGGATTATATTCACTCCGATTTGTGGGGAGAATCCCGTGTTCCATCACTTGGAGGTGCAAGCTATATGTTGACCATTATTGATGATTTTCAAGAAAAGTTTGGGCATACTTCATCAAGCGTAAATCGGATGTATTCAACACATTCAAGGAGTGGAAGACTATGGTCGAGAGACAAACTGGTAAGCATGTCAAGAAACTTCGTACTGACAATGGTTTGGAGTTTTGTTCAGAAAAATTTGAAGCTTTATGCAAGTCAGAAGGTATTGTGAGACATTACACCGTTCCTGGCACTTCTCAACAAAACGGTGTGGCGTAACGCATGAACGAACCATAATGGAGAAGGTACGTTGCATGTTATCAAACTCGGATTATCAAAGAGTTTTTGGTGAAGCCGCTTCATCGCTTGTTATTTGATTAATCGGTCACCAAATTTGGCTATTGATAAGAAGACTCCAATTGAGGTATGGTCGGCTCTCCGCAGATTATTCTAATTTGAGAATATTTGGCTGTCCTGCTTATGCTCGTGTCAACAATGGTAAATTAGAATCTAGAGCAGTTAAGTGCATTTTTCTTGGCTATAAAATTGGTGTGAAAGGATATAAGTTGTGGAATCCTGAAACTAAAAAGGTGGTTATTAGTAGAGATGTTACTTTTGATGAGTCTGCTATGTTGCATGATAAACCATCTATTGATGTTCCGTTGAGAAGCAATCAAGCGTGCGGTGGAGCATATTATTGATTCAGGATCTACACGAGAAATCAACAAGGAAAATACTCCGAAATTCCTATTATTGTGCCACCAACACAACATTCCATTGCAGCTAATAGAAAGGAGGAACATTCACCTCCTAAGAGATTTATTGAAGAAGCCAACTTTGCGGCTTATTGTCTAAATGTGGCGTAAGAAATTGAAGGTACTGCAGAACCTTCATCTTATTGAAGCTATCTCTTCTAGTGATTCGAGAAAGGTGGATGGCTGCCATGCATGATGAGATGGAATCTCTTGACAAGAATGGTACATGGGAGCTGGTCAAGTTGCCAATTGAGAAGAAAACTATTCATTTGCAAATGGATTTTCAAGAAAAAGGAAGGCGTTTCACCAACCGAAGAGGTTAGGTATAAAGCAAGGTTAGTTGCTAAAGGATACAGATCAAATTCGGTATTGATTTCACAGATGTCTTTTCCTGTTGTGAAGCATAGTTCTATTCGCACTTTGCTTAGTATTGTGGCTATGCATGATTTTGAGCTTGAACAAATGGATGTGAAAACTGCATTCTTACATGGGGAATTAGAAGAAGACATTTATATGGAGCAACTGAAGGTTTTGTTGTTCCAGAAAGGAGAATTTTGCTTGCAAATTGAAGAAATCTCTTTATGGTTTGAAACAGATCACCTAGACAATGGTATAAGAGATTTGACTCCTTTATGATATCTCAGATTTTAAAAGATCAAATTATGATAGCTGTGTTTACTTCAAGATTGTGAATGGTTCAGCTATTTATTTGCTCATATATGTTGATGATATGTTGATTCTGCAAAAGATAAGGTTGAAATTTCAAAGTTGAAGGCTCAATTAAGCGGTGAGTTTGAGATGAAAGATCTCGGTGCAGCTAAGAAGATTCTTGGTATGGAAATCATTAGAGAGAAAACTTGGTAAATTATATCTAAGTCAAAAGGGTACATTGATAAAGTTCTTCGTCGTTTCAACATGCATGAGGCTAAACTGTGAGTACTCCTTAGCAGACATATTTCAAACTTTCTTGACATCATGTCCAAAATCTAATGATGAAGTGGAGTACATGTCTAAAGTCCCATATGCGAGTGCAGTTGGTTCACTTATGTATGCCATGGTATGTTCTGCCCGATTTATCTCAATCATTAAGTGTGGTTAGTAGATACATGGCTAATCCTGGAAAAGAGCATTGGAAAGCAGTTCAATGGATTTTCAGATATCTGCGGGGCACATCTAATGTTTCTTTACAGTTTGGAAGGATTAAAGATGGACTTGTTGGTTATGTGGATTTGATTTTCTTTGGAGACTTGGATAAAAGAAGGTCTCTCACTGGTTATGTGTTCACTGTTGGAGGGTGTGCCGTAAGTTGGAAAGCAAGTTTACAAGCTACCGTTGCTTTGTCTACTACAGAAGCTGAGTATATGGCTATCTCTGAAGCTTGCAAAGAAGCTATTTGGTTGAGAGGTTTATTTACTGAGCTTTGTGGAAGTACATCTTGCACTACAATATTCTGTGACAGTCAAAGTGCTATTTACCTTACAAAAGATCAAATGTTCCATGAGAGAACAAAGCACATTGATATCAGGTATCACTATATTCGAGGTGTCATTACTCAAGGTGATATTAAAGTCTGCAAGATAAGTACTCATGATAATCCAGCTGATATGTTGACAAAGCCAGTTCCTACATCTAAGTTTGAGCTTTGCTCAGACTTAGTTGGTATTACTCACTAGTCCTTTGGACTTCCGGCGCTCAAGGTGTATATGCTGATTTTATTGGAGGAGTTCATAATATTCTTCGACTACTGGAGGGAATTCGGCTCAAGGTGGAGAATAATTGTTGAAAAGTGATCCGAATTCGGCTCAAGGTGGAGATTGTTGGAAAGTGATCCGAATTCGGATCTGTGTCCGTGTAGGACTCTTGTCCTGTTTCCTTATTCTGTTTTCTTTCCATATGGGACTCTTTTCCCTGTGCTATATATACCCCAGTAGTCCATAGGCAAAAGCATCCCAAGAGAGTCTCTCCATTGTAATCTCTCCAAAATATAGTGATTTGCCTTCGAGCGCCCGTGGTTTTTTTCCCGCAAGGGTTTTCCACGTAAAAATTCGTGTCTCTTGTCTCTATTATTCTGTGCGTTATTTGCAACAAATAGTATTTGAAGTACTTTCGTATAATCATGATCTTTTAGTTATTATCAATATTAACGATCAACAAAGTTCAATTTTTCAGATCATGCCAAGTCAAACTACATCTTATAAGATGGAGAGCTGCGATTTTATGCTTATTACGTTGCTACACAATCGTTCTTATTTCAAGACAGAAGGGTACAATACGATTGAACACTGATGTGCTCCTGATGGCTGGGTCAAGGTGAACACTGATGTGATGGTGCTTTCCCGTCCACAGCAAGCATTGCAGATCCGATAGTCATCGAAGCCCTGGCGTTTCGTGATGGTGTGGATTTCGCTCGCCGTCGAGGTTATAGAGGTCATTGTTGAGACGGATTGTCAACAACTAGGCTTGGAGCCGGCCTAGACAAACGTCCTTAATCCCTATGGTTTGGCGAGGGAAGGAGACGAGAAGATTGTTCGTTACTGGTGTGCCGGCCCGGCAACAAGAGGCGATGTCATCGGCAGTGGAGACGAAATCCCCACGACTCCCTCTCGTCGCGAATATGTCCTCCGTCGGAGGGCGTGGCGGGAAATGGAATCCCACTCAGCTTGCTTTGAATGGAGAGATGAGCGGCTGAGATCGATGCCACTTCGAATCCAACGGGCAGCGGCGCGGAGGAGGGCCTGGAAGTTGGTCGGAATTCCATCGAGACGCCGAAGGCTGATGAATGGAACGCGGTGCGACTCGCACTACAGCAGCCTTACTTCGTTCCCTCAACGAAGCCCGAACACGCGTTTGCTTCTTTTGCTTCTACAAATCCCGGCCGGCACCCGCACTGCCTCGCAGCCGCTTCTCTTCTTCGTCCATTGACGACCACCGAGCACCACTGGCGATCTCGCCTACTCCGATCGACGAATCAAGCAGCGGTAATTACTTCCTTTTGTCGATTTTTCAATTTTCATCAGCTAGCCTGTACGTGCAGCCACTGACACGACGGCTGATCAGCAGCAGGGACAAGATGGTGGCGCTGTGGGACGTCCTGGGGAACGCAGCCAGTCTCGCGCAGCTGTCCGGGCTGGACGCCATCGTGCTCGTCACGGCGGTCAGGGGGTGGCTCAGGATTCCCCAGAACAAGCACCAATGCCGGCAGCTCGAGGTCCACGTGCGTTTTGTCCGCGGCATGCTGCAGCAGAGCTCGGCGACGGTGCGTTATCGGTTTCAATATTTTACCGGAGGGGACCGATAAGACCGATTATCGGGATTATCGGTTTTTTTCGGAGAAATTCGGACTGAAAAATTCAAACAAAATTTGAAATTCAAATACAAACCGGCCGATTATCGCCGAAAATCGGCCGAAAATCGGTTGAAAATATCGGCTGAAAATTTTGAAAGTAATTTTGGCAAAAATTCATTCTAAATTTGACAAAATTCATACAAAATAAATTTTTCGGAACCGGTTTGAGATTTTACCGGGGGTCACCGGTAAAACCAAAAATCGGGATTTTCGGCCGAAAATCGGCCGGTAAAATTATCCCTGGGGATGACCACGGCGAGCCCGCTGCACGGGCTCGAGGGTGCCCTCGAGGACGCGGACCGCCTCGTTGCTTCCTACAAGAACAGCTCGCTCTGGTCCCGCGTCCGTTGGGGCAGGAGGATGGCAGGCCAGTTCCATGAGATGCACCAGACCATCGACTCTTACCTCCCCGCCCTCTTCTTCGTCGCCGGCGCAGCCTATCCTCCATGGTCAGCGGTACGGCAAGTCGGCAACTGACGCTGACCTCTCGTTGACCTTTCTAACTCTGATCCCCCTGATAGAATCATTTTGCTATTTTAGGTCGGGGATTCAGAAGCGTTGCAGAGGCAAGCTTCTACTGCTTTCAATCGTGAAGTCAGGTGAGATACTCGTTCTGTGTTCACATAAAACAATCCAACCAAATGGATGCGAGTCTGCTGCAAATATAAAATTAAGCATGTTTGGCAATGCAGGATTGAAGTGAACGATGGATCAGAGAGTGCGAGACTGCCAATTACTTCTCCTGGCATTCACAGGCTCAATATTGGCCATGAAGGAATGTGCAGTGAGCCAGATGCTACAGCTTCAGGATGTGAAATCATGCCTCAGGATGATTCCCATGCAGGCCACAAGACAACAGGAGATTCCTGCATATAGTAACTATTAGGATTCATGGAAATTAGTATCAGGATTTATCCTTTTTCATCTTTGTTATGTTGTATGAGCAATTTCTGTACACACGTAGCTTAGTTTTAATTAACATTTTTTGCAGTAAAGTAGTTTCTTCTACCTGTACAACTACATACTGGGTCCTGCAAAGTGTTTCCTTCTTATATAGAAAGTATAGTCAAACATAGCGTACTAAGGATAACTTAGGGGGCGTTCGTTTTAGCGATAGTTTCTGTTTAGTTGGGCTAGCAGCACGTACTGTTACAGCAGCAAGACAACAGCGGCATGGGGGCGAACCAGATTATCCAAAGGTTCCCATGGATCAGGGGAGGGACGCCAAGGAGGCCGAACCATTACCCTCAACCGGAACTCAGTCACACGTACTGGGAAATAATCTGAGAAAGAAGCAGCGCAAGAAGGCTAGTTGAGGCGGAAAGAACAAAGGCGCGTCCAAGGTGGGAAGGTATTCTGAAACGTTGGGGTGCAAACGTAGGAATTTTTTAAAATAATACATTTATTTATTAATATTATATTAATATATCCTTGTTTAAAAAATTATATAAATAACTTTCTATTGCCATTTGAAATAATGACAGAGTCACTGTCGTCATTTGAGATTGCAACATTGGAATTTGGGACAAAGCTTCTTGTTGTAGCATTGGTTAGTACCCTTCTCAGCATGGAGGATATGGACTAGCTAGAGACTACCATATGAGTGAGAGAGCTGGCGTGTAGAAAAATGAGTGGAACTCGCTATCCCTTATCCCCTGTGGGGGTTTATATACATGAATGGGGTGGGATGAGAAATTTTCATCCTACCCCTCAATAATTACAAAAGGGTAAGGGTAAATTAGTACAGTTCTTTGTACATATGACACTATACTATTGGACTTGCCCTAAGGCCCACTAACCTATCCTCAACCCTGAGGGGCTAGGCACCCCCACAACACTTCTGTTGTTATTTCAATTGGTGATAGAGAAACTAATTGCCAATTGAAATGGCGACAGAGGCCCCTGCACCCTCTGCCGCCATTTCAGGCCAGTGTATTTAAGGGTCAAAAAAACTAGTAGAAATTCATAACAATTCAGTAAAATAGAGAGAGGTGCGAGGAGAGGAGACGCGAAAAAGAGAGTAGAGAGGGGAAAAGGAGAAGAGAGAGAGAGAGGAGTGATTTTCGCATGGTAGAGGTGAGTTTTCAGATTCTTTATAGATTTCATTTTGAAACTATAGTAGATTAGCAAATAAAATGATTAGATGTATAGTTATATTGGGTAGTGAGTAGATGTGTAAATAGTGTGACTGTAGATTTGTAGTTATTAAGAGTAGTGTGTGTAGGATGAATTATTGTATAACTATAAATTTCTCATAGTCATAAGTTGTAGTGCACCAATTAGTTTTAGAATATTAGATCTACTAGTTAGATCTATTCAGAATATGGAGAGTAGAATGTCTATAGGATCTATTATTAACTACGTGCGCTACATAGATGAAGCACACATGGTAAGTTAGATTTTTAAGACATACACGATAGATTGTCTTTCTTTAGGGTGTTGTACATTAGGAAAATCCCATTCTATGCAAGTTTATTAGTGGCTAGTGGATTTATAATTTAGTCTATTTTGCGTTTATTTAATTGAATGAGGAGCTATCGTTAGCATCAAATTAGTTGTTGAATTGATCGGCAGGTATGACTAAGCAAGTAGCTTTCAAAATACACTATAGCGAAGGGGTTCCACGGATAGGTGTAGATGGAGTCGATTTGCATGATTTTTCATTTGTGACGGCTAGTCTTTCAAATGTAGAGCAGTGTCTATGGGGCACTGTTATGAGAGGATTGTACCAGTTATTCTCGTTTGAGTGTGCAACACAAGACCTCAAGTTGCATGGCATTGCTACCCGGGAACAACAACGCATGTACTAAGAGTTAGTGGAAATGAAAGGGGCAAAATTCATAGAGCCTATACATGACATGGAGCGTGAATGTATGAAGGAGTGTAGATGGCCGCTAGTCTTGCTAGCCCAAGCCTATGAGGAAGTCCGTCTGGTTTATGTGACGCAGGAAGATGGTATAGGTGGTAATGCTAAAGAAGTTGGAGGAATCCAACCAAAGTGCACCGTATTGTTTGAGCGAAGAAGGGGGAGGTGGTACAGACTTAGTTGAAGCTAAGACCTTTGTATGGCCGAGACACAGGAACCCATGGGAATACAGATGAAGGCAAGGAGATCGAAGACTTAGTGGAACGGATAGAGCTTAAAGACTGCGAGTACGAGGCATTGCTTACGTATGTAATTAGTAACCTTTGTATGTTTTGGGTATTCACAATGACTTGACCTTTCTCATGTCTAGCATTGGGGACGGTGGGCTTAGAGCCGCGCTTGGCTAGATCAGGGACAAGGCCAAGTGCATCGTCTCGCTGACGTCGTGCAGGAAGACTAGAAATGACGTGGTCCAGGGGTTGCCACGTGCTTCCACGGTATGTGCTCGAGGGGCCAGTCAGCGCACACTGCTCACATCGCACGCTCCCAACACGCCTCCTTCGGACGTGGTAGGGGGCTCTTCCTGGCACTGTATTGTCTCTACTCGGGTCTCAGGTAGCTTTATGTTAAACATGTTTACACAATCTTCCTCATGAAGTTTTGTACTAAGGACTGCTTTTTCGAACAAGACCACGGTTCCACGGGACGGCTCAGTATGTTCGGATGTACCTAAGTATGTTATTATCTCCTCGTTCAATGTGCTCAACTTTAGGAACATATTTCAATTCTATCCTATCTTTTTTGTAGGACAACATGCACATCTTAAGGACTATGTGGAGGACACGTCCACCCATGGAACGCAGGCGGACGAAAACACGACAAGCCACATGATGCACTCGAACGACGACTCGAAGTGGATACCTGGTTGGTCAAGCCCCTAAGGATGAGGCCACCCACGTCCTACGGGGTTCATAGCTCTTCGATGCGAACAGACCGAGCCAGCTGATCCGGTAGGACATTGTGACTCCTACACCAGCTGCTCGCTCGCCCAGGTCATGGCACACACCAGACCACTGGACCTACCCGTTAGGTCATACATAGCTCTGGCCCAGGGCTGACGCCACTCGTGGGGTAGCGCCGAGGAGGAACCGCACATTGGTTCCTTACAGTTAGTTGGTTCTTGTAATAAGTTATTATGTGTTTGCCACGTGCTGTCATACTCACGATGTTATGCTTCTCTTTGTTCTGGTTTCTTTGTTAAGTTGTTCTATTCATAATTTGTGCTATAACTACAAGATAGCGACCCCTTCTCAGCAGCGCGGCGAAGGGGTTATGGTAACACCATGCATCGCAACAAGGCGAGTCCATAGCCTTTTTGTTAGAAATGACAACATCATGCCATCTTCTTTTTTAGTCTGAAGTGACAACACTCCGATCAACCCTTTTTCAGACCAAGGAGACAACATATTGGCACCACCTTTTTCAGCCCAAAGTGACAACACTCCGATTAGCCTCTTTTAGACCAAGGTGACATCACGTTGACACAACTTTTTGGACTGAAAAGACCGCACCTTGTATGCCACACAATCGACGTGTTTGAAGTCCATCGCCTACATCTGAGAGGGTCTATAAATATTTTCACGCAAAGAACCCAATTATCTCCAACACACTCCTCCAACCACAACATGGCCGACAGGGCGGGTAGCTCAAGGCATAGGAGGTGATAACGGGCAAGGACTAGGTTTCGAGGCCGTGACCATTATCTGGAAGACACGAACATCTACAATCCCCTGGACCCAGACTCCTAAGTCCCGATCTACCGCTTGAAACTAGGGAGTCCTACACCCCTAGAAATCCCCTCTGCGACGGCGTGATCGAAGCAAGCATTGCAGATCCGATAGTGATCGAAGCCCTGGCGTTTCGTGATGGCGTGGATTTCGCTCGCCGTCGAGGTTTTAGAAGTCATTGTTGAGACGGATTTTCAACAACTAGGCTTGGAGCCGGCCTAGACTTTGTTGTGGCAAGACAAACGTCCTTAATCCCTATGGTTTGGCGAGGGAAGAAGACGAGAAGATTGTTCGTTACTGGTGTGCCGGCCCGGTAACAAGAGGCGATGTCATCGGCAGTGGAGACGAAATCCCCACGATTCCCTCTCGTCGCGAATATGTCCTCCGTCGGAGGGCGTGGCGGGAAATGGAATCCCACTCAGCTTGCTTTGAATGGAGAGATGAGCGGCTGAGATCGATGCCACTTCGAATCCAACGGGCAGCGGCGCGGAGGAGGGCCTGGAAGTTGGTCGGAATTCCATCCAGACGCCGATGGCTGATGCATGGAACGCGATGCAACTCGCACTACAGCAGCCTTGCTTCGTTCCCTCAACGAAGCCCGAACACGCGTTTGCTTCTTTTGCTTCTACAAATCCCGGCCGGCACCCGCACTGCCTCGCAGCCGCTTCTCTTCTTCGTCCATCGACAACCACCGAGCACCACCGGCGATCTCGCCTACTCCGATCGAGGCATCAAGCAGCGGTAATTGCTTCCTTCTGTCGATTTGTCGTCAGCTAGCCTGTACGTGCAGCCACTGACACCACGGCTGATCAGCAGCAGGGACAAGATGGTGGCGCTCTGGGACGTCCTGGGGAACGCAGCCAGTCTCGCGCAGCTGTCCGGGCTGGACGCCATCGTGCTCGTCACGGCGGTCAGGGGGTGGCTCAGGATTCCCCAGAACAAGCACCAATGCCGGCAGCTCGAGGTCCGCGTGCGTTTTCTCCGCGGCATGCTGCTGCAGAGCTCGGCGACGGTGCGGCTGCCTCCGGGGATGACCCCGGCGAGCCCGCTGCACGGGCTCGAGGGTGCCCTCGAGGACGCGGACCGCCTCGTTGCTTCCTACAAGAACAGCTCGCTCTGGCACCGCGTCCGTTGGGGCAGGAGGATGGCAGGCCAGTTCCATGAGATGCACCAGACCATCGACTCTTACCTCCCCGCCCTCTTCTTCGTCACCGGCGCAGCCTATCCTCCATGGTCAGCGGTACGGCAACTGACGCTGACCTCTCGTTCACCTTTATAACTCTGATCCCCCTGATAGAATCATTTTGCTATTTTAGGTCGGGGATTCAGAAGCGTTGCAGAGGCGAGCTTCTACTGCTTTCAATCGTGAGATACTCGTTCTGTGTTCACACAAAACAATCCAACCAAATGGATGTGTCTGCCGCAAATATAAAATTAAGCATGTTTGGCAATGCAGGATTGAAGTGAACGATGGATCAGAGAGTGCGAGACTACCAATTACTTCTCCTGGCATTCACGGGCTCAATATTGGCCATGAAGGAATGTGCAGTGAGCCAGATGCTACAGCCTCAGGATGTGAAATCATGCCCCAGGATCATTCCCATGCAGGCCACAAGACAACAGGAGATTCCTGCGTATAGTTACTATTAGTATTCATGGAAATTTATGAGACCATGTGCAAGGTCACACCGTTGTTGTGATAAGTAATTAATTTTTGGTTCAGAGAGATTACGGGATTTAAGTTTGGTTTTTAAAAGTTTATACATTTGTTGGATTTCTGAAGCTGTTTGATAGCCTTGCATGACTTCTGTTAAAAGAATGACCGCAGTCAAATGAAAACAGGAAGTTTGTATGCATGTGTTGCTTGTCTGTTGACGTGATGTCTTGATCTGCATAGATGTAATTAGGAAGTGTTCTGAGCATTATTGCCATACATGCTAGTAAGGGCACTTTCAATGTAGTGACATGGAAATCAAGCCATACATGCTAGAAAAAGCACAAAAAATCAAGCCAAATCAAGATTTCAACAATTGTCGCACTCGGATTTGGCCAATCTGAATCCTCTGTGAATATACTGCACTATTCTTTGGATCAGTAGATAGCGCTCACAGGTACATGACTGAATCATTTTATACACGATACATTTCATTGTAATTTTACAATATCAGAGTTTAAGTAAATTCGCATCGGGATTAGTTTAAATAGGGTCGTTGGGCCAAATGAATACATCACAAAAATACAGCAGAAACTAGAAGCAAGAAGGCACACCCCTTCACAGGCAGTGACTGGGATAACCCAAGTAGAACTGATATTAGCTAAGTCCTAGCTAATATTGGACTTACTTGACAGTTAGAGTGGTTAGCTAGACTATAGGAGGAGAGGCTAGAATACTACACGTTAAGCCTAATTGCCATCGTCTTCTCCTCCATCATTGCCTTGCTCTTCATAGAACACGTAGTGGTCTTGATTTTCAAATTCTAGGGGATTGAGAGTGAGGGTGAGTACACACAACCGTGCTCCATGAGTCAACATATAGAATGCATTAATATAAGATGCAATGCTCAACAATTGGTGGCTAGGGCTCCTTTATTTTGCGGAAAGCAACGTTTGCAAATATTATTAGTAAAATATCCTATGATCTAGCATTTTTATCAAATCATGTGTATCATTTGAAGTTGTGCAATAATTATAATGTAGACGGTTCCATCTGCCGATTACATGGTTCCATCCATTAATGCGAAAGTTTTTTTGACCATTGGGTTACATCCACCATATTTAATCATCACTGGAGTATATCCCTCCAGGAAAAATCTAAATTGAAGTATATCCGTTCAACTTAATTTTCTCCCACCCGCAAAGATTTGTAAATAGAACTAACTCGAGGAAGTTCCCATGTACACCCTTGACCGTGGGCACGACTGTTTAAACAGTTTATACTTTACAGAGATTGTACATATTACCCACAGGATTAAGTCCTTAATTTGTCCAGGCGGTGCTACCATAAATCATAAGTTCTCGTGTTACATCCACACCCACCATTCTTACCCTCCGCCCAGATAGGTTAAGCAAATTTTTAGGGTTTTGAGAAGTATAAGATAAGTTATATAAAATTATTAGTCACATACATCCTATGACTATTCCAAACAAGATTTTATGTTTAAAAGAGATGATGATGTTCAGGGTAGCTAAAACCCTGGTTTTAACTTGACTTAGCATGGCTTATGGATAGATTTATCAACTATTTTAGTCGTAGCACCTAGGGTGACAATTATAGTAGGTTCAACAAGTTATCAAGTATGGCGTAGCTAGGTATCACTACAATAACAATTTTGGGTGATAGCTAACTTATAGGTAACATATGATTGTATATAAAATAACGCATGCATTTTGAATAATTTCAAATGGACATAATTTGCATAAATCATGGGATCAAAATGATCAAAATGCTTACTCGCAGATGTCTGTGGTCGAAAAGTCTTGTAGGTCCTGTGGCGCGTCGAGTTGTGGGTCAGGGACGCCCTCAAAATCTAATCGCTAGAAAGCAACCAAAAGCAAAAGAGCAAAATAAATACCCTAATAAAATTCAAATGAGATCCAAATTGAACAAAACCACCACTAACAGAAAGAGCTCGAATTTAGAAAATTTTAGAAATAAGTTTCACTTGAATCGGAGTTACGGTGAGGAAGAACGAACTCTCCAAAATTTATTTTCAGGAAAAATCCTAAAAATAAAAGGAGAATAGAGAATTCTCCCTCTAACATGTGGGTCCCACAGGTTTATTTTAAATTGTTAAATAAATTTTGGATTTTAAAATATAAGAGTATGACATGTGGGTCCCACGGGTTTATTTTAATTCTTAAAATTAAATTAATTGTCAGAGATTGACATGTGGGCCTCAGTACGAAGTAACAGTAAAGTGGGGTCCACCTGTCAGTGTCACTAACTTTTTAAATCCGGATTAAAAGGTTTTTAACTGAGGTGGGGCCCATCTATTAGTCTGCCATTAGGTTTAAACCGGTATGGGGCCCACCAGTCAGTGGTTCATTGTCATCAAGTAAACATAGTCATTAGTTATTAATGAAGGATTAAATTTAATGATGCCGAAATAGTGTGTCTTCTTCGGCCGATCGGTCACGCGGCTCATCGGCAGCAAAGGAGGGCTTGTCCTCACAGAAGCATTTCAAGAACGGTCCCATGGGGCTTGTGCGCACGTACGGGTGAAGTGACGCGACCTCATTTGGCCTCGGCGGTCACCGGCGGCTATCCGGGCAGCGGCAGAAATAGGGCAAGGGGCACGACAGTCATGTCGGCAATAGGAGCTCAATTAAATTAGAGGGGAGCTTCTAGGGGATGATAGGAACTCACCGGAGGAGGAATGCAGGCTCGGGGTTGCCTGGAGTGGGCTGGCGGCGGTGAGTTCGGGCGGCGGAGAGGGGTGGTCAGCGCTAGAGGAGAGAGGTCGGCAAACCTCCAAATTGGTGCTAGACTTAACTTCGCCTAACCGTGAGGGAGCTACTGGCGAACGGAATTGGCTGGAGGTTGTCGGAATCATCGGCGAGGCAAGACAGCCGGTGTTGGGGAACAAGACTGAGCCGACGAGCTGTGAGGAAAGGGAGGCTGATTAGGCTTCACAGAAGCATCAGGGAGGTGCAAGGAACTTAGAAAAAGGGGCAATATGGCTTGCTATACTCTTGAGGTGGCTGGCGATGGAGACGGCCAGAGAACTGTGGTGCGGCAGCGAATTTGAGTCTCTAGGGCGCTGAACGAGTGGAGGAGTGAGTTGGAATGGGAATTTGCCGCAAATTTGTACCGCAAATCCAGAGTAGGGAGCGTTGGGTGCGATTTAAAGCAGATGACGAACAGGGCAGCGCACACTCGATGATCCTAGCGCGAGCTAGGCAGGGGAGGGGGTGGCGCGTGCATGGCTGTCCACGAGGGCTTTAATGCTCTATAGGGGCGGGGGTGGCGCTGAGGTGACGGAGTGCGAGTACAGCGGGGGCGACGAAGATGCCACGAGGCAGAGCTATGAGCGGAGAGGGGCGAGGCCAATGCAGGAGGTGCAAATGTGGAGGGAGGTCAGCACTCTGCCTCAGGCGCGATGGATCGGACGCGACGGCGAGGCCTTGGGGAGCTGCATCGTGGCGACGGGGGTACGACAAGGGCGACGATTGGCCAGGCTAGGAGGAGAGGGGGAGGATCTAGCCTTGGGAGGAGGGTATGAGATGGCCATGGCGGTGCCACGGGGAAGATTCCACGCCGGCGTGGGGAGGGGAGGCCGGGGCGGTGACGAGGGCGGCCCCAGCGTGGCGCATGCGGGGAACAGAGGCGCAGGCAGTGAGCGAGTGAGCGAACGAGGAAGGGGGAAGAAGGATGGGTGGGCCGGTTAGGTTGCGCACGGTGGAGGGGGTTTTCTTTTTTTCTTTTTCTTTTTTTTGAATGAAAAGTAGAGGAAAAAAATGGCAAAACACAAAACCACAATTAAAATTCAAATTATAGATTTTTAAAGAAACCAAAAATTCCAATTTCAATTTAATTTTTGCAAAACAAGAAACGACAACCAGGCTTCTAAAAATCGGGATGTTACAACAATTGAGAAAAGAGAAGAAATACTTCCTTAATCTCCTCAAGTTGGTTTAGCAGAAGCTTCTTCAAAACTTAGCCCTAAACCAACACCTCTCCCTCTTTATATATAGAGGCTTACAAGATACTCTAACCAACCCTCTAGTTGGGTTTTATCGACTTACATGAACTAACCCATTAACTCAATACCATACTGTGTTTTACACTCACACAAGCACGTTTCTCAAAGCACACACAACCATTAACCCGATAATGAATCAACAGCTGATCTACTTAATATTTTTAACACATCATTGACCTAAACCACCTCCATTGCATCTACTTGCGCCATAGTTTGATCAAGTATCTACTTTTTGGTTTGGTGCAAAAAGACCATTTTACCCTCAAACTACCTTCCATGAACCTTCACGCTTCCTTTGCCTTGAAGCAACTCCGAACTTCACCTTTAACTCCATGTGGCCTTAATGACTTGATGTGCCATATGCCTCTCCATACGCGATGATGGCACCCAGCTTCCTTGACCGTTCTAGATCTCAAGTACTCCCTAGCTTAGTGCTGATCCACCTTGTTGTTGCCCACCCAGCAACTTGATTATTTTGGATCTCAGCTCCCCTAGCT
Organism: Melocanna baccifera; assembly: GCA_036346265.1. Classification (NCBI taxonomy): domain Eukaryota; kingdom Viridiplantae; phylum Streptophyta; class Magnoliopsida; order Poales; family Poaceae; genus Melocanna; species Melocanna baccifera. The sequence goes on from JAYEVJ010000148.1 coordinate 92,934, forward strand.
TAATCTCAATCCCTTGAGCGCTTTAGACCTAAGTTCTCCTAACTTAATCTCGGTCCGTTTGCCCCACCATGACCTAGCTCCAGAGTTCTACAACCAATAATAGCAACAAACTATCATATAGCACCGCACAACACAAAATCATCAATTGTGACACAATTGATGAGCCAAGAATTCTTACCTTCACCTCAAAATATCTCCGCATGCTTGACACATAGCCTGTAATGTCCAATGGCTAGCTGTCATGTCTTCAAACATTCGGACTCTCCCGAACCATCTCTATGTGCATCGGTCTTGTCACTCTCACTACATGCACCAACTCGGCGGTGCACATGGTCTCATCACAAAATATGTGGGCACTCCACATGGTCTCACAGATACATACATGAATGATGATAGGCGGTCACGCTACTGGCACGGCGCCTCGCTCGGTGTTCTCGGACCGGTGTACAACTTCACCGGCGCGGACAACAACACGGACGTGGACCCGGTACGGACCGAGCTACCCGGCGTGGCTGCGGTCACGGTGCGCTAGCTCGACGACAACACGACTCTGGCGAGATGGACCCGGCAGCTTCCTCACCTTCGACACGGTTACTACTGCTGGTGGCTGCGTCGGGGCTCTTGCACTCCGATCGTCGCTGCCACCGGCGCCTTCACGCTGGGGTACGTGGCAGCGGCAGCCACCGGTCAGACGCTACCGAAGTTCTTGAGGACTTCGCCGAGTCGATGGTGAAGATGGGCGCATCGCGTCTTGGCCGACCGCGCGCAGGCGAGATCAGGAAGAAGTGCTACATCATCAACTGATTAGTCTGCCGGTGAATAAATTCTTCAGTTATTTTCAGCTCTTGTCATGCATGGTTTATATTAGGAAACCAGGGATAAGGATTCCCATTTAAACAGATCCTCTCTGTTTAAACGAGTCCTTATCCGTAATGGGCACCTCACCTCCTCCTATAAATAGAAAGCCATATGGCTGATTTTGTACCCATTGAATTGAAGCAATAAAGAAAGACCAGGAGTTCTATCTACCTCTCTGTGTTCAATCTATTATTCTGTCGCCTTCTGTGATTGATTCGTTCTTATTCTAAGCAGAGGAATCGCTCAGACTGGTCGCCAGCGAGAGTTCCTCAACACGTTAGATTGTGAAACAGGGTAGATGTTGATTGCATTGTAGATTAGAAAAAGAAAAATTTTGCATTGTTTTCTACGGTGCAAACCCACCTAATCTACCGCAAGCAGACCTAAAGTCGCTGGCACAATGTCGATCGTTAGATTGCATCATGGGGTAGATGTCGATTGCACTGTAGATCAGAAAAATATATGAAGAAAAAGGTGGAAAGAGGTGATCGAGTGTCGCACGGTCGGCCGCCACCGCGCCTGCACGCGCGTCGCCTCCTGCATGAGGCGCAACCGGCTGCCACCGCGCCTACATGCGCGCCGCCTCCCGCATGAGGTGCGCCGTCGGCCCGCAGCCGTGCGCCGCCGGTGCGCCGCCTCGTCGCACTTGCCCGGCCGGAGTAGCGCTGCCTAAAGTCGCGCCGCTCCAGATCGGCCGCCGACACGCCTCGCCGCTCCGCGCGCGGCGCCACGCACGCGCCACCGCCGGCTCGCCACGCCGCGCCACGCCTTCTTTCGCCCGGCCGCCGACCCCGCTCGCGCGCATGCGCGCCTCTGTCCCTCGGCTTTGACACGCCTAGACGCGCCACCACTCGCCTCGCCGCCGCCGCGGCGCCGCCCGCCTCGTCGGCTCGCGCGCCGCCGCCGCTCCGCGCTTCAACGGCGCCGTCCGTCGCCGCCGCTCTGCGCTCGAACGGCGCCACTCGCACACGCGCCTCGCGACGCGCCGCCGCCCGCCCGACGACGCGCTCAAGACGGGCGCCGCCGTCATTTCTCCACTCGCGCGCTCCTCGCATGGACGACGCGCGCCGCCGGCCTCGCCCGATGCGCACACCAGCCCGCCGCCGCCGGCCACCATCGCCGCCTCGTCGCGCGTGCCGCACCACGCCCCGAACGGCGCCGACCGATGCCGCGCCAAGCCTACCGCTGGCCTCACCTAACCCGAAGCCGCGCCGCCTCACCTCCGCCCCCGCACGGGCCGCTGGTTGCATGGAGTAAGCCGCCGCCACTAGTAAAGAGAGGGGAGGGGAAACCCTAAACAACAAGCTTCTCCCTCCTATTATGTCAGCAGGGTGGGCCGCATGGGCCAAAAAGAGATGGGCCACGCCGGGGGGGGTAAGGAGGCCCAGCCGGCCTAAAATGGAAAAAAGGAAAAAAGGGGGGAGGCAGTAATTTACAGAAAACCCCTCAGTAAATCAGAAAATTGTGCAAAATTTTCTCTGAATTGAAAATTTGCGTAAAACCCCAGAAAATGCAAAATTCACTGAAAATTCATATTCTAGCATAAAAGGGCCTCGTGAATCCGAATTTCGCATTACTTCCAGCATTTGAAGTTTATTTATTTATGCCATTATTATTCTCTGTATTTTCTATATCTATTTACTATTTTGGTTAATTGTAATTGTTTAATTGCTTTTAATCACTGAAAATAGCAGTAAAATTATGGAAAATACATAGAAAATTATGAAGCATTATGAGAATTTATTGTACCATTTATTTACCTGCAGTAAATAATTTCATGCATATTTACCTGAAGAAAATTTATACACATGTCGATGACTGGATTCACGAACCGGAAGTTCGAGGAGCTTGTCCAGCATGGCAAGAACTATCTGACGTGGGCATTCGATGTCGAGATAGTGCTTGAAGCCAAGAAGCTCCACGCGGCTATTGGGCTTGGCGGACCAAATGACGCCAAACCCACACCTGAGGAGAATGATCAGGCACTTTATTTTCTAAGGCACCATCTCTGCATTACTCTCAAGAATGAGTATATGGCAGAGAAAAACGCGTTAGCACTCTGGACCGCACTCAAGAAGCGGTTTGAGAGGCTCAAGTACACCATTCTTCCTCAAGCAGAGCAGGAGTGGATCAGACTGAGGTTTACCGATTTTAAGACGGTCGGGGGGGTACAATTCTGCCTTGCACAGGATTTGTATCAATCTTCAACTCTGTAGCAAGTAGATCACAGATGAGTAGAAGATCGAGAAGACCCCGTTAATTATCATTTTTTGTGTTAAATGGACAAGTTAGAACTTGCATGGATGGTACTTTAGTTTTGTTTTCTTGTGATTGTTGGATGATTTTGGAATAATGCATTCATTTATTCAGTTTACAATGGCATGATATGTTCTAATATTTGTGTATTTTATTTATGTGTTGTGTGTATTTTAATACATATTAATAAAATACCTTATATTAGAACACGTGTGGCGCCCTATGGAGGAAGTATGCCTTGCCGACAGTGGTACCACGAATACCATCTTAAGAGAGAGTAAGTATTTTCAGTCGATTCGTAAGAGCAATGGCAGCCTTACGACAATCGCCAGAAGCGACGCATGTATAATTGGTTCCGGAAGAGCCACAATTATACTTTCCATGGGCACAACTTTGGTCATTGAAGACGCATTATTGTACCCAGAATCGACTCGAACTCTTTTAAGTTTTAAGGATATTCGCGCCAATGGTTTCCATGTTGAGACTGAAGAAGAGTATGATAAGGAATAACTACTCATCATGAAACGCGAAGAGAATGGTAAAAGGGTATTCGAAAAACTTCCTTCACTAGAAACTGATCTATATTATACCAACATTAAGGCGCCATAGTGCACATCATCTCCAAGACAAGATATAGAAACTCTGAACTATTCTGTCTCTGGCATGACAGATTAGGCCACCCAGGTCTTAGGATGATGAGAAATATAATTAACAATTCTCAAGGGTATAATATTAATGTGAAGAATTTTCTGAATTATGAAAATTTTGTGTGCCCTACATGTGCCACCGGAAAATTAATTATTAGACCTTCTACTCTGAAAGTGAAGGACGAAGTCCCTGTATTCCTGGAACGCATCTAGGGAGACATTTGCGGTCCCATTCAGCCCATCTCAGGGCAATTTAGGTATTTCATGGTGCTCATTGATGCTTTCTCAAAGTGGTCATATGTGGGTTTATTATCCACAAGAAACCATGCTTTCGCCAAATTGATCTCGCAGATCATTTGCATCAGAAATGTGTTCCCTGATCATCGCATCAAGTCCATCAGAATGGACAATACCGGAGAATTTACTTCAAAGGCATTTGATGATTAATGTATGACGATAGGGATTGCTGTTGAGCATTCGATACCGCATGTCTATACCTAGAATGGTTTGGCAGAGGCTTTAATCAAGAGAATTAAATTTATTGCCCGACCCCTTTTTCAGAATTGTAATTTGCCAGCTATATGTTGGGGACACGCAGTCCTACATGCAGCAAATCTCATCAACTTCAGACCTTCGACCTACAACACCCATTCATCTATGCAACTAGCGCAAGGGTCACCACCAAAAATTTGTCATCTCCGGAGGTTTGGATGCAAGGTTTACATACCTATACCCACTCCATAGCGAACTGCAATGGGCCCTCTCCGTAAGACTAAGATATACGTTGGTTATGAGACTGCATCCATAATCAAGTATTTGGAACCCATGTCGGGAGGTTTGCATACTGCCCGCTTCGCTGACTGCATTTTTGATGATGATAATTTCCCGACATTAGGGGGAGGAAATCAACCCCTTGATGAAAAATATCGGGAAATTACGTGGGAAGCCACCAGAATTCCTGCACATGACCCGCGCACTAGTGAAACTGAAAAAGTGGTCCAGAAGATCATCGATTTGCAAGTATTAGTAAATCAACTGTCTGATCACTTTAGTGATTTGAAGAGCCTAACTAAGTCGCATGTGCCTGCACGCAACGCACCGAAGAGGGTTGAAATACCAAAGAAAATTAAAGGTATCCCTAATCCCGTTCAGAGACCTCAGAATAAAAGGACGAGAACTCCGGCTCCTCGAATTCAAAGTAACCGGGGACGCCCGGCGAAAAAGGATAAGAATGACTTATCACAGCCGATGACTGAAGTCCCCCAGAATGAAAAGGAAATCCAGTTGAGACCTGGCACAAGTTTGACACCTGTTAAAAAGGACATACCGGATCTGAATATCCCCATCGGCATGGATGTGTGCGCACACATCGGAGCCGAAAAACTAAAGGGATTTACCACCGCAATTGAAAGAAGCGATGCGCAATATGAAGCTCCAAAAGAACCAACTCATGAAGAAATAGTTATAAATTATGTGCACACGGGAGAGTCCCTGAACAGGACAATAGCCAGTGTCGATATCTACTTCGTAAAGAAAATTGCCACAATCATTAATCTTGATTCCGAGCCCGCATCGCTCGTTGAATGTAAGAAAAGATCAGATTGGGAAGATTGGAAGAAGGCAATAGTAACCGAATTGCTATCTCTGAACAAAAGAGAAGTGTTTGGGCCTGTATGCCGCACTCCTCCCCATGTGCACCCCGTAGACACAAGTGGGTATTTGTTCGAAAGAGAAATGAAACAAACGAAGTAGTGACATACAAAGCAACGCTGGTAGCACAAGATTTCACTCAACGTTCTGGAGTTGATTATGAAGAAACCTACTCCCTAGTAATGAGTGGAACTAACTTTAGATACTTGATCTCAATGGCAGTGAACTTGAATTTAGAAATGAAATTGATGGATGTTGTGACTGCATACCTTTATGGTAACTTGGATTCAGAGATTTATATGAAAGTCCCTGAAGGATTTCCTCTCCCGAACCAAAACAAAGCAAATAGAAATCTGTACAATTTGAAGCTTAGAAAATCCCTATATGGACTAAAGCAATCTGGCAGAATATGGTATAATCACTTAAGCGACTTTCTCTGTAAGAAAGGATACACGAACAATGAAGACTGTCCTTGTGTGTTTATACGGCGATCCTAGGATAAATTCTGTATAATCTCTGTGTACATAGATGATCTGAATATCATCGGGACAGTGAAAGATATAAAAGAAGCAAGCTCCTACTTGGAGTCAGAGTTTGAAATGAAAGATTTGGGCAAGACTAAGTTCTGCTTAGGCTTGCAGCTTGAGCATGTTCCTGGAGGAGTCTTGGTACATCAGTTGACCTACACCCAGAAGGTGCTAGAAACGTTTGGCTTTGAGAAAGTATTCCCATCAAAATTACCAATGATCGGGAGATCTTTACAGTAAGAAAAAGATCCTTTCCGACCTAGGGAAGAGGGGGAGGAAGTTCTGGGACCGGAATTCCCATACTTGAGTGCAGTTGGAGCACTCATGTACTTAGCAAACTGCACTAGACCGGATATTACTTTTGCCGTGAACCTGTTAGCAAGGTATAGTGCAGAACCCACCAAAAGGTATTGGTATGGTATAAAGGACATCTTCCGATATCTCCAAGAAAGCAATGACCTTAGATTGTTCTACAGAAAGAATCAAGATCTAAACTTGATTAGCTATGCAGATGCCGGGTATCTGTCTGACCCGCATACTGCAAAGTCACAAACAGGCTATGTATTCCTGTGTGGTAGAACTACAATTTCCTAGAAATCGTCTAAGCAAAGCCTTGTAGCTACCTCAACGAACCATTCAGAAATAATAGCGCTGTATGAAGTCGCACGTGAATGCGCTTGATTACGCCGAATGGTTCACCACATCCAGCAGTCATGTGGGATGAATATTGTGCAAACCCCCACAATTATCTATGAAGATAATGCTGCTTGCGTTGCACAAGTACAAACGGGCTATGTGAAGAGTCATCTCACAAAGCATATCAACCACAAATTCTTCTATGCTCATGAATTGCAAAAGATGGACAAGATTAAAGTACTGCATACAAAGTCTTGTGAAAATCTAGCAGATTTATTCACAAAGTCTCTCTCCGCATCTAGTTTTGAAAGGTGCGTACGAGGGATTGGTATGATGATACTTAGAGAAGTGCAGAATTTAGGGGGAGAATTCCCTCAAGCTCGTTAGTGAATCTTGATCTTGAAAATCAAGTACCTAAAGAAAAAACGTCCTGAAGACTGAATGAAGTTGGATGAATTGTGCTCTTTTTTCCTTGACGAGTTTTCCTGAAGTTTCTCGGTCAAGGTTTTTAATGAGGCAATTCGTGTATCACAGCATAACATGCATAATGTACTCTTTCTCCAAATTTTGCCACTGAGTTTTTATGGAGTTTTAATGAGGCATGAGTATGTCGGATGAGTGCCCAAGGGGGAGTATTAGGAAACCAAGGATAAGGATTCCGGTTTAAACGGATCCTTTCTGTTTAAACGAGTCCTTATCCGTAATAGGCCCCTCACCCCCTCCTATAAATAGAGAGTCATATGGCTGATTTTGTACCCATTGAATTGAAGCAATAAAGAAAGATCAGGAGTTCTCTCTACCTCTCTGTGTTCAATCTATTATTCTGTCGTCTTCTGTGATTGATTCGTTCTTGTTCTAAGCAGAGGAATCGCTCGGACTGATCGTCAGCGAGAGTTCCTTACAGTTTATAATTTAAGTACGTTCGATCGTCTGAGTTTGTGAGCTATAATTGGTCACCCGTACGTATGTAACTGAATAACTGCTGTAGAGAGTACTGCCGATGGATTGATCTCATGTTCCATTCATTTTGTTCTTTTTCTTTTAGATGAAGCCGAGAGCTTTATTCATTGGAAACATTCAAATACAAGAAACCAAGAGCGTGTTTGGTTCGGCCTCTTTTGGACGTAATCCAGCGCTCGCCTCCTGTGATCGATCCCCTTCCTGTGCGAGCAGCGGCGCTTGATCCTCTTCCCCCGTGAGAGCAGCGGCGCCGGTGCACGATCCCTTTCCTCCCGTGCGGACCGCCGGGTCGCCTTTGGCCTTCTTCCGCTTCACGGCGACGCCTGCTTTGGATCTGACATGCTGAGTGGGTATAGTGTCCAATCACAATTTACGTAAGTGTCAATACACGTATGTAAATTGTTGGCTCTCCTCCATTTGTTGGCTCCCACCTTTTATCTTGTACTTCGTAGTGTAGAATTGCTCATGCGACTTTCTCCATGTAAAATTGGTGCCAGCCCCTCTTCGGTATTATGTTGCCATTCTAGCTCTTAATTTGATAACACCGCTTGCTACTTGCTTCATATTGAGGAGATGATGGTGCATACTGATGTCTTGTTGACAAGCATGCTCAGAGTTGTTTAATATGTTGGCAATCTTGGGTTATTTAATGCTGTGCTGAGTTGGTTCTTGCAAGTATGATTTGTCGGAAGTTGGATGATTGCCATGTGTATAGGTGCTAAGCAATGTTTTCTTGTTGGTCCATGCATACAAGGTGTTTGATGAAATACCTGTGAGAGGATTTAGCTCATCTGATTGTATCACTCCGCTGCACCTCATGGTGCACCAGTCACATATGTTACCATACTCTTTATATTGTCATATTAAGTGGTATGAGACCTATTGAAAGCCTGCCCTGGATGCTAGTTCGGCTAAATTTCCATCGTTGGATCCTATGGCATTGATGGTCTTGAAAAGTTCAGACCCTTGATGCGTCCAGCCCACACCTACGCTTTCATCCAAGCTTCACAAAGGACCTAAACATGGGTCAAATTGCATGGTTTGGGTTGCTACATCACATAGTTTAGATATTGACTCCACATTTCCCAATTTCAAGGAGAATTTTCTGACACTATACCCACCCAGCATGTCATGGAGACTATTGACACTTACCACATGACTTAAGTCTCTCGGTCATCTTACATTCTTACTCTCTCTCTTTCTCAGAGAGAGAGAGAGAGAGAGAGAGTAAGATGACCGAGAGACTAAGTCAATCTAGTAAACATGGAAGGTATTGAGTACAAATCCCTAACCAAGTAGGAGACATGTACTCTACCACTTCCGACGATGTCTGCGATAACATGAATCAGCTGCAAGGACATGGTGAAACCCTGCTGCATGTATTGGAGCTGTTCATGCATGCGTCGGATTTGTTCTTGATGCTGCTGTGAACAGCATAGTGAACTGTTGGTCCCTAGTTGTTTGCCCGGCTGCGTCGAATCTCTATCATCCCGAAGTTTACACATTTTTTTAAAAAAAACTGTAATGTAGTAACTTAAGCAGCTTGTAAGTTGCCTACTATTTATTTTCTTAAATGTAAGTCGATTTTTATATGGCTGCTGAATTCTCGTGGAGATTGGTGTGCAGTTCGATTTGACATTGACCCCATGGATAGAAAATGTGACTTACATTTAAGAAAAATTATCAGCCACAACTTACGAATAGACAGGCCCAAACCAATTGAAATTTTGCTTTGTACATGACACAAACGTATCTGCCAACATACCTATGGCTTGAGGAATCCCCAGCCGGATGGGAGCACATGCAGGGGCATTGTTGAAGTTTACCTGAATTGAGAAAAACGAGACTACGTCGAGCGATCACTCATCATAATTAGTAGCACTTCTATGAAATCAAGGGATCGTACGGCTCAGCTAGCATGCATGTTGCATGCAGTTGTCAAATACGAGTGCATTGGCAGCTAAGCTAGCATGCACTCAGTTGGAGTAGCAACAGGTTGGGAGCGTGCAGGTACATATGTCGTCGGCGCATTCTCTTCAGTTTATAGCTTATAGCTTATGACTCAGCCCCTGCAGCTAGGGTTTGTGCTACTTTACCTGTGGGACTCGCCGGTGAGTCTCGGTGATTCGAATCCATGCTTTCTTCTCCACCTTGGCTGCTGCTTCTCATTAGTCGTTACTTCCTCCGTATCACGTCCGCCGCTAGAACTGGGCATCCCACAATCAATGGATCATTACAGGGCAGAAATCTCGCCGTCATTCCTGCCATGGGCATGAATGGATCTCCGTGGCCACCTGACTCCGAGTCGTCCATGGCATCTTGCTGTCGTGAACCGCTCGCCCGTTGTTGTCTGGTGCCCCTGTGTCCCACAATGGACGAGTGTGTTGCTCTATCCAGTGCGGACCTAGGGTACAATCCTGCACGTACAATAAACGAAAAGTTTTTTTCTGTGCATATGTAGATGTACAATAGTATGATATCAGTTGTCTATAAACCTTTTCATATAGGACATAAAATGATGTAGAGTAGAGGAAGGGAGCATTAAGAATTAGGTTGTCTCTTATGTAGTAGTTGACTGTAATATGGTAAATAGAAACATTATGTCATGAAGAAGTTGTCTATAGAGATATACAAAAAATAATATATTGTATAAATCATTTTTAGTGTCGTCTATAGATAATATAGAAGAAATTATAAGCAACAGTTGTCTCTAAAGCAAACTTCTTTATGGTGCTAGTCAGAAGAAAAAGCGAGCTAGAAATTAATTTGTCGTACCGTCAATCATTTAATCAAGACAACATCAAAGATAGTAAATACTAAGGGCATCTCCAATAGTGCTGAATCAACTAGCTATTTGCATGTACACATCAGCATATATCCTATGTGGAGGAAAGAGAGTATACAAAACACAAACAGCTAGCTACTATTTCATCTCTAGTCTATAACGCAAAACGAAGCAGCCTTTATAAATGACCGTGTGTGCATATAAACATCAAATAGCTATCCTTATATATAGTCATTTGGAATGCTAACTTTTAGTGTGTACTATATAGATGATGCGGATATCTTCTAGTTAGTTGCTAGTTAGAACCATTGAAGATGCTTTAATGGGTGAAGATACCTATATACGAGGAGTATAATGTAGTCCCTCTCTTTAAAGATGTTTGCCACAATGATATGCGTGCGGATGACTTTCTTTAACTTTGACTACCATGGGTATATAATTAGGTTTGCAATTTTGCTCCTTTACCTCCAATAGATCTGTAAACATACAAGGCAAATATTTTGCATGTATAGAACAGGTTTTTCCTTGGTAACGGCGCCAGAGATGCCATGTTGACCAGTTTGGTGTACATGCAGTAAAAACAAGAGCATGCCTGCAGGTGCAAAATGGAGAGGGAAATATTGAGATCCCGAATCAATTTGATTTAGGAATCCGACTGGAAGTATTGAAAACAGGCACTTGTAGGAAAGAATTAACCATCTAACTCGCGAATATTGGAGGCAGACAGGGTAGTTACAGAACCTGCTGCTACGGTTTCTGAAGGACCTAATTGAACAGAAAGCACATTTACAGTAGATACTGCATAGTTGGAGGAATTACTAATAAAGATACATGGTTACATATATACAATATATAGTGAACAGTAGTTTTTTTTGGTTATAAACCTTTCTCTCTAAGAAGTTAAGGTCTAATTCTTTTCAGTTTATGGTTTCTCTCGAACAAATAAATATGACGGTTTCTTCGCCATTATTTCGAAACAGCTTATCAGCATTCGGTTCATTGGTACAAGCACTCATGTTAGGGCCAAAAGAGGTCTAGTTCTTTTCAACTTATGGTTTCTCTTAAACAAATAAACATGACAATTTCGTAGCCATTGTTTGAAGTGGTTTATTAGCATTCGATTCGTTGGTACAAGCACTCGTATTAGGGCCAAAAACCTTCAACCGCAGTCATAAGCTGTCAACTGTAGTCGAAAAGAACAGGACCGTTGGCTTCTGTTTATGTCTTCTGTTTGAATAAGCCAGAAGCTAATATATAAACAGCTAGCTTTCTGAAGCGGTTTCTCTATTCCTCCCGCTCCCATCTCGCTTCGGGAATAAAGCAGGGTGTCACAGGTGTATCACGCACTCTACTCCTCTCATTTCCGTCTCACATACGCATTTATCTTTCACTTTTTACACCGCTTGCTCCCTCTTCTGGAAGCAACCAAAATCGTCAGTTACAACCAATATAAACATTCATAAGAACATTATGATACAATGCTTCAGTACCCACCCACTAATTGAGTAGGACAGATCTCTGAGTTGTATATGTCCCTCTTCTTTTCAGTTTCAAAAGCTGCTTTGCGGTTTTTTTACAGTAAATTGCTTTTAAACGGAGTGCTTTTTTAAGATATGGGTATATGAGTTAATTATATACATATTATAGCGATTACATTTATATCGATCAAAATTATACATGAGTTTTTATTACTCCGTATTTTCTTTCATTAACAACCCAAAAACTATAAACCGTAACAAAAAAAAAGAACATGTTTATATATTTAGACATCAGAAACGTACCTTTATTTCTGAAGTAGAGCACTTCACTGTAAGGCAGTTGATGCTAAGCCCGTGTTTTTTTTCTTCTTTCAGTTATGTATCCTGGGTTCTGGAACATTGATTTTTGAAAGCTGTCGTCCTGTCAGTTAGCCGAACATTTATGGACCTAAAAATTTCCGCGCACCCTTCATTCAAGAGCGTTTTCTTTTTAGCTTATAAAAATTTAGTTTTTTTACAATAATTAACTTACGAATGATATATTTTTTTAAGATAAAGTCTACAAGTTGATTATATTACATATTGTTATAACTTCATTTATATTAGCCAAAATTGTATGTAAATTTCTGTTACTCCGTAATCTCTTACAGATAGACTAAAAGTCATAAATCGCAGTAAAAAAAGAACAGACCGAAGATCTATGCTTGTGCTCTAAGGATGGTAAAGCACAATGCTGTAGTGCCTACATAAGAGCAAGCTTTTTGGGACATATACAATAGTTTGTTTCTAAGATTTTTATCTTACCTAAAAACAACATTAAAGATAACCTCTCTAACAATAAATTATTTATCTAATTATTTTATACTATTTTCACTAGAACTTTCTATCTCATACTCTCTCACTATTTATGTTGGTTTACGGGTTCAAGTCGTCTTTTGCATAAGAGACAATATATCATCTCTTTTCACCTCCACTCTTCTCTGTATAGGATTTTTGTTATTTAATATAACTAAAAGATAACTAAGATGACACTATTAGAAATACTATTAGAGGTATGATTCTATTAAAAATTAACACGAGGGCTAAGTTTGACAGTTCTTTTCCGACGAAAAAAAGATAGTTCTTTTATTTTGAAGTTCTCATTTGGTACATTTGCTGTATGCATGTACGCCTTCATTTTGGTAAGCCAATCTTCTCACCCTTTTTTCTCACTTGTGCATGCACCCTTGAACATCGATTTTCCGGGCTGTCATCCTTTGAGTTAACGAATCATTTATGGGCCTAATTACCCAAATATTTCCGTGTTCCTTAGTTGTAAGATATTGGTCTCTCTCTCTCTCTTTTATAAATATTGGCTATAGTTGATAAATAGTAACAGTTTAGAAGTCGTACGGAGAGAGACATCCGTATATAATTTTAGTCGATATAAATAAAGTTGCTACAGTGTCTACTACAATTAATTAGTAGATCATACTATAAAAAGATATTGTAGAAAAATTATTTATTATAGAAAAGTTATTTAAACGGTGTATTTTTTAAGACAGATCAATAGAAAAATTATAATAAAAAGTGTACTGGGTTTAGCTGTACCGACCAAAATCGCATGTGACTATTTTCCTCAATGTACTGTTTCTCATGAATAGTTCGAATTCAAATATTTAAACTATAAACCATAAACCATCAACCCAAAAAATCCACCTTTAAAAGCCTAAATGAGGCAAAAAAAAAAGCCGCTACAATGCAAATCGTCCTTGCATGCGCTGTGCTCATTCATTGTACGCTAATAAACTGACCAAAATTCCATTGGCAAATCGGGGATGAAAACAAGCGATTTGATCAAGCGGGTTTTCATGTCCGGTGCGCGGTGGGCGGTGGTGTGGTTTGCGGTCACTGTTACGATGTACTGACTTATAATCTAAACCAGCATCCATCCACGAATCCGTTACTTCCTTGTAAGCAAGGAAGAAGCTGCGGGTATTTTAATTGGCTGGAGCTAACAACCGTTGAAAAAAAAAATAGTTTTTGAAATAAAATTTGAAAGATATGGATGTAGAAAAGACGATGAAAGCCGACATGCGGCTTAAAAAATCGCTTTTAAAAGCTAAAATATTTAAATTATTTTCTAGTATTTTTTAAACAGAAATCAAAAACAGAACAATTTAAACAATCCTCCTTCCTGCCAAGATTGCTGCTCCTGTGAGAGGGGTACATGTAGCTTTCGGTCCCGCTTTACGTCCGGCCGAAAGGAGGAGCACCGAGCGAAGCAGGCACTGTGTGCAATAGCATGGCGCTGAGGTCCAAGGACGCCTAATCATAGGCGCACGGGCACGGCTCCCTGCGGCAGAGATTCCATGAGCCCATGATGCCACATGTGGTTTGGCCTGTGATTGTCAAACATTGCGGCATGCCTGCATGTGCTCTGCTTTACTATACCAAAAAGACCTTGTCAAGTCAACAGTCCACTCGGCCTGTGATTGTCAAACATTGCGGCATGCCTGCATGTGCTCTGCTTTACTATACCAAAAAGACCTTCTCAAGTCAACGGTCCACGCCGCGTTTTTGTACAGTGTACACATTTCGTATAGCCGCTTCGGTGTTTCATGTCCACCCAATCACATGTTGCTTGCACTGCTTGCCGATACAGGGCCTCTTTGCCACAACCTCATAACTCCAATGGAAAGCCTCTGATTGAGGTCAAATTTGGAACACAGCAGGAGTTTCATCAGAACTAAGGTCCTGCTCGTTTCGGTTTTTTTTCAGCTTCAGCTTTTAGCTTCTGCTTTTTTTTACTATTTAGTATTTCGTTTTTTTCTGAATTTTTTAGATATTTTAGGCTTTTTTGTATTTATTTTACCGTGTTTCTTTGTATTGTCCCTAATGGATTAACATTTTTTTTTCTATTTTTACATTTTTTTAAATTAATTATGCTCAAAAAGCCAAATCAACTACAGTAAAAAAAACCAGCTACAGTGAAATTTCAGCCAGAAGCCATCGCTAAAATGAGCGCCCCCTAAGTTCGTTTAATCAAGAAAAATTCTTTAATTTCAAATAAGGGCCTCAAATGGGCTGACTTTTAAGAAACTTTGCTCTCCCTAGTCACCGCCGAAGAAAATACATAGGGGAAAATCTATAAACACCTTCATAAATCATCTACTTTTCAATTTACCCTATATCTAATTATTATTTACTTTACCCCGTAAGTAATGTTGGCATATAAATAACCCCCTAGACCATATGTTAGCACTATTTCTTATAGTTTTTATTATCTTTGGCACTTGTTTTACTAGTGGCAAAACTTATTTCAATGATGTTAATACTTATTTCAGTTATTTTCGTGATTTCGGTACTTGTAATACACTATTCATTACTAATATTTCAAATACTGAAATCATGTATTACAAATATCGAAATCACTCAAACCTTTGAAACAAATATGTATATAACTTAAATAAGTACTAAAATCATTTAAACATGTGGCAAAGATAATTGAAACCAATAGAAAATAGTAAGAACATGAGACCTAGGGGCATTTGCAAGCCAACTTAATTTACAGACGCAAACTAAACGAAAACAAGATAGGGGCAAATTAAAAAGGCAAGTGACTTACGGGGTGTTGTGGCTACAAACCAAATAGTAAACAGAGGGCTAAGAAGATGAGTGTGGGAAAAATGGTTCGTGTCTTTCTCACTCCTTTTCCAAGGCTATATATACATGGCCTTAAGGCTTGATTACAATGATGTCCCTCACAATGGCCTACTATGCTAGTGATGTAAATGTCCTTTTATATGCTTAGTGGGCTTCTTGGCTCAACAGACCAAATGGATGTAGATGGACAGTGGCGGAGAGAAGGGGGGGCCAGGGGGGCTTGGCACCCCCCAACCTTCTTCATCCTCGAGCTCCCAGACGGCGTAGGGGACTGCATCTTCAAGACTCATGCATTTACCAGGCCATAGAAGTAGATTGCTGTAAGGTAATCCCCCTTTGCAAATGCTTCCTTTCCTTGCGACTTCAAATCAACTATTTGTTCTTCCACAGAAACTGCGTCCTAAACACAGTAGCATGTTTGGTTAAACAAATGGTATGGAGAATGGGAAGTTCTGACAGCATGATAAGTGTTACAGCTGGAAAATTTAATTAATTTGCCCCCATGGTATAAATTTCTTCAATTATAATCATGCATGCCAGTGGCGGACATGTGTTTAATTAGTGATTTGGCCCTTCTCAATTTAGCTCAAATGTAAAGTATGTTTAAAGCCTAGTCTTATGCAGCCCAATTAGGCCTAGTAGTTGAGGACTGACGCTTCATATTCGGGCCTTTGGCTCTTTGCTGGTTTGCCGCACGCCACATCATCTCTGTCTGTTCGTCTTCTTGTCGCTTCGTGTCGCGCGCGGCGTCCTGCGTGCAGCGTGGTGGTGGTGTGCTGGTCGCCTGGTCCGTCGCGGTCGCGTGCCTCGCGGTGGTCGCAACGTTGCGTCGCCGGTCGCCTGGGCGTCGAGCCGTGAAGCCGCAGAGTCTAGATTGGTGACGCCCCCCATATCTAATTCCTGGCTCTGCCCTTGTAGATGGAGGCCACCTGTACACTTGTCTATATTATGCTATGTTTTTCTTATTATGTTTTATGTTTTACCATTGAAATGAAGTTTCATATCAATGATGTATTTTTGATATACTTTTGTTATGTTATGGTATATGTATAAATTAGGGTTAATTTTTTGTTATTAGAGTTTAGTCCGAGGTATAGCCAAATTCTGGTTGCACGACATATTCTGAAGATGACAAGTCCTGTCACATGATCGACAACATTAATAAGTATTACTATTTTGCTGTTTAATTTGCAAGTTGCAATAATGTTAAACTGAAAGTGTATAATCTAAATTCTATCTTCCTTCATCCTCTCATCTGAAGTTTCGATATACAATATGTGCAAATTTTACTTCCCTTATAAACTAATAATTATCAGTAAGAATGAGACTCGGATAAAAGGAAAATTTACCTCTTGGTCTTGAACCACCGGTGTGTTGAGGTTAGGCTGGTTATCAATGGCCTCTTGGTCTTATCCGGGAGACAGGGGAGCACCGTTGTCGGGACTGGGAGAGAGGGGAGTCACCAGGCCCAGGAGAGAGGGGAGTCGCCAGCGCCCGAGAGAGAGGGAGCGGCGCAAGGAAAGGAGCGCCAATAGGAGCCGCGTGAGCTGGCGAGCCGTGTGGGCCAGCGAGGCCTATTAGGCTGAACGCCAACAATTATATCTTAGATTGAGCTAAAAATATCTGAGGTATCTAGTTTAGCCTGCCATACCATAGGCCTAATTCCGTCCCTGGCTTGAAGCTAACTTCATTCTTTGCAACTCTTGCAGGGAACCAAGCATACAACCTCCTGGCATGACGAAAATTTTACTGCAAGCAATTGAATCGGTGAAAACAGAGGTAAGAGAAATTGAAGCCAAATGATATTGTTTTCCTATTGTTGTCAATGTTTTCAAAACGCAAATCTTCACATTTTCAAATTAGACCGCAATCGATTACTTCGAATCCCCTCAAAAATAAAAAGGATGTCATTAAAACTTCAAGTGAGTTTTATATTTGTTTTAAGATCGGAAAACTTCATATGTTCTAATTCTTCGTTTTACTCGCCTTGAAATATTGTATTTTAACGTGCACTATAGCTTACGATTTTAACTGATACAAATATTGGACTTTTAATATTACTATAATTAGCTTGTAAACTCCGTTTTGAAAAAATACTCCGTTTAAAAGTTAAGTACTGTAGCAAAAGCCATAAGCCGAAAAGAACATTCCATATAGTCCTTTTTATTAATGAAAAAAAATGTTGTTCTGATCTGTGTAAAAACAGTACCAAGTAAAACATCATTGGTAGAAAGCCCAGAATATGCTTCTTGTACATTACTTCTAATTGGTGCTAACAATTAAAAAATAAGTTTTTTTATTGGGAAACTTTATATGTTCCGTTTCTTAAGGTTTACATGCAAAATAAAAACTGTAGATGTTTAATTTTTGGTCTGTAGTTTCAATAAGAGGGCCAAAATCTCGAATTTTTTGTGTCAAGTTTTCAAAGTTTGAACCGTAGTTAATTCTTCATTACTGTTTTTTTATCTTTCAAATTCAGTGATACAAAACGAATACATTGAATCTGCTAAACTTGCTTATAATATGCTATTAGTAGCTGTTAATACTGAAATTATCTTTACTACTTTAAAAGAAGGAGTTGGTGGTTGATGAGTCCTTCCTCACTTTTTTTTAGCCATTCGATCTGATTATTAGATAGCATCTCAACTGTTTACACAGAAAACCCAACCCCGCCCCGCCCCTCCCCTCGCTATACCCCGCCGCCACGCTCGCTCTCCGCGCTCCCCGTCGCCACGCTTTCCCCGCCTCCCCTCGCTCTCCCCCGCCGCCGCTCTCCCCGCGCGCCCCACCTCCCCGCCGCCTCGCACCCCGCACCGCCGCCGCTGCCTCCTCGCTCTCCCACCCCCCGCTCTCCCCCCGCCTCCCCCTCGCGCAGGGCACCACGAGAGCCGAGGAGGAGGCGGAGCAGATCCAGTACCCCTTCTTCACTGAGGGCACGCACTATGCCCTCGGTAGGCGAACACACCACCACCTCCTCCTCTCTTCCCACCTCACCTCCGCCTTTGCGGCCTCCGATGGTGAAGGCTCGCAAGCCTGCGCCCCCTCCATCGCCCCCCGTGGGAACCCCATCCCCGCCGCGGCAGCGCAAGAAGAAGGGCCACCCCTCCCTCCTCGACCTCCAGCGCCGCAGCCTAGGCCTCCAGGCCCAAAACCCTAGCCCCACCCCTCCCCCTCCCGTCGGGATCCCAACCCCTCCGACGACGACGGGGTGGGAGCGGGCAACGGCGGCAGAAGCGGCTCAAGAGCATCCTCTCTGGGTATGGAGATCCTATTTTTGCACCTACGTTTCTTTGCACTTCTTGCAGATCAAAAATTTATTCTTTTATTGCTTGTAGATCTGGAGGGTAGAGGAGCATGCAATCCACAATAGAGGAGCATGCAATCCACAATAGAGGAGCATGCAATCCACAATAGGATTGACGACGCTTTGGATATATGAATCTGGTCTTGAGGATGTTGGGTTTGAGGTACTCCAATCTATTCTTGATTCTACTCAGGCGACGTCGGTGTTTGTGTTAGATGATGGTGGCGAGGTACTGATATGTGACCAAGTCAAATTGTTCAACGGCTAGCACATATTTGCTTGTCTCATGAAGTGTTGTCTTCTGCATACTGTAGGTGGACTTGGATCTTGGGAATTATGAGAGGTTTCTTGATATTAAACTGACCAGCTAAGCAAATTATTTTCTCCCGATGTAACTTAATTTATATGGTATTGTGTTTGCAAATAGGCACAATAGATGTATTTAAAGTTTCAACATAAGTTGAATTCGTAAATCTTAACTATATAACTATATGTCATAGGGGGGCTTCATAGCTATTTAACGGCATTCATCGGCATGCAAACATCCAGAATGATTTTGAAATGGTTCAATTGTTGACGTTGATATCTTGTACCGCATAGGAAGGAAAATGATGCCCTCATTGTCTTATGTGACTTGAGTACATTAAGAATGCAAGCAAATTTTAAATACTGATTCTTTGTTCCTCGCATAACAAATCGCTTTGACTTTTCTTATTATACTTTTTATGGTTGATGACAGTCTGTTATTGACAAGGAGAGGAAGGGGGAATACTTGGGAAAGACTGTCCAGGCATGCGGACTTATCTTTGTTTTTGTCTGTCTTGGTAACTTCTGGGTGTATGTTTCTTCAAGTGTTGATCATTCAACTAATTTTACCTTAAGGTTGTGCCGCACATCACAAATGCCATACAAGAGTGGATCGAGCGTGTTGCAATGATACCAGTGGATGGGAAGGAAGGATCACTGATGTGTGCGTGATAGAACCGGGGCACTATAGGTGGGCATGAGATAATTAATAGTTTTTAATATTTATTTTGGTTGATAGCAGTCCCAATAGACAATTTAGAGCTGATTTTCCTGTAGCTTGATTGCATTGTCACTCCTGCTGCAGGGGATATTGAATCTATGCCATTTATCGAAGCGTTGGGTCAATTCTCTTATCGTGTTGGTAAGGAACTTGCAGAGTTATACTGATACATAAACACTGTACTCCCATCTTTCCTGCTTTAGCGGGTATTTACAATCTCCTTTTGGACATTACTTTGGTTGCCAGGTCCTGGTAATTTCTGTTTGGTGCATGTCAGTCTTGTTCCAGTTCTGAATGTTGTTGGTGAACAGGTAGTTGGACTCTGGTTGATTCATTTACTATGTTCCACTGTCAATTAACTTAGATAAATCTGTTTACTTCTATTTATCTAATATTTATTCTACGTCTGTGTTATTTTCTCTTGTAGAAAACTAAGCCGACCCAACATAGTGTACGTGGTTTAAGGGGCCTTGGGCTCACCCCAAATATTTTAGCTTGTCGCAGTACAAAGGTTAGTCAACAAATTCATTTACCGTTAATGTTATATCTTGGTAGATTCTTCACTTTCTTGGGTTTCTTTACATTACTTTTCATAAACTGCATTCTTATTTAATAGGTTTTGGAAGAAAATGTGAAGGAAAAGCTCTCACAGTTCTGCCATGTGCCAGTAATGGAATTGTAAACTTTTGTTTGTGTTGTCAGGGATAGCTTCATTTGCTTTGGCAGCTAATCGCTCCTGGTAGTCATCAAGGACCACTTTGCCCGGTTCAGTGCTCCTGGTACGTCCCATAGCCTACTTCTCTGTTCAGTACTGTGTGTAACTTTTGAATATGAAAGATGTTGATTGATTTTCCCTGGAGTGCTGTTTGCTAAAACATGTGAAGGATGGTTAACTTTATCTTAATACTTCGTATTCCGAGCATACCTGCAGAAAAATGGGGAACACGCTACCTTATTTTAAGTTTTTAACATGCTGAACTGTGCTGTTGGGAGAACCAAACATTTTACATGCCTTTCAACATTGTACACTAACATCGTGTTGCTCAAATAACTTTCATAAATACTTTCCGAAAAGGCCACAGTGAGACAGGGCGTCATACTTGATTAGCACTCATAGGACACCAATCTGTCATCCTAAGTAATTTTATGATTATATTTGTCTATTCATTCATCTGCATTTTGAAGGTAAACCACTCTCAATTAGTCCAAGCAAGTTAATTAATCCAATTAGGACTCCCAAATCTTTCAAACTTTTTCATTCATTTGCAAGATGATACTTCTCAACCCATACTGTAGTGCACTTATACCGGCCTAAGACAAACACAAGTCTATGCAAAGAAAACCTGCAAAGGTGCATCACTTTATTGTTCCTTAAGACAACACATAATATATTTGACTCACCGTCCAGATCAGGGAGATGTAGCAATGCACATTGCACTCCAGCACTACTGTTTTATAGGGCTGATTAAATATGAAACCAATTTATTACTCCCATTTCTGAGTTCTTATCAAGTAGTACGCTTTCTGTGTCAAAAGGCATTTTCCTTTTTTTTGTAAAGTGTTTAGTGTATGAAGTATGTGTATATTGGCCCATTAGGCCCAATAAACTTAGGGTTGTGTTGTGTTGTGTGTGTGTGTGTCATATGCTTGGGAATAGAGTTGAGCTTGCCTCTCTTTAACATGGTATCAGAGCCTTTGTGCTCCTGCTCCTATTCCTTCCATCGCGACTTCTTGTCAGCGAGTTTCCACCGGCGAGGTCTCTAGCGAGGGCTCGTGCCGCTGCTCTCAACTCGCAAAGATCCACGATACCTTCGCTGCTGAGGAGCTGTCGCTGTTGAGTATGAACATGTATGTTTTGTTTTGATACATGATGATGTAAGAAAAAGTTGATATTTATTATTCAGTTTAAGATCATATTTGATAGTATGCATCACTTTTATTTAGTTTTTCGTTGCAACGCACAGGCACCTTACTAGTTGAAGTTAATATCTTGCAGTCATACGGTAGTCTCGCTGAGCAACTAGTATGGGCCGCATGTCAGAACTGCAAATTACTCCCTTCAATCATAAAGGAAGTTGCCTTAGAATGCATGCAGTCAAATTGTATCAATTTTGACCACATATTACTTAAAATATATAGTTTGAATATACAAAAATAGTATGAGTAAATTTATCACGAAGTTAATTTGAAGCAATTGGTTTGCGAACTCTCCCCTGGACCAGCCTTTCGCTTCATGTGTGTGATACATTCACTACTTTCAAGTACTTTCGTTTGAAGAAAATTGGAGATCAGAATCGTATGTTGGCCAGGGAACTCCCATGGACTTCACATGAACTTCCGATGGATTTCATTAGCGCAAGGCGTTCGCTGCTTGGAACTCCATGGGCTTCACGTGAACTTCCCATGCGCGAGATCTCAAGTCTGAATGCGAACGGCAGCTCTACCGCGGGGCAGCCAGTAGGAGCACATACGGATTTCCCAGTGACTTCCCAGCCTGCAAAGTAGCTGGCTTATGGTTTATGGTTTTTTTTACTGTAACTAGTTTATTTTTTCTGTAGCTGAGTTGACTTATTTGATAAAATTAAATTTAAAATTTTAAAAATAGAAAAAACATATTAACCTATCACGGATAATGTAAAAAATACGAGAAAAAAAGAAAAAACAAAAAAGCTCAAAAAAATATAAAAAAATTTAGAAAAAAATAAATTACTAAATAGTGAAAAAATAAAATCCAGAAGCTGAAGCTGACTTGAAAGTCAAAATGAGCACTGTCTAAAGAATCATATCGTGTTGTGAGGTTAGGGTCGTTGGTCCTAGTTGTGTGAGGGTTCTCTTCTCGAGAGGTTGAGGTTCGAGGATTTGCTCTTGCAAAACCTTGCCCATCTTTGGATTTTATTTTTCTCTGATTTGCCATGCTAGTGGTACATCTTAACGCTGCTATGTATTGTACCTATCTCTACGAAGACATAATAAAAAAGTCTCTATGAATGTTGTAAACAATATAAAGGCGTATTAATAAAGCTTTTTTTAGTCGTAGCGATAGAGCACAAGGAGACGCGTATGTGACATTTTAAATAGCTCTCAACAAGAATGTAAATACATGAAAATATTGATAGTGTAATTGTATATTCATATATAATGAGATCAACCACAGTTGAATTAAACTTTTTTCAAGCTATATAACCGTGTATTGTTAATGCTTCTTGAGTGTTTGGCGGAAGGATTTTTTATGTTTCTGTAGCGCTTGCCGTATACAAACAATTTGGCCAGCAAGGTTCTGACCGGTGACTAAGGTGATGAAGTTTGATGGCGTGCGGCGGCGTCAGTAGCAGCGAACCAGTGTTGATGAATTTAAGTTGTACTAATACCCAATAGATCATGCAAATGAGCAGTGATCTCACGCTGGTTGACATGGAGATCGATTGGCTCATGGTTCACATGCCCTGTGCATGCTTCCACGAGAGGAGCTCGAGCACTACAGCGGGGAAGACGAAAGGCACTGTAGCGGGAAGATGAAAGGTTTACGAGGAGCAAAATTAGGTTAGAGTACCACAGATCAATCTCGTCCACTGGGTTCAAATCAAATAGATGTAATTTATTTTCCCCTAAATGTACAATAAAACTAAATTGATACTCTTAAATAAACTTATTAAAAAAATCTATAATACCCTTATAAATCGATGAAAAGATTTTTTTTCCTACTGCAACCCTGATATCAACTAGATAGGAACACGCGTGCTCTCGTAATTTAATTATGCACACTTCTTGTATTGGTTCATATAGTAATTAGAATAATGCAGAAAGTTTTTTAAGTACCGCCTAGCACTGCTAGTCGTCGTGAGCGATCGAGTATCAACGGCGGCCGTAGCGACTGAGTATCAAATGCCATTGATGGAGCTATCTTCATTAAATTGGAACATCAGTTGGTGATATCACATATTCTGGTACATGGCGGATCATCGCAGTCGCAAAGTTTGGTCAGGGCGTGTGCCACGTGTAAAGGGTGAGGGGGCTGCGTACATTCAACTCGTGCGATCGAGCAGCGATCAGCAATCTTGATTAAGGGGACGATCACGATTAAGGGGTCGTTTGAAATATCAATGACTTCTGGTTAAAATTTTATTGTAACTTATTAATTTTTTATCGTAGCTGAGTTGATTTATTAGATATAATTAAATTTAAAAAATATAAAAATAAAAACAACATGTTAGCATATCATGGATAATACAAAGGAATATAGAAAAAAAATAAAACATAAAAATATCAAAAAACATAAAAAGACAAAAATATGAACAGTAAATCAGACGGAAATCACGGAAGCCAACACTGAAAAAAGCTATTCTGAGTGAGGCCTAAGGCACCTGGCAGCCTTCCTGACACGCTGTTGTCCATCGATATGCAAGATGACAAAACAATAGGGGAAGAGAAAAGGGGAAGTTCCTTACCACCCAGAGCGTAGCACGCCATGGTCTCGGCTCATGCAGATTGCTTTGAGTTCTTCTAACCTTTCCTCCTCCTGTCTGTGTGTTCTCTTGTGGGTGCGAAGGGGTATCTCCTCTCCGTCTTGTCACCGTCTTCTCCTGTGTGTCCTGTTGTCTCCCCCGAGTGTCTGTCCCTCTATGTGTGCTGGCCCACCCATTGGCTCTTCTGTCCCCGTCCTGTACGCGGCCTTTGGGCTCCGAGCGACGTACGCTGCCTTCACGCGGTGCGCATTAACTTCTGATTTTTAGGGATCGAAATCCTGATCCGATTGCCGATTCTTTCCCTTTAAACCTATGCTTCCATATTGGAAAAGATTTGTTGAGCAATACTTCCATAAATGGAGATACGGTGTGTATATCTTTCTGTTGTAAACACGGTGCGCTAAGAACAAATCATTTTCTTCCATCTCGATGCATAAGTTGCCATTAATGAGCCATGTGTCTGGCGGATTGATAACACGTGGCAAGCACGAATCAAAAAGCAACGCCATGCTCTGAGAATCGAAGAAGCTTTCAAGAACAGTCGGAGTCGAAGAATCTTTCGAGTACCGTCGGAGTCGAAGGAGTCTCGAGTACTCACAAAGTCGAAGAAGACTCTTGAGTACTAAGGCTGTCGAAGACTCTAAGGAAAAGGTAATTAAAGAGTATGTTCTTTTCAGTTTTTCAAAATGGCTTTTGGTTTTTACTACAGTATCTAATTTTTAAACGAAATATTTTTTAAAGATGGACTCTATAAGTTAATTATAGTACATGTTAAAAACCTAACATCTGTATCATCCAAAATTGCAAGCGAGTATCTCTCTTACCGTAAGCTTTGTCATAAATAGTTAAAATTTAAAAATTTCAGTTAAAAATTATAAAACACAGTAAAAAAAAGAATAGACCTAATGACTCTCGAGTACAAGGCAGTCGAGGACTTCGAGTATGCGAGAGGCCGGTTAGAAGCTTTGAGTTGATGTGATGTGGTCGTAGCATCAAGATGATGCACCATGGTCGAAGCAGCCATCGGAAGTATGAGAACCCGGTCGGTGCTCGGACGTGATCGTGGCACCGTAGCGGTCGGTACTTGAAGAATACTGTAGCATCATGGTGGTAAGTCGTGAAGTCTCGCGAACTCAGGGGATAACTTTGGCGTGTAGCATTTCGTAGACGGACGACGGCGTGCAGCCAATACAAGGCGCAGCGCAGCCATGAAGCGTACAAAAAAGCAAGGTCTTTATCTTCTAAAATAAATCTCTGGTTTTGCATTGGGCTTAGCATATTTGCATAAAAACTCATCAAACAACTTTGTTAAATTGTTGTCTTTAATTATAGTATTAAATTCAGCAGTTTCAATCTATTTATTGTATTTTATTAAATACTAATTTATGTTCAAATAACCCTATAAACCTTCATTTATTGCCTTTATCATTATATTGCATTTTCTTGTGTGACTTGCGGAGTATAAGTTTGTACTCGTCCTTACTATCACATCTTAGAGGAAGACGACTTTGACTATGGTGAGGACTAGGACGAGTAGGTCGCGTCTTACTGTCGTCTACCTGTAGATGAACTCTTGGGCTTCGCTTTTATCAGTTTGTTTCTGTTGTTATTTTCATTCATTATTGTTGCCAATGAGCATTGATGTAAACTTTAGTCATAATGCCACACTCTTTATTTATAATAAACTTTGTTATTTGTGCTTGATATATATCTCTATTACCGCTGTGTGCACTAGTTGATTCTAGACTAGTACGATTTACATGGAGAATCCAGAGTCATAGCTCTGGGGTCCGACAATAACGCCTAGAGGGGCACTAGAGTGGTGGCTAACCGGCAGTGAGCAACGACGCTAGGCAACAGTGTGGTGGCAATGGCACAGAGCTACGCTGGGGCCAAAGTTAATGGTGCAATAGGTTAGGTGGGTTGCCTCAAGTGTTTTGGGCATGGTTCGGGGACCTTGGGTTGCTGGATTAGGTTCAACGATGACATAGCCAGCGACAGCAAATGGTGAGCACGAGGTAGAGGAGGATGAGACGAATTCAGAGTGTATGATGGCGTCGTAGGAGACTCGCCGGACGGTGAGGAATCAAGCGATGGAGCTCGCGGCTGGACTTGGGGAAGATGGAAAATTCTTCCTCTCCGAAGGCGATGGGGTGTGTAAGCTCGGGGAAACACTAAGAGGGTGAGCATGAAGGTTGTGACGTGCAAGGGTTACCTTAAATAGGGGTGAGGAGGGAGAGAGGGGACGAGTGCCATGAATGACTTTGAGCACTAGGCGAGAGAGCAGGAGAGAGGGCTAGCTGGTGATGGGACAAAGCCACAGTGACAAGACGAGGTCGTGGCGTTCAAGGCTCGAGGTGCAAAGGGCTTCAATGCACTGCTGCACGTGAACACATGCAAAGAGATGAGCTCAGACGTTCTCGTGAGAGAGGAGATAAGGAAGAAGCGCAGTGCCGGCTGATATGTGGGATGTGGGGCCCACTTGGCAGTGACGACGAGAGGGAGAGGGTCACGACTGGGTTGAGCAAGTGAGCGTGTGGGATGGCGCTGGGTTGGCTCGACTTTTGCCATAGGGGGAAAGAAAGGGAAGACGGGTTGGGCTGGCCAGTGGATTTCGGTCTGAAGGCAAGGGAGGGAATTAATTCTGGTTTCAATTTAAGTTTCAAGATGTATTTGCACACAAGATTTTAGGAAGAATGTCTCAGCATCTAACTAACTTTTAGAAATTTTGATCTCATATTTTTGAGTCAAGGAAATTATTTTTAAAAATCTTAAAGTTCAACAAGGCTTTGGGAAAATTTTTAAAATGCTCTAAAATTTTTAGAAATTTATGAAGATCATGCTTGGTTTATTGTAAAGCTAAAATTGGACTGTTACACCCTTTGAGTCTCTGCAAAATTCCTAGCGTATGCTATGGATGCACACATGCGTGTGTAGGATGAGTGGTGTGTGTTTACTCTTTGTACTTCAAATAATTATGTTCATTCACACTTATCTTTGGCAGAAAAATGTCTGCACTGCATGCAGGTTTTAAGTGTGGCTACGTTAACGCGGGATGGCCAACGAGCTCGGGAACTCCCGTGGAATTCCCAACAACTTTTCGATGGGCGTCGTCTGAGTTGTACTGTAATATAATCACTACTTAAAAAATACTTCCATTCGAAGAGAACTGGGGAAACATCCGTGTGGGAAAGCTCCAGTGGGCATGCCACGGACGTCCAATAAACTTCCATGAACTTCGACCGCATGGTGCTTTCACTATTTAAATTGTAGACGTTTGAGATAGTCCTCTCAAGTGTTGTTTTAGCGTAGCTATTTTTTTTAAAAAAAACAACTTTACGCAATAAATGTTGAAAAATTGTGTTTCTTTCAAAAAAAAAGTTTATGATGTATCAAAAGTGTTGTAGTTACAAGACCAGTGAATAGGGAGACTGAGGAGAATTATTAGATCGAAGGTAGTCTTGACCCTAGGATCACATGGTAGAGATTTAGCGACGACGAGATATAGGGCCTGTTCTTTCTGGCTGCAGCTGATGGCTTTTTGGCTATTTGTGACAGAGATTACGGAAAGAGAGATACTCGCTTGTGATTTTTGATGATACAGATATTAGTTTTTTAACGTGTATTACAATTAACTTGTAGACCCCATCTTAAAAAAATACTCCGTTTAAAAGTTAGTTACTGTAGCAAAAGCTAAAAACAGCTTTTAGAAACCGTAAAGAACAGGTCCATAAGCCTTCCCATTTAGGACCGAGCTCCCCGATCACCGCAGAGGGTATTTGCCTTGCACAGAACGAGGACTGCCTAGTGGGAGCTTCGCTAGTGGACGAACTCGTGGCGGTTCCTTCTTCGTCCGCACATACTCGGAAATATACTTCGCTGCGCTGAAAATGGATCTGGAATGGGTCCCGTCGAGAAGGACGGGGGAAACCTCTCGCCGGCCAAACGAGGTTGGAGCGGTAACATGCCTTCTTGGCTTTGTCCATCTCTTCTAAACCAAGCATCGGCTCCGACTCGGGCTCACGCGACTGCCTCCCTCGAATCTTTGCCGCTTCCTCCGATGCCATCTTCATATCGTGGCTATCTGATGTTCGATACCCATAGACAGCACCAACTGTTATGATTACAAGACCAAACAGTTAATAGGGAGACTAGGGAGAATTGTTGGATCGAAGGTAGTCTTGGCACTGGGATTACTCCGAGGAGACTATTTATATTGCTGTCATTTTCTTGTTACAATATTACCCCTAGGTATCATGTTTCGCTTTAGGATATTATTGTCTTTTTACATACTCGAAGGGGCCTTCTGGGCCGAACCCATTTAGACATTACAACACCATCTAAATAATCAAACCGAATGAGCCTAAGGTGGAGGCCATCTCCACAACAAAAAGTTTCTGATTTCTATTGTTAATAACTATCAAAACTATATAGAGACTAAAAACTACAATATAATATAGTACCTAGCCAGATAAATACGTGGGCCACCCTTTTAACTATCTATAACTTTAAGGGGTATTTTTCTGTGAGAGAACGGACTTACGATCACAACTCGTATTTTCAAGTAGTAGAGATAATGCTTTCATTAGAAGAAAATTAGAAAAACATCCATGTGTTAGTTGGGGAACTCCGGTGGACTTCCGATGGACGTCCCATGGACTTCCTTCGGAAGAGTCGAACTTCCCACAAGCTTCGTCTGCATGGTGCTATTTATTTCGAGAATGTAGGTACATTAGAGGCCATACAGATATCCCAACTTTCATCAAGCACACAAGAACAGAGGAGCTTACAGCTTTGCATCCATCAACCGAATAATGGACAGGGAGAAGAAAAGATCGAGGGCGGAGCCAGGAGGCTGTTCGAGCTATCAGGGCGACGCGGAGCGAGCTATGCTTCCCGACAACGGGTGGGTGTTCATTTATTTGATAACAAACTGTTTTTTCTAGCTCGGAAGGTCCAAGCTTGAAGCTAGCTTCATTCTTTGCAACTCTTGCAGGGAACCAAGCATACAACCTCCTGGCATGACGACAAGTATACTGCAAGCAATTGAATTGATGACAAAAAAGGTAAGAGAAATTCAAGCCAAATGATATTGTTTTCCTATTGTTGTCAATGTTTTCAAAACGCAAATCTTCACATTTTCAAATTAGACGACAATCGATTACTTCGAATCCCCTCAAAAATAAAAAGGATGCCATTAAAACTTCAAGTGAGTTTTATATTTGTTTTAATGTCGGAAAACTTCATATGTTCTGATTCTTCATTTTACAAGCTAATCGAGGTGAAGTGCGCTCTGCTATTTTCCCCGCCTTTGGATAGGTTACCGCCCTGGTCAAAGAAAATTTTGAAAAGCACACAGAGGAGGTCAGGGGAAGGCTTGACGGGTTCGACGAAAGGCTTGACGGGCTCGACGAAAAGCTTGCAAAGCACAGAGAGGAGTTGGAGGAACTCAAGCAAGCTAGGTCGGTGATTTCATTATTGTTTTCTTTAGCTGAACTAACACTATTTGTCTTGGACGCTTGATTATTGTATATACTCTATAGAAGGCAGAATATGGAAAAACTGTCGAAACTCAACGTAGTCGGAAGCTCAGGATATACGATTTACTATATATAGTTCTTCTGTTTGCTAAGGGCACACCGCGGCGATTGTGATGGTTAAATTCATGTGTTCAAGTTCATATTCTCTTTTTAATCAAACTAGCTAAGTGGCCCGCGCTATCGCACGACTAGTCCGACTATACTTTTATTTATATTTCTATATCTTTTCTAATTGTGGTTTATAATTTGAATATTTACGTTTTATTAATTGATATGTTTTTACATGATAATAGGTTATATATAAGCACATAATTTGAAGGACAGTATTACTCCTTTAGGCCACAAATTCTTCTTATTGTGGAAAGAGTACATTCTAACTTTCTTTTTTACTTTCAACAAATAGTATATTTTCGAATATTTATGTGCAATACGCACACACATCGCGTAGTTTCATCAGTTCCTTCTTGTTACATGTTGCTGGTCCAATGTGTGGAGGCATGATAAACGTCTTCTTTCTGTATCTGTGTTACATGTTGTTTCTGTTGAGAACCATCGCTGGTGATTCTAATTTGAACGATTTCTTCTACATAAAAGAGAGAGATCAATAATGCAATTATAGAGACTGAACATAGAGAGAGATAGGGAAACTTCTTCTTTATTGTTTTTTCTTCCATAAGTACATTTTACAATGATTGAGATCTCTATTTATGGACTAAGTGAAGGTTTCCCAACACTCCCCCTTGAGCGCTCAACCGAAACGTTTATGCTTCATCAAAACTTCATAAAAATTCAGTGAAAAAAAATTTAGAGAAAGAGTACATAATACAAGTTATATTGTGTTTCATGAATTGCTTCATTAAAAATATTGGTCGAGAAACTTTAGGAAAAACTCGTTAAGCGAAAAAGAGTACAATCCACCCAATTCTATAAGATTTATTCTTTGAGTACTCGATCTTCATGATTGATAATGTGTTGAGAAACCGTCGATCTTCGTGATTTATTCTACAAGTTCTTCGCTGATTACCTTTTAGAGCGATTCGTGCTGATAATGTGTTGAGAAATCGTCGCTGGCAAGTCCAGTCCTATCGATTCCTCATAAGTAAAAGAAATCAATCACGGAATAATGCAATTACAAAGATTGAATACAGAGAGAGATAGGGAACTCCTTTTTTTTTATAGTTTTCTCTTCCACAAGCACCTTTATAATGATTAGAACATCTATTTATAAATTAAGTAAAGAGTATCCATCAATAGATCACACTTATAGATCCATACATAGGTTTCTCCACCGTTTCTAGCTTGGAATTTCAGGAAATATGCCCTAACCTCCAGCGTGTCGGAGCGAGAAAATCCCAACCACTACTCCCACGCGGCCGAGTCGTACCTCGAGACGGCGTTAACGTGGAGTAGCACGGCCACGAGCGCTTGGTCCGGTGGCAGGACGTAGTGTGGTTGGTTTGGGTCTCAAGAGGAAAGAAGATGCGCACGAGACTTGAGGGGACTAGTTAAGATCGGTGGAGAGAGCAAAGAGATTGCTGCCGCTGCCATGGATAGGGGCAGGAAGAGAAGACCAAGGGGGAGGACGAGGAGGAAGAGGGACACCTGAGTACGACTTTTGGGCCAGGGACATTACAGTGCCAGTGCAGTTCCAACTAGATGCAGTTGGGGCAAAACCGGATTGAAATGGACTAGGGGAGAATTTATTTCCCGGTCTTGACAATTGAGGGGCAAGTTGGGTCAAAACCGGATTGGAATGGTCTAAGGGGTTAAGTTCCTGGTTTTAACAATTAAGAGGTAGTTTTGAGAGGTCAAATAGATTTATTCCTTGTTTTATCTGTGCTCATTACACAATGATTGCAATCATTACATATTTTTGTAGCTTGGAACATGAGACTAGAACCTGTTGCTATGTTATTTCATAACTAACGGAAATCCCTGCATAATTGCGTGGATAGATATTGCAACATATTTGTTATACAAATCACCTGCTCGTACGTTGCAATAAAATTCATGGGACGTATAAAAAAATCATGCAAGCTTGCTCTGATCAGTTAAAAAAATGGAGAATGGTGAGAAGTTGAAGAAATATGGTGGTTAGAGGAGAAGGGACGTACAATCACCAATCCATTTTTTTATAATAGTAATGATAACTATAAAGCCTTTGGAAAATATAATTGTATTATACAACTGTAAAATTTGTAATATATGTGTATATGTTTAATCTACGCTGTTATAACCTGGTCCTACCAAAATAGGTGGTGTAAATCTTTTCTTTTTCTCTTGATTAATGAGAGAATTTCTAGCAATTTTTTTTCTGATTTAATGATAATTGTGAGATTTCGTAGACCTGTAAAGTAAAGGAGGTAACTTAAATATCATCAGTTGTTTGTAGATATATAGATAACTTATCATTATATTCCTGTATTTCATCTGCAGGTCACAACGGGATCAGACTGGGCCACCAATGGTACTAGCTCAACCACCGATAAAGACACCAGTGTATCAATTTAAAATTACGGGTATGCTGAATGACACGGTTTACACAAGGTCGAAGATAGAAACTGATAATAATGACTGCATCGAGGTAGTTCTGCATCGTGGTGGCAAGAAGGTCGAACCTGATGACCCCAACTGTTCAATAACGGCTCACGTGTTTCTCCTCGATGAGAAGTTCAATGGAGGTAAAGAAGATTGGGATGGAGAGTATTTCGTGGACAATATATTAGGATCAGGGAAATCAGAAACAGGCACGGACATTGAGGATAAATCAATAGGGAAATTTCAACTGAAGGATGGGACCTGCTCTCTCTCTGACTTAACAATTAAGAACAACTCCAAACGCAAACTTGTCAAGCTTGGGGTGAAGGCTGTCACCACTAAGGGAGAAAGGATTATGGAAGGAATATCAAATGCATTCAGAGTGCTTGAATGTAAAACACAAGGTAAGTGTATGCTTGGCCTTCCATTCTTTGAGTTCTAAGCCCATCTCCAATGCGCTAAAAAACTCTCAATAAATTGTGTTATGATCGTTTAGAGTATGATGAATTGAAGGTAGCCCATAGAGTGACCAGCGATTAAAAAAGGGCCTTCGGAGGGATGGATACGGTTTCCGCAATAATTTGATCTGCATATATGACGATCGTATCTTTACGAAACATGGACAATTTGTCTAGCATCAAATGAATGATTTCGAAATAAATCCACTTATTAGAGGCGGTCTTGTTGGCATGAGAGAAGATGGTGCCAACTGCCAAGAACAAATGCTAATGATACGGCAGACCATTCAAAATGGCGAGTATTTATTGCTAAGCAAATGCTACAAAATAACATGTAGAATCTAACAAAAATATCTTTGACTTGTAAGTTTTTTTTTTTGGCAATGTAGAGAAAAGAGAGTGCACATTACGAATATGGCAATAATTAATGTGAGTGTGAAAGTGATCCGATTCACTATCACGTTTTCTTTTTGAGACCGATTCACTATCATGTAAACTCTATCTAGATAGAATAAAGAAAGAATTTATGCCTTTTTTTAGATATACTTCCATTGTACATCCATCTCTCTAATACTACTACAGATAAGCAATGAATAGGGTATTTGGAAGAAAAAAATTACTATAAAAACCAAAACGACAAGCATTTGAAAACTTAAAACTAGTTTATTGAACCACATATATTTGAAAACTTAAAACTAGTTTCTTATCCTACGAATCATTTCATTAAAATAGTTATGTGAGTTGTTTTTTTTTCGGAACGTCGTTTGAGTTGTTTTTCTTGTGTACTCATGATTTCTATGATAATTTATATTCCTTCAAAATTGATTATTGTGGTGCCTCCAATCATATTAAGATATATCGCCTGATGAACATGGTTTTCCATCTTTCCAGGTAAGGCGAAGCGTGTCATCCCATTATTAGCTGACCCCATATGGCGTTTGAACGGAGTGGGGTGGGCTAGCCAGGCCGTGGATAAGCTCAGGCGTTTGAATCGAATTGAAACTGTAGAGGATCTGTTAACCTTGCGTAATCTGAATGAAGATCATCTGAAAGGCGTAAGACTAGACTTTCCAATACGGACATTCTTGTTCAGGGCTTCAGGCAGAGTTTTGTAACGACTAACGAGAACTTCTCTTTTTGCTGTACCCAGATTCTTGAAACGTGTGGTTATCGTGAGAACAGTATTGCAAAGATTATAGCACACGCTTCAAAATGTGAAATTGGAGATGAACACGTCTGCTATGAAGAAGAAAATGGTGATAAAGTTCACTTTGACCGGGTGTACTATAAGATCGCTGGAGCAACTCCCAAGGGTGGTGGTTTCATTCCTTTCACACAACTCGAAGAGAGCAATCTGGTAACATTCCTGACTTATCTATAGCCATAATCCAAATTTGATGAAAAAAGTTGGTTAGCATGCTAAAGACATGGCCATTGTAAGCTGGAATAATTAAATTAAGTAAAATGAGAAATGTAGGAATAACTTATTATCAGATTATAGTAAACAGAAACGAAAGTTTTTGTGTAGAGAAGGCAGTTAGCAGCACTATACAAAGTATCTTCCCTTTTCTCCTCAGTTATAATATTTTCCCTTCCCTTAATCGGACGACATCGTACATCTATAAATTGCAGGACATAGCAAAAAGAATGTTCCTAAATGCACGCGCAAAAAAACTCAGCAAATTTATTGGATCAAGCTCATCACAGCAAATTTCTGTTGACAATCCTCCTACATTTATTGGATCGAGCTCAGCACAACAAAATTCTGTTGACTATCCTCAGTCAACAGTGGAAAACGGTGATTATTTCTGACCCTCATTTTGTTCTGTCCATTTCCTTTTTCACGATATGAAAATTCAAATGTTTTCCTGTTCACACGCGGTGCATATATACGGTACCAGGTGGCAGTCAAACGGTGTCCACGTGCCCACCCCAAGAGCACCCCTCATACGGTGAGTGTACGCTCGATACAATCTTATGTTTATTTATTTACCTCTCTGAGCATCTTATAGGAGTTCCAATGGCATTTTAGACATATAAAGTTTGCAATCTTTCTTTTGCCATACGATGATTAAGAAAAAAAAAACAAATAGCTATGGTACTAATTAACACTTTTTAGACATATAAAGTTTGCTATCTTTCTTCAGTAAGGTGGCAATATTACGAGGTTATGGGTTTTCTTGGTTGTCTGCGATGTTTCGCCACAATTTAGTGCCCAAGATGCGGTAGGCCACAGTTTTGTGGTGAGTAAATTGTTTGCCATAAGTGTGATGTTTGGTAAAATAAGCAATTTGCAGGAGTATGTTAGTTTGGTAAATTACTTAAACAAAAGATTCTAGAGCTTTTCTTAACTTTGTTCAAAGCATAGGACGCTCTATGCAATTATAGATTGAAGAACACAAATGGTGTTGCTACGAGACGCTAACAGTTCGATGCACCCGGAGTGGAATTTTACAGACTATCAAAACCGCACTTTTTTTAAAAAATGGGCTTGACATAAAGTTGCACAGCAAACTATACTTCTGGCAGAGACACACAACCCAATCTTACCCCTATTTCGCTGAGGTGGACTAAGGGCAGTCCCAATGCAGTGATTAGGATGATTTCTTAGCAATTAATAGGTGTGCCATATCAGCAAATTGGTGAGGTGGCATGTTAATCAAAGAAGAAAGAGAAGGAAATCGCTTTCCTCATCAAGAAACGGTCGGCTCGTCGCCCAATACCGAAGAAACCACCTTTTTAGCGCTGCAGCATTTCATCGCTTCCATCGCTCCCTCCTCCGGATCGTCGCGCTCTCCACGCCGAATCCATCGCGCGCGCTCGCCGCCGCTGGCTGCTTCTCCGCGCGCGCCTCGCTGCCTGCAGTTTTTCCGTCGCGCCGCCGCCGGTGCCGCTTCTCCAGCAGCGATCGCCGCCTGCGCAGCTTTTCCCGCTGCCGCCGCCCGGCGCCGCTTCTCCAGCTGCGTCGCTTCGCCGCAGCGCCTCGCTCGCCGGCGCCGCTTTCTCGCGCGCTTCGCCGCCCGCGCCGCTTCTCCAGCGCGCTCGCCGCCGGCGCCGCTTCTCTCGCGCTTCGCTGCCGCCGCCGCGCTGCTTCTCGCGCGCCTCGCCGCTTGGCGCCGCTTCTCCGCGCTCGCTCGCCGCACGCCAAGCGCTCACACCACAATTTGGGCACAGCTAATCATTCTATGATTATTGCTATATACAAATAGTCATTAATTTTATTCTCTATAGAAATTACTATAGAAACTATAGCATTGGAGTGGTTAAGTCTAGATAGATAGTTATTGCTCTCTCTCTACTTTAGAAATCATATACATTAGGACTACCCTAAGATGCCATGCCGGCTCTTTTCTCCCCCCTTCGCGAGCTCCGAACAAGGGCCTTGGGCATTCTCATTTATTCCCACTGTCCCCCTTGTCGGCTCGGAAGCAACGCTCGATCCTATCACCAGCTCTCATCTGTTCACGTGGGGGCTATTCGCTTCCGTGGCATCTAAGTCGTTCACCCAAACAAAACGGGGCAAGACTTGGTTGTGTCTCCGCCAAGTGGCCCCTACTTGTTAGGTCCATGGGAATGGACGGGAGTGTAATTTGCTGCAAAGTTATTTTAATAAAAGTGTAGTCCTTCGAAATAGTTTTATTGTTTTGTGATAGTTTGCAAAAGTTAGTGTAGTTTGACAAATTTTCTCTTTTATTAGGCGCATATCCACCGAAATATTCCTCGATAGTGCCTTTCACAATTCACATGATACAATACATGGTGTCTTTGTCGAGTGCAGGCCACGGTGCCTTAAATCTACCTTGCGTAGATGGAAGAAACAACAGTCTTACTTCTGATCAAGTACGTATCTATGATTTGGGTGGGTGATTTTTGGCTGCAGACTTATGACTATGTCTGATGGCTTTTGGTTCTAATGTAAGTATTTATGTGAACGAATTGAATGTCGATAAGCCGTTTCAAACATATGACGAAGAAGTAAGCTAAAACAAACGTGTATATTAGTCCCTGTGCTATAGAATCTCTCAAAAATCAGCAAACTAGAAGTTGTACTTTGTTTGAAAAAGTTATAAACCATAAACGGGAAAGAAACATGTGTTATAGTCCCTGTTCTATAGAATCTCTCAGAAAATCAGCAAACTTATACCCTAGATAGATCCCACTAAGCATCATATCAGCCCACGACATTCACAATTTTCTGTTTGATATATCTTCGTTCTTATATCTAGGTACTGGCTAGCCGAGACGGAAATCATCAAAATGAAACGCCCGTTGGAGGTAATTTCACACCGTGCGTGGTACTAGTCCTTACATTACAAACTTGCAGCAGTCCATTCCTCCATTTCCCAACCATTCAAGCACGTCCTCCTCTTTCCCTTTCTCCATTTCTCTTCCGCCTTCTTTGGCTGGAGCGAACTGGTGGAGGACTGGAGGGCGTGAATTCCATTCTTAACTTGGTTGTAGTGAATTGAGGGAAATTTAGTACCGCGATGCCTTACATGATTGCATTCCTCAGAATATATGGATTACATGTCAATGAGTCATTTGTCATGTGCGTTGTCGGTGAGGTCTCCAGGAGATGGTGCCCCCGGCCCGTTAGTACCGGTGGCCGGATGTTTCTTTCTTTCTTTTTTCCTTACATTTTTTTGCCTGCCTTTTAGAGTTTGTTTTGACTAGTGTAAGTTGTTGGATCAAGCTTAATTCCAATCACAAGTATGTCCGATTGCTCACCACTATCAAAGTCACCAAGTGCAAATCATGACACTAACAGATGGCATGTTTACAATGCAAAACTTCTTTTAAGATGTTAGATGCAATTATATGCTAGTACAAATCCAATGTACTCCTTAGAGAAACGAGAACGAAGGGGTGTACCGGAGCAATATTTATTTCCTGATTGTTTCGCAGATAGTCCAGTTAATGAAGAGAACGTGTGTGTTCCAGTACGGTCCAGATGCGATAAGCATTTTAACATGTGGAGCCAATTTTGGAGTCTTCAATATACGGTATGTATAATGCATGAGCAGCATGACCACAATCTGCAAGAAAGCGGAAGAGGATGGCCTTTCGTGTTACAGGCCATAGATTCAGTGGACGCGTTTATGAAAATGACATCAAATGAAGTTATGATGACTCATCGGAAGGGAGAAGTAGTCATTCAGCCAATTGAATCTTATGATTCAGATGATGAGTGCGTTCACCACTTTAAGCCTTTTTTAATTATAATATTCTGTAACACAAATTCTGTTGCAAATGAACAAATACTTGCATTTGTCACAAAATGATAAGGTCATTCCTTACAACCATCTTGCATTATTACTAAATGTTGCTCACATATCTAATGTTCTCAGGCCTCCATTTAAGCGGAAACGGCATGCAAAATATGATTTGCGATTTGCAAACAGAGTGGGCAGCGAGTGGTACAGGTGGGAGCAAATAAAAGCTGGAGATGGAAATCCTCTTAAGGTGGCTATCTATGATAACAATCTGAGGATAACATCTGGTCCTCTGTCTTCAGCTTTGGTGGAGATCACACTTCTCCAGGGTGACTTCAATGCCGACGGCCCAGGTCACTGGACATCAGAGGAGTTCAGTAATTGCATATTGTATCCACAATCTGGAAACGAACTAGTATCCTTGGCAGGTGACCACATCTTCAACCTGCTTGATGGGCTGGCAACTCTGGGCAATGCCTATTTCCAGAAGACCTCCTTCTATGCCAGAACTAAAAAGAACAAGCTCAATTCTCTCGAATGGAGAGTTCAAGAAGGATTTTGTGAACTGTTTCATGTGCGGAGCAGCCAAGGAGAAGGTAGTTTCATATCGATTTGCCGTTTGAATATGAAATTTAATGCAATTTCAGCAGGGTACTTCATCCCCATTTTTAAATAAAATTTATATACAGTCTTTAGAACAAAATAGTACAATTTTTACAAAAAATGCAATAAGAATATTTCACTAGCTATACGAAATTTTGTAGTACAAGAGTAAAATATATTTTTTTGATGAAGTTCAGGTCCCTTCGTTCCGTTCATATTGTAAGCCCTACACTTTCACTTTGTTTTATATTATAAGCCATTCTAGACTTGCATTTTTATTTTACATTAAAAGTCATTATATATTTATATATGATATGCTACTTCCTCTGTTGTCAAATACTTGCCACTATTGAAAACATATAGTCAAACTTTCTAATCAGTGTCCAATAATTTTTTCCTAAATATCCACATTGGTCACATGAAAATGATATTGTTAGATTTTTCCTGGAAAGAATTAGGAACTCTAGTGTCCTAAATATTACAATCAATTACATGCATCGCATCATCAACTTTTAGCAAATAGAAAAATGTAGTACTGCCACTGTCATAGGCATGCGGTTTTTTTTCTGAATCCTGTTGCTCAATACTAGTATAAGACTTGCCTAATATATTTAAAGAAAAACTCTATATTTCTGCCTAAAGTTCCATGATGTGCCTACTTTACCCTTG
The DNA here is from genome assembly GCA_036346265.1 of Melocanna baccifera. NCBI lineage: Eukaryota > Viridiplantae > Streptophyta > Magnoliopsida > Poales > Poaceae > Melocanna > Melocanna baccifera. The sequence continues at coordinate 132,191 of JAYEVJ010000148.1, forward strand.
AACTACAAAATTAGGTATTCTACACCACAAACTACCAAAACAAATACACTTAACCACTAAGGCGGTTTTAGAAGTGGTTTTGGCACCCTGGCAGATAAAAGTGACGTTCGGTCAGAAAATCAAACATGTAAAATGGGTCTCATCCCACCAACCTCTGCCGGATCCATCCAAGATTTCTTTTTCTATCTCTTGTAAGTATTTTACTCATGACCACCTGCACAAAGCATTTTCCCTTATCTCCAAAAAAACAATTATGGAAGGATACTTCCAATTTTTCTCTCTCACGACGTTCACAATATAGCCTCCTTAATCACTATGTACAGCAAAATACTCACTATATTTGCAACAGAGAGAGTATTACCAACCAGTTTCTCTGTATTTTCATGTATCTTCAAATTTGTCCAACTTTGTATGGTACCATCTCCAATTGACATCTTGATCTCTATTTATAGGATCAAATAGCAATTCGAAACCATCCATCAGGGAGACACCTGCTGCTCTAGAGAGGGATGACATCTCCACAAGTCACAAGGACAAGGCAAGCTTGCAGAATGTTTCGGTGACTGTTCTATATCTCCCTCCTAGCACGCTATCATACATTAGTAGATCTTGAATGTGATAAAAAAAACCGGGCAGAAATGTTGATTTTATCATACTATTGAGTTTAATACACTAACCAGTTTACCAAAAAGCTTAAGCTGTTAGAAAAAGTGAGCAATATACTCATACTTCAACACATACAGCTAATGGTGTTAGTCCATAATACTACTTTCCATAATAAACAAGATTTTATGTCATGCCACTTTGTTGCTGTAGTTTCAACTGGTGCTTGTCGTTTGCATCACTGCAATAAGACTGGTGACCAAGTTTCCTTTTTACATAGCAGGCTGCTGCTAAGTTCCCGGAGATACTTCTCAATCAATCAAGCCCTCTCAGTCGGTACGCAATATTATGTCTGCTTTCATGGACAAACGAAAAAGAATTTCTCATGGGAGCATAAAACTTCAGACTCAATTGATGATCGAGCACATTGAATACTCCTTTCGCACTCAAATTTTGAAATCTCATCTATGCATCGACTAATTATAGACTTATCCCTTGCAATGTAAAAAGTATAGAAGATGCAGATTATATTACAAGCTAAACAGATATGGAAACCTAGTACCTGTTAGGCTGTACTCTCTTTTTTCATAACACATCTTCCTGTAGTTTCTCTTGCAGATCACAACAGGATCAAAACCAGACACCAAGGTTTCAACTAAGAATTATCAGCAAGGTGAAAAACCTAGTTTACACAGGGAGAAGCATACGAACAAATACGGGAGATTGTGTAGAGGTGGCTATGTATGATAGTGGTATTCCAATTGCACCTTGTCATCCCCTTTGTTCAGCAAGGGTTGAGTTAGTTCTTCTTGATGGTGAGTTCAATAAAGATGATGAAGACTATTGGTCTGAAGACGACTATAGGAAAAGTATAATCAAACCACAAGATGTGAACCCAATAACAGGAAATGGGAATCAGAAAGAAGAATCAACACTGAAAAACTCCCAATTTAATCTGATTCGTGGGATTGGCCGTCAGCATGACACTATTGTTACGGAGAGCTTCAGTCTCAAGGGTGTCAGGCTCGGCGTAATGGTTATGGGGCATACAGCAGACAGAGTGCTCGAAGGAATATCAAATGTTTTCGTAGTGCGCAAAGATAGGAGAACAGGTACCAATTGCCTGTTCTTTCTGAAAATTCAAGGATTCAGTTTTATCATGAAGCATTTATAGTAAAATTTCCCTTTTTATCTTGAAAATACTTTTGAGCTCTAAAACAATATTGGATTCATAGTTACCCCTTTGAGTGTTTCAATATTTGTGCAATTACCTTTAAAAGGTTAAGCATAGGAGCATTATTCATTTTTCCCCTTTTATTCCTTGGGGAACCACTAGGCACTAGCTACACCCCACTGGTCGTAGAGACTTCAACATACCCAACCCCCATCACAGACTGTTATAAAATCCATATCTAGTGAATGATTACATTCCAATCCAGTTTTTGTGGCTCGCAATTGGATTGGGCTGTCCCAAGGATTTTTTTGGAAAATAACTATTGAACAATGTCATTCTGGTAGCTGCCTCGTGCAACTAGGATGAGTGGATGGCATTCTGGTATCTGACTACAATGGCAGCTAATTCAAATCCTCTGATTGACCTGATGTGTTCCATTTCTTGCCAAATGACACTTCCTTTTATTATTATTGCAGCATGTAGAAAGCACACAACTCCATCGTTAGTTGACGAAATATGGCGCTTGAGAAAAATTTCAAAAAACGGACCTCACCACAGGACCTTGGCAGGTTATGGAATCCACACAGTGGGAGATTTCCTGAAAACTCTCATGATCGATGAAGTAAAGTTACGGAGTGTAAGTATCTTCATCCTGGCATCAGTATGCTTAAACAAAGACTTTCCTGTCCAGCAAGTTTAAAGAACATGTTGATCAAGAATCTTTATTTCTCTATGATAGATTTTGCACAACATGTCAAATTCTGCTTGGGAAGCTACTGTCCGTCATGCCATGCAGTCTGACTTTGGATACAAACTTTACTCATATGACATTGCGAACCAGGACATTGTTCTCTTTTTCAACTCAATATATCAGCTTGTAGGAGCAAAAATTGATGGTCATTACAAGGGAGTCGCTGAGTTCACCTCAAATCAAGAGGTACCTTTTGGTCTGTCATGATTTCAGTCGACGTTCTTTTCAGTTTTCAAACATGCTGACCTAGTGACATTAGAATTTAATTAAAAAGGTTTCTCATCAAACACAATCCTGATTGTGATTGTTTCAACATTTAATTGGTGAAATTTCCTTAGAGTTGCCCCTCTGTTTAGTTTCCTTCAATGAGTCTCTACGTGAATTTGTCTAATATGGCCCTTATGCAATTCACCTTTGTGTGATCACACCTCCGTCCTCAAATTTATCTAATCCTATTGATCTACTTAACGCATTTGTCAATTCAGGAAAAAGGTTTGGGAAAAATGTGTAGCCATGGCCTCGTGGGATAGTATGGGCATCTTAGTAAAGTACTGATAACTTAACAGAACGAACTGGTAACAAGGGCAAAGAACACACACACGAGGTACACATGACGTGCTCGAGAGGCACTAGTGCATAAGAGATAAAACATTGCTTTGTGCCTCAAGAGAGGATAACGCATCCGATAATCTTAATGCTGTCCAGTCATATGCCTGTCTGTCAGGAAGCACGTAGTGCTATTTGTCTGATTAGAAATATGACGAAATATAAACCTTCATTTCAGGTTCTTGTGAGTCAACTGAAACATGTCGCACACGAGAATAGGGAAGAGATGAAGTGTGATCATATAATGGTTGCAAACAGTCCTGTGCTAGTTCATGGAGTTGGCAGTGCTTTCTGTCCTGGATCTAAGATCGCTTCGTCACAATCTTCAAACAATGCATGCTGGTACATATACTTTGTTTCTTGAATTCCATGTTTTACTTCTTATTCTTTTTCTCCATTAACTTATCCAATAAAGGAAATCTATCTATTTATATAATAAAGTTGATGACAAGTGTTTTACATCTGCTAAGATAAAAGAGAAATATGCTAAAAATTATTACAAAAAGAAAAATCTGGTAGACCTAATTATGGTAATTATTGGATGTTATTAAGGAAAAAAGGGAAATACAGTAAAAATTCTAAAAAGAGAAACATCTAGCTCTTAATATGGTGATACCCTAATTACGACTGACGTTGGATGTTATTACTTTGAGATATATAACTTGGTAATTTAAAAATTATATAAAAACTATATTCTTTCTCAATCTCTTGTGTAAACGACCTGCTCGAATACGCCGATACGGATATAGATATGCGATACTGCCATACTCCATTTTTTCAAAAACATTGATACAGTAATACGTATGTATATATATGATAAAAAAATGAAAATACAAAAATGACTGATTTGTATGTATATATATGATAAAAAAATACAGAAATGACTGATTTCTTATAAAGAAATGGGCGGCCAATTAGATTATCACCACATTGTAACCAACTAGTCCATCAACAAATAACAGCCCACCAGCTCACTTGTACAAAATAATGTACTAGCATACCAACCCACCACAGCCAACCACTTAGGGTTACCCATCTCGATCTCTCTCTACTCCCATTTGCAACCACCACCCTAGACTAATTCCATCTCGATCTCTCTCTCTTCTTTCTCAAGAAGTGTAGAGAAGAAATAAAGAAGAGAGGAGAGCGAAAAGAGAGAAGACGAGAGCAAAATGGGAGGAGGTGGTGACAAGCCAACGTTGCCCACAAAATGGTGACATCTGAAAACTAGGACTCTCTTCCTCCTCCATCTTCCTTCTCCAAATCTAGTCACCAGATCTAGGGATTAAGGGGAACGTGAGTTGCGATGGCTGGTGAGTGCAGAGGAGTAGTAGCGGTGTGGGTAGGGAAGCAAGGAAACGACGCTGGGGTGAAAGGAATTGCGTGCTCTTGTAGGAACAGAACGAGCGAACATACGGTTTCGTAACGAGTGGAATAAGAGGTAAAGGTTAAGAGGTATCGGGAAAGTACCGAAGAAGTATCCACCAAGTGTTGGGAATTATTTTCTTATTTTGAATAGGGAAATCATCGATACGGGCAGCATATGTATCCAGCTATATTGGAGCCGCATATATACGTACCCGGCCGTATCGGAACCGTATCCCTATCTGATATCGATACGCTAATTTTTGGAAGTCTCCATGTAACATAGGTGACAACATCTGTCCATTAATCTGGTGGACACTAATTACATCAACCATTGGATGTTATTAAGGAAAAAAAGAGAAATATTGTAAAATTTCTCAGAAAAAAGAGAGAAACATCTAGCCCTTAGTGGTTGTTTGGATCACATAGATTAGAAAGAATCTTTTAGAAAATTGGTTTTAGTACGATTTTAAGGAAAACAAGTTTTAAGCTGTTATTTTGTTATTGTGGGTTTACATAAAACTTTGTTTGGATGAGAAAAAACTAAAGCGAGTTTAAATCAATACTCTGTTTGGTCGAGAAATATACAGGGAAAAATGTTAGCCATCAATTGCGTCTCAAGTGATGCGGTAAATGATCAAATGCCCCTTTAGTTGCACGTGACTACTGTTTGTTTGGATAGGTTATCACCATTGGATGAACACACCTGCGATCTGTACCCGTCCGATCCTTCACTTTACAATGCATCAACCCTGCTGTCTCTTCTCACGGAACAGTCACTCGCTCCCCTCCTCTCTCTTACTTCCCCATCCCCTTCCCCTCATCTTTCGATCTCCATGCGTCACTGCTACCTATGCTCCCACTCCCACTGTGTTTAAGATTCAAGTGTTTCCCCTCCAGTGAAGTACCAAAGCAAATTCCTTCAAGATGGATCACTCTCTTGACTTTGTTTTAGTTTGGTTACTCATTTTTGGTGTTCGCAATTTAAAACCAAGTCATCGGTTATGCTGTCCTTTGGTTCCAGTGACACCGGAAGGCCCAACCTATTCAGTTGCCTTTATTTTCATTTTTCAGTAATATCTTTTGAATTATTGTATAAAAGGAAGGAAAGAGCACGTGTGCTCCTGTTAGTTCAGATAAATGATCAGGATTATTCTCTCTGTGTTTTGTGCTATTCTGTTCTTTGTATTCATGGTAGGGACAACTAGGTTCAATAAGTACACATCAAAATAAAATGCTACCAGGAAAGATGTAAGAGGTCTCCTGTTAGTTTGTCATGAACTGCCTAACCAGCTTATGGTCCGTGTATTATATTTTTGATGTGTGCAAAATTTATCGCGTTCCGTGAGTGTACTGGATTGTACATTGTTTAGATTGGACAACAGTTTATATATGCTGAATCGTAACCTGGTGTTCCTAGGAAACTATATTTTAGCTTTCTAATAAAGCTCTATATTTTAGCTTTCTAATAAAGCTCTATATTTTAGCTTTCTAATAAAGCTGGGCCTTTGGCCTTTTATCTAAAAAAAACAGTTTATGATCCAAGCAAAATTTTATTTTGATATTTTCTTTTTCTTATGTTTCTGTTGTAGGCCTGAGGAACTGCAAGAAGATACTGCTGCTGTTAAAAAAATAACAATGCATACTTGTGTTGAAAAGTAACCGACGTGTGAAGAATTCTGAGGATTAGTCCTATAGGCAGCTAGTTGCTTCTTTTGTCAGCTTGTGAATTAATCCATTGCTTAGCATGTAAGGTTGTGAGCTGTGTTAATCTTGGAGATAACTAGATACTTCAAGTTCCTTTTATCCAGTAACAGCATGCGTGGCAACAAGAAGAGAATTCCAACCAAATCACTGCTTTGACCAGCTAGTCATAGCTATCCAAATACAAGCTGTTGAGTCGGTTCAGTGGAGTATAAAAGGACCAGAACCCTCTTGTGTAATATGTATGCTTTGGAGATAACTAGTTGTACCCAGGTTAGAGTATGTGCGTATGAAAGTATGGGTGTAGTCAAAAGTTTGTAAGCTTTAAAGGTTTATAAAGCTCCAATGCTCTGTGTTTCCACCACTGTTCTCTTGGTTTCCACATCTGTGTTCTAACAGCTGCTGTTGATGGGTTGGCCATGAGTGAAGCTTGCGAGAGTGCTTCCGCTCAGCTGGTCTTCCTCAACAAGTTGAGGAGTCCAATTTACACAGAAAGGAACGTAATGGCAGAGGGAAACGAACCTATTAAGATGGCGATATTTCGTGATGGCCAGATTTGTAATACCTGGGCCGGGAGAGGCCCAGCCCAGCCCATCTAGGAAACCGATAAAAGGAGCGAGCCAGGGGGGCAAGAGGCAAAAGCCAACTTCTCCCCCCCACCCCCGTGCTCGCTCGGCTCCTGCGACGCCGCCGCCGCCTCCGGCCGCGCTGCTACTGCTCCGTGTTGTTGTCGCTGTTGGAGAGTCGCCACCGCCTACGTCCCCACGCCTCCCGTACCGCCGCCGCTCCTCTTCCTCGCCCCCAGCTGGCCGAGCGCCGCCTCCAAGCTCCGTGCGCTGTCGACCCTCCCGCCGGTGGGGAGAAGAGGGAGGGAGGTGCTGCTGGTGAGAAGAAGGGGGAGCCGCCGGTGAGAAAAAGAAGGAGGGAGCCGCCGGTGGCGTGGAGAAAGGAGAAGGGAGTGGAGCCAGGCGTGAGAAAGAAAAAAGAAAAGGGGAAGTGTCAGCTGAGAAGAAAAGAAGAGGAGGTACGGCTGGCCGAGTGAAAACGGGAAGAAAGGAAAAAGAGGGAGAAGGGGAAAAGAAAGAAGAAAAGGAAGGAGGAGCCGTGGGCCATGGGAAGAAAAGGAAAAGAAGAGAGGAAAAGAAAAGAAGAAAAAAGGAAGAGGGAAGGAAAAAGAAAGAAAGGGAAGGAAAAGAGGAAAAGAAGGGGGAAGGATGATCCGACGCTTGATCCGTCAGATCCGGCCAAAATAAGGGAGAAGGAGCCCCGATTCAGTCAATCGGAGCCAGGGTAACGCCTCGATTCCTTCTTGCTTGGTTATTGAATTCTGTAGAGCGAATTGTCGAGTTGCAAGACGAATGTATACAATGGTTAGAATATGGCTTGTTGGGATTTATGTGTAGAGCGGTGAGGTTGTGGCCGATGTACGTATAGAGCTAGTGAAATGCGATGGCCGTGTGATGTGTCGGTGCATGTGTGACCGACCAATGTTTAGGGAGTGCTTAGTGAATCGCTGATTAGTGCCAGCCTAACTAGTGAATGATCAGAGTAAGCAAGTAATAAGAGTTTGTGGTCATTGAGAAGAGCGAGTGATTAGTATGGGTTAAGTAGTATGGGTTAATTAGTGTTGACTAATTAACATAGGCTCTTGCTAGGGCTTTATAGATGGTTAGAATGCCGAGTTTGGTGGTATGGTTTGGGAGATTTGTCTTTGAGACAACCGTGGCCGGTGTGGGATAACATGGCTATAAGAAGTGAAAACAGTAGTTTAACTGAAAATGTGTAAATTGTGGTAATTAGACCTTTGAGGGTAGACTGGATAGATTACCGAACCCAGGTTATTTGCTATACTATGTTATGTTTCGGGTTTGAAAAACACCGTCAGTTGAGCACCCGGAACAGTGGGACGGTATCTAGGAAAAAGTGTAGCATGTGCTGGTTTGTGCGTGAGAACACGGCCATTAGAAAGTGTACGCGTGTTGCTATGATGTGTTGAGGTGGGTTGATGTTTGTACAGGTGGCGGTTCGGATATGGCGTCGTTCACGCATCGTCCGCCAGAATAATCAGACAAGTGTATGGTATAATAATGAATTGTAGTGAATGCCTGATGTTTGCTTTTGTGGTCTATGTTTTATATCATTTTATGAAATGATATCTCCACTTGTTGTTAATTATACTGCAACGAAAGGCGAATATGATTGCTAATCATGTTGAGATAGTATTGCATCGTGTTGCAAACTGGTGTTAAAGGTCTACTGTGCATAGACATCCGACGGTGGTGGGATAAAGACCTACCTCGGTAGGCACTCCATGGGAGTGGAGTTAGTGGAGAGTTGGTTGTGATTGCTGAAATGATGTTGCATCATTTACAATTGTCACGATATGAGTTGCATGAGCTAAGCCGGAGAGGAAGTCATGTAACTATTCTGGTGAGGTCGGTGAGAAAGATACATGACTAATCTGGAGTGCTCACAGTAAGACCTATTTCGGTAGATGCTCTATGAGAGTGGAGTTTGTGGCCCGTATGAAAGAGGGCGGGACAGAGTGGGCCATCGACAGGTGGACACTCAGCTTTACCGGTATGAGCTCGAGGTTGCATGTGGACATTGCATTGCATTGCATGAAAGAAGCTGGTGAAGGTAGAACATGTGCAAAGCTTATGTGGTGGCTTTGCAACATAAGTGATTTACTGATAGTACAAAGGTTGTGCTTTACAGAGAAGTGAATTGCTTTTGTTGTCATCACTATTGTATTATGTGCTTGCGGGGTCTTCGGACTTACTCTTGCTTTGTTGTTTTTTTAGGCAAGGGGTGAAGACGACATGCACGAGTGGGAGTAGCTCAGTTATCCCACGTACAACAGCAACTCACATATCACTTACAGATGTCATATTTAGCCTGGTATAGCACAAGTACATTTTGGTTATTAGCAAATTCATACCTCTGCTGCGTTTAATGTCAAGTGTCTGCCGATTGCCGTTGGGTGTTGTTTAATCGGAGGATCGGCTACGTAACACCAGCGGCAAAAGTTAGAACCGACAGCATCATAGAATAGGTGGTAGCACTTTGGGCTCAGGGTAGGGCCGGGGTGTTACAAGATTATCACATCTGGTCCACTTTCTTCAGTATGTGTTGAGATAGTGGTTCTTTGTGGCGATTTTATAGATAATACCGGCCGGAATAGTTGGACCGAGGAGGATTTTGATCGCCACATAGTACCCGGACAATTTGGTCAAGAAAGTGTGCTGGGAGGATTTCGTTTTGTGAAGCTAGTCAACGGGGAGGCTTCCATTGGCGAGATCCATTTTGAAATGGGGTCCCAAAGGGCTTGTAACGGAAAGTTCACCGTCGCAGCAAGAGTTCCTAGGAGCGGCAACATGTTTGCGCTCCGAGTTCAAGAAGCGCTCATGGAACCTGTCGCTGTGCTGGGTTATCGAAGCGAAGGTAAGCCTTCTGTCGGAATAGTTGTTCCAATGCAGACGGCAGATGCGGGCGCCCACAAATTATCATTTTCGTGTTGCTTCATATCTCCCTGCATGCTCTCTCTTTTGATGTTTGCACATTCCTTCCTTGTCTTCTTCGTTTGACAGCTAATGAGAAGCGTCACCCTTCAAAGTTGGACGATGAAGTATATCGTTTGAAGGGAATCGCACTAAAAGGAGTATACTTCAAGAGGCTTCTAAGTATGAACATCCGTACCGTGCAGGATTTCTTAAAGGCTTCAAACAAGAATGCAGATGAGCTCTGCAAAGTAAATCTCTATAGCCCTCAACTTTTCTGCTTGGAGTCTGGGTTTCAAGTTAAACACTATCGATATAACTTTCTCATGGATATCAACATATTTTGCCTTGACTTATTTTTTGAGGGAAATATGCCTTGACTTTTCGCCTACTACCATGCAGAGTCTAAATATGATGAATTCAACAACTTTGTACAAATTGGTTAGTCATGCAAGGGAGTGCGATGTCAAAGACATACATGAATTGAAATCATTTATGTTCCCAGACGAAAATATTGTGCTTTACTTCAGTTGCGTACATGATCTTGTCGGAGTGAAATTTGATGGTTGTTACGTTGAGAAGGACAAGTTTGACCCAGCTCAAGCGGTATAAGTCGAACCCAATCGTTCTAATATTGCATCTGCTAAATTTCAGTATTTATTTTATTTCTTATGGGAAGAAAGTGATTACATTTCTATTCCATTGAGGAATACAAAAGGCACAATTGCATCCAAAACGACCGGTTCCTATCTCATCAATGAAACTAGAGGAAAAAGTAGGCTTGATTGCTCCCATTGGAATTTATTAGTTATCTATCTAGCCCAGTTGTTCGTGCAATTGTGCGGCTTGATATTTTTTGCACGCATGTTTATATTTAAAAATATAATTGTAACTGTTTTACAACTCTAATACCTACTAATAAAATAGTAGATGTATTTACTGTAGTTGCTATGATCTCTACATGTATCGATATTAACCAACACTGTTATAGCTTGGCCCCATCAAAATAAACATTCAGATCCTTCTTTCTTTTTCTCGATTAATGAGATAATTTATATGGTTATTTTCTTTTTAGAATTGATTTGGAAATTTCTAGCCTGCAGAGGGTGTCTTGAATCCCACCAATTGCTTATATCTAATATATTATTAAAACAATAGAAAAAATGCCACCAAATTCTCTCTTAATTAAGTGTAGAAATTCCCATATTAATTGGAGAAAAAAGAAAGAGATCTACACACTTATTTTGATAGGTCCAGATTGTCAGTGCAGATTAATTGGATATATATTCGAACTGTTACAGCTGTATACAAAACAACATAAACATTAGAGTTGTATAACAAATATAGGTATGTTTTCAAATAAAAACATATTTATTGTTGTAGCTAACCGCGCTATTGTGCAGAAAATTTGGATTGTTTTATACATTTTAAGATAGGGAGAGGTTGGGTCGGCAACAATGTGATGTTGTTGGAACCAATCTTCTCCACTCTAGACGTTCATTTATTTTTTCCAAGAAATTGAACAATAAAAAGGGCTTCAAATATATTTTTACTACAGCTCTTTCGATATAATTCCAATATAATGATGCCTCACCACCACCTTTTTGTTCCTGACTAAGCTTTCGACGATACCTTCAGTTATGAAGAAATATAATGATGCAATTTTCCCCTTTGCTTAAGCAGCGTTCAGAACTGTCTTGATGGTAAGAAGATATGTTCTTTGGGTGCAGGCTTTTGTGAATATTTTGGTGGAGCGTGCGCATAATCAATTGGATCATGTTGCATTTGATCATATCTTAAAGGGCAATTGTCCCGTACCAATATCTACAAATATGAATGCTGTTGGCCGCCCATCCTTAGCGGTGACAGGTATATTGGGGCCAAACATTTCTGATCAGCTCGCAGCATACCAAGGTTTGATGCTGTTCTTTTACCGGTCTTCTTTACATGGGGTAAATATCACGTGAAAATGTACTAAATGTTGCAAATTTGTGAAAATCAGGTGTGAAAGTTTCTAAAAATTCTCAAAAAGGCAGTGCATGTCAAGGTTATCACGGCGATAAGGCGAGGCGAGGCGCCTGACTACCTTCACATCTTTTAGGCGAGTATGGCGTGCGGCGAGGCGATGCCATACTCACATCCTAACATTTTATAGCAGCAAATTTGTTGAACATAGAGTGTGACTATTTTAACTATGTAACAAAGCAAGTAAACATGAATAATGGTGCAGCTAGTAAACATGAATAATACTGCATAGCAAGTTAACAAGTAACAACATAATTGAGATTTGAGAACATGTGTAAGTGTCAGCATTGAACAATCAACAAGTAGAGCAACATCTAACTTGAATAGGAATATCTAACAAGTAGAGCAACTGTAAATATCAAATTTTTTGGCATACTTCAACTAATCAACTTCATTCATTTTTTTGGTTCAGTGTTGGCGTGCTGCAATAAAAAAGCTTGGAGCCTCGGACTGCTCGGTGTTGGACTGTCGGTGCTGAACAGTTGAAGAATAGAAAGGTCGGCGGCGGCGGATGCAAACCTGGAGGCTGGAGGGAGAACTGGAAGAGGCGGTGGCATGGGGGCCTAGAGGGAGGCAGCGACGTGGAGGCCTAGAGGGAGGTGGCGGCGTGGAGGCCTGGAGGTCGGCGCAGCGTGGAGGCCTGGAGGTCGGCGCGGCGTGGAGGTTTGGAGGGAGGCGGCGGCGTGGAGGCTCGAGAGTCGTCACCTTGGAAGAGGGAGGCGGCGGCGTGGAGGCCCGAGGTTGCCGCCTTGGAAGAGGGAGGCGGCGGCGTGGAGGCTCGAGGTCGCCACCTTGGAAGAGGGAGGCGGCGGCGTGGAGGCCCGAGGTTGCCGGGAGATCGCCGCACCGCCGCTGCGCCGACTCCTCGCCCCTCTCGTATGTAACGCCTCTATCATCTGCCGCCTCTTTTTTTCTCCCGCGCTCCTCTCTCGCTGCCGCTTCTTCATTTTCCCGCCGCTGCACCGTATGGCGCTCGCCTTGCTCCTACGACGCGGAGTCTTAGCCATGGCGACGACTAGGCGACGCCTTCCTGTCCGAGGCGGACGCCACACGCATCCGAGGCGAGTCGACGGCCGTGGCGACAGCTCCAGACCGCTCCGACGCCAAAGCGATGATTAGGCGACGCCTTAATAACCTTGGTGCATGTCCTATATCTCTACAAATTTTGAAGAGCATACTCATCTTTATTTGGGAGATATGGAAAACACAAATACTTAGTGAATAGAATTTGCACTGTTCACTAAATATTTGTCTTTTGTTGTATCTCACAAATTTAATTAACTTTGATCTTGAAATTTTATATGGCGATAGCATATACCCTTATCTCTGGTAATTTTTGAAGAAAAATCTTAACTTTTTTGAAGGGGGATTTTTTAGAACTTTCACACCTTTATGGAATTTGCGGCATTTAGCTATTTTTAAAGGATAGGCCCCCTATTTACATATGATGCATAACAGTCTGCATTGGGAAAAAGTTATCTGCCAGTTACCGCCACGTTTACCACTCCCCCAACCCAAGGGGTAATTACCGGCTGGTTTTGGGGTAGGGAGGGCACATTTGAGTTTGCCTATATTTCGGACATTAAGAATGGTGACTCTTTTGGTGCTGTAAGAGCAGGTAATTTTATTATTTTTTGCAACAAATATTACGTTTTCATTACATTGTTATACATGCATTTCTCACTCTTGCCAACCTTTTATGTTTGGAATAGTTCTATACACTACTGAATTTCAGAAAAGAGGCCTACCTCATGTTCATACTCTTATATGGCTTATTAATCATGGCTCAAATCTATGTGCTGACTTCATAGATACCTTTATATGTGCTGAAATTCCAAATCCAGCTATTGACCCCCTCGGTTATACTCTTGTTGAGGAATTTATGATGCATGGACCATGTGGAAATCTTAATAGGAAATGCCCATGTATGAAGAATGGACTCGCTCAAAACGATATCCTAAACAATTTAGATCAAACATCTATCGATGACTCCGCTTTCCAAAGATATCGTCGCAAGATAATAACCGCTTCATTACAAAGAATGGAATCAAGTTGGGTAATACATGGGTTGTTCCATACAATATCAACCTACTCAAAAAATTCCAAGCACATATCAATGTTGAATGGTGTAATAAAACGAACCTTGTGAAATATTTATTCAAATACATTACTAAAGGTCAAGATAGAGCAAGAATGAATTTTTCTACCAAGAACGAAGAACCAAGCTCACCAAACCCCACAAATTAGACAAGGGATAGATGAAATTGCTGACTATATAAAATGCAGGTACTGCTTTGCCTATATCAAAGGATTCCATTTTTCTATACCAGATAATTTACGGCCTTGTATTCCCTAGCTTATAAGAATGTTCTTACGCATGAATTTTGCCAAAATAATAGGTTGTCTATGATTCTCTATTTCCATCTCCCTCCCATTTTTTTACCGCTGTCTATACATATTATCTTTATACAAGCTTTCTGTTCTCCAGTACATACTACTTTTCCCCTATATAGTACTCCAGATACTTACTCTCTTAACAAACATATCGTTATTTCTTTGTTACAAAAAAAAAACGAATATACTCAACGGTCTACAGCTGCTTTTTTAACTTGTGTACATTTCTTTTTACATTACTTGCACATAGTATCTCTGCACAGGTTTTTTTCTCTGCTCTGCATACTAATTCTTACCTACCCAATTCTACAGATATTTATCTTCATGCGAAGCACTTTGACGATTATTTGAGTTTGAGATACATGGTCGCATGCCTTCTGTTGAGCGCCTATCTGTACACATGCCTGGCATGAATAGAGTTATGTACCATGAAGAAAGACATTTAGAAGAGATTGTTTCTGATCCAAGAATATACAAAACTACTCTAACTGAATGGTTCACTGCTAATCAACAATTCGAGGCTGCAAGATCCTTCACCTATTATCAGTTCCCATCATAGTGGAGATGGGACACTGACAGCAGAAAATGGGCAGAAAGAAAGCGTACATCACCAAAAATTGGCCGTATATATAATGTACACCCAAGTACTGGCGAATTATTTTATTTAAGGATGCTTCTGATGGTTGTTTGTGGTGCGCAAAGCTATGAAGATATTAAGACCTTTCATGGTATACAATACCTTACTTTCAAGGAAGCTTGCAAAGCTCGTGGATTAGTTGGTGATGACACAGAATGGTTCTTGCTGTTTGATGAAGCAATTATCTGGGCTACAGCACATCAGCTTAGGCAGTTATTCATGGTAGTGCTCTCATTCTGTAGTGTGATCTCGTCCTCGTGGATTTGTTTGATAAATATTGGCACTTCTTTGTTGATGATATATCATACGTATACGATGTAGTTTACACAATCAAACATATCCCATACCACCCGACACCTCCGTGCCCACTCATAAATGAATTATCTTCTATGTTTTCAAAGAATGGCTTAGATTTTGGTGCACACAATATAAACTGCGCGATCAAAGATATAGTAATCTCGCTTCGTAATAGACTTGTGACCGAGGAGCTTATGTGATGATAGAGTTCTCACTGGCAAAGACACCAATCGCCACTACTGTCGAATGTTGAGCGTGCTATTGTATACAACAAAATTATATCATGTGTTGCTCATAAAGAAAGCGGTTTCCACTTTGTTTCGGGCCATGGTGGTACTGGAAAAACTTTTCTTTGGAATGCTATTATAGCTGCATTAAGAGCTGAAGCTCAAATAGTTCTTGCTGTAGCCTCATCGGGAATTGCTTCGCTTCTGCTTCCAGGTGGCCGCACAACTCATTCTCGTTTTCGGATCCCTCTTAATATTAATGAAAGAAGTTTATGTAATATAGCACGTGGAACTATGCTTGCTGAACTTATTACCAAGACTTCATTGATTCTTTGGGATGAGGCCCCAATGACTCATAGACACTGTTTTGAAGCTCTTGACAAAACATTACGGATATTATGTCTATTCAAGATCCTATTTATACAACAGTACCTTTCGTGGAAAACCGTGGTCCTTGGTGGAGATTTCCGACAAATTTTACCTGTAATTGAAGGCGGTACCAAAAAAGAAATCATTGAGGCTTCACTCATCAAATCATCACTTTGGCAACACATTGAGATACTAAGACTGTCCACAAATATGAGGCTCCACAATCCAGAACTCCCAGCTGCACAGCGTGAGACTCTTTCTATATTTGCTCAGTGGATTCTTGATATTGGCAATGGTCATATTCCAATGACTAGAAAACCAGCTGATCTTTCTGCAACTTGGATAACAATACCAAATGACCTTCTATTACTGCCAGCAAATAACAATATGGATGCAATTATTGATGCTATCTATGATTCATTTTATACAAGTTACCAAGATAGTTAATACTTAGCAGCCCGCTCAATCATATGTACAACAAATACTGTTGCTGACGAATTAAACAGCGCTGTTTTTGATAGAGTTCCTGGTCAAAGCAAAGAATACCTCAGCTTCGATTCGATCTCTCAGTTTGATAGCCATATTGGTGATGCTGATCTTCTCTACCCACCTGAATTTTTAAATTCTATAGTGGTCAACGGTTTTCCACATCATATGATTTGCCTCAAAGTAGGTATTCCAGTAATGTTGCTGAGAAATCTAAACCAATCTATGGGTCTTTGCAATGGGACACGTCTCATTATCACAAGGCTTGGTGATCGGGTCCTTGAAGGTCAGATAATTATCGGAACCAATATTGACAACCAATTTGTATTCCAAGAGTTGTATTAAATGCAACAAGCCCTCGATGGCCTTTTACTCTACAACGCCGGCAGTTCCCGATTAAGCTTTCATATGCAATGACTATTAACAAAAGCCAAGGTCAGACTCTAAACAAAGTTGGAATTTATTTGAGAAATCCGGTATTTTCCCATGGGCAGCTATATGTGGCAGTATCATGAGTGACATCACGCTCAGGACTAAAGATACTCATTGAAAACGAAGACAGTGTTGCTTCTGTTCAGACAAAGAATATAGTATACAAAGAAGTCCTTGCTTCACCTCGATATTTCCCACTTTTTCCCCACCTTTCTAATTAACCCTTCCTACATAGCCACATTACTCTATACTTCTCCAATCTCCATACCAGTTAGCACCATCAACTAAGAAAGACAAACCTTTTCCAAATTAATAGAGCCTTTTGTACCCTACATAGTTATGTACATCTATGTTTTTCCCCTAGATATGAAATAAATGTTCCTTTCTCATTATATGCATGTTTTCTCTGTGTTTTGATATGCCCTATCAATAATAACCCTTAAATAGGTTTTATTAAGGTTTTTTTTTTCAGTTTTCCTTATTACAAATTGCAATGCATATCTATCTGTTTGTTTACACAAATTACATATGTTACCCTTTTTCCTCTGTTTAAATGTGTACATCACCTACATTACTAAGCTTGTTTTACACTTTTTCCCTCTTGTATCTTTCCATATTTCAATTCCAGCCAATATAAAATATCTACTGCTTCCCTATTCTATAATCGTTTCCTACTTGCTTTATTAAAATCTCACAATATCATACTGCAAACGTGCCTTCACAATAGTTTTTGCATCCACCTATAACACAATGGGAAAAAAGACCCTACACTCAAGTATTCATTCAGTTATTTTATACATTGTACACCTCTACTTAAACATTTCTGTATCCACACTTGTATTACTGAGACTTTCTTATATTTTCCTTCCCTTTGAAGTTATTTGTTCTTCCAATAATATATCTTATGCAATTCTCATTGCAAAGACACAAAAACATATTGCAATTTCCATATTACTCCATCCTCCATATCCAATTGATACCTCCTTTTGTAACTTAGATAATAATGTACAACTATATTCTTGCTCCTCCATATTAAATAAACTGTTTCTTTTTATTATATTTCCATTCCATCTGTGTTTTAATATATCCTAAAAATTATGCCCCTTAGGTAGGTTTTATTACGTGTATTTACGGTTCCTTCTACTAACCAACACAGTATACAACTGTCTATTTGTTTACATACATTCCATACGTTAACCTTTTCCCCTCTTCAAATATGCACACTACTTAGATTACTAAATCTATTTTACGCCTTTTATTCCTTTATATCTTTATATGCTTCAATTTCAGCCATACAAAACAAGTACTACTCCCATTCTATAGTCATTTCCTACTTGTCTTATCAAACCCTCACAAGACTATACTACAAACCACCTTCTTAGCCATTTTTCCAGTTGTCAGTAATAAATGACAAAAGACCCACTCACACTCAAGTATTCGCTTATCCAAATTATACATTGTCCATCTCTATTTACACATTTGTATGCACTCTTCTATTAGTCGACCCTCTGCGTCTTTCCTCCCTTTGAACTTATTTGTGCTTTCAACAATATAACTTATGCACTTCTCATCGTGGCATACAAAAACAAGACCCATCTTTATTAATATGTCGTCATCAGTATTACTCTTCTTATTGTGCAGCTTCAAAATGGCATATACATTACTACATCATATCAATCGAGCTCGCATAAATGGAAAATCCTTATCCGCTTAGCGTGTTTGGGAATTCGAATCCACGTGATGCAGCAGAAATCTACCATTTAGATTTCGTCATGCTTGACGCAATGTGTTCTCTCCTCATCGAACTTGTCTATCCATTCAACCTATCTATATAGTTGTTCTCTTTTCCCAAGAAGTTGATTTTTAATTCATACACATTGCTAACATCTCCATACTTTTACCTTCGCTTCCCTATACACAATGTAATTATTTTTAGTTCCTAACAAGTTTTCCTTTTCTTAGGGACATGTCATGGAAGGTGTTGTTCCCCAAAAATGGCTTCACATATTTACACCTCTGCTAAAAGAACGCTCTATATATGAAATTGAATATTTCGAGGTTCTTGATGCAAAACAAGCCTACAAAGCAGTCCATGCTAGCAACTTTATTCGGTTCTCAAATACACAAAAGTAAAAGAAATATTACTGAACTGCACGCATTTCCTATCTACGCATATAATGTGGTGCCCTTCTCGATCTTAAATGATCGTATTGGAAAACGCTTGCTATCGTGTATGCTAATTGCTATCTTAACACAAATAGACTAGCATCCTTACAAAATTACGAAATT
Organism: Melocanna baccifera; assembly: GCA_036346265.1. Taxonomy (NCBI): domain Eukaryota; kingdom Viridiplantae; phylum Streptophyta; class Magnoliopsida; order Poales; family Poaceae; genus Melocanna; species Melocanna baccifera. Next base: position 151,050 of record JAYEVJ010000148.1, read on the forward strand.
ATGTTTACCCTTTCGCCTTGCTTTCATCAATTACCGATGTTGTTGCCCTCATAACTTCGTCACGTTACATACGCACGACAACGGTTAGGACCCACGCTAAACGTTCTATTAAAATAACAGATGGAAGGTATGCATCCTTTATACACCATTCATTCCAGCCCATTCCTATTCGCTCCATACTATGTACTGTTATTATTAATGTACTAATTTCATTATAAAAACCTTACTGCCTTTGTTAATTTCACCAAAACCATTTCTCTTTTTGTCTGTCTACAGCCAATCAGCTCTTATAACATTATGGGGACAACATGCCGAATTATTTAATGCTGAACCACTCCTCACCACCTCCCAAACTACGCTAGTTATCGTTCTATTTGTTGGCATGTTAGTTGGCACATACTCAGGTTTGCACTACCATTCCTACTTAAAAAATCAATATTCGATTCATCAAACGAAAAGCAACCATATTTTGTCTACATTTCCTTATCATATTTTCCTACCAATTGGTATTTCTTTTGTTGACAAATATAGGTAAGCTTGCACTACAAAGCACTTCTGCAACAAAATGGTATATCAATATACCAATACCTGAAATACAAGCCCTACGAAACACGTACTATTTACAATCTCCATTGTTATCATTTATACGATCTTTGTACACATGATACTGCTTTTAACTTTATTTGCCCTTTTTGACAATTTACTTTACAGATTAGTGATCATCCGCACCAAATTGAATGGCAACAAGAAAACCCTACCGACAAAGAATCCAACTAGCGCAATAGTTCAAGAATTATTGAACTCATACCCAACGAAGCTTTGGTGAGGAAAACACTCACTACACGTAGATTTACACCACCCCTTTCCCAAACATAATGCATTACTTATTCTTAAATGTAATGCGATAGGGGCAGCGATACAAAGTTTCTATCCTCATTACAGTTTAGTACCCCACAGTCATGGTGGTATCTAGCATGCTCTTTATGTTGGAAAAAACATTCCCACATGGAGATGCATACAAATGTGAAAGGTGTCCTGAACAATGAAGAGAACCAAGGTATGCTATTACTCACATATTCATACACTCAAACTATTGATAAAATCTACAATAAACCAATAAAAACATTATTATCCCCATCGCTTTCAAATTTTGAAATAGATACAGATAAATGTCACGCAATCGATGCCAATGCCTGAGCAACACAAGCATGTACATGCAGAATTTATGTTCTTTGGTGACATCACCAGAATTAGTTGAAGACCGCCTATGCTTCTCGTTGCTACAATCAAGGACAAACAAATTATGTTCCCCGAGATAAATGCGATTGTAGGCCGAAAATATGAAGTTATTGCTCAAATGTCGAAGGCTCACTACAAAGTGATACCCCAACATTTCAGATGCGGTCACTTATAACACAATTAGATGGAAACAAGCTTCTTTTGACAGACAATCCGTAAGCTACAAAGATCAACATCCATGAAGATACACCTGCACGCACCATGCAGAACAAAACCTTTCTATACCGTTCATACCACCAGCCATCGTAGCTACGACATACAAACTCCTTCCCGCCATCGACGACGCCATTGAAGCTTCACAGTAATGACTCGACTTAATGCTTTTTCATACTTTCCTCTCTAACTAACCACCGACGCCCTTATCATAAGCTTACATTGATGCTCCCCTCGACAAAAGACCCATCACACTCTTATGTCTACCGAGAGTGATTTACCTACCTCAACTACAGAATTAGATGCCAGGTGATTTCCTCCACAATTACTAGACATCATTACCACAAATACTTAAATCTTTAAAAACCCATACAGTTTAAATCTGCACTTAACACCTTTATTGCATATACAAATTTGCAGATCGATTCAGCCTACAAAGAAGGTGAAAACTGCAAGAGAGCTATTCCCAGACGAAAACCAATGAGCAACCACAGTACGTACATATATAACCAAATATTCTACAATACTACACTTTTCCTACCAGAAAAAATAATAGACTAATGAATACTAACTATTATTTCCATACCGTTCTTGCAGGAAAACTACATGCTTCATTCCCGATTAAAAACATAGTCTCCGCTTCAGTACACCATACTGTCTGTCACAACTTTTGCTGCCCAGTGAATCAACGCTACTACTACTTTTGCTTCAATCAAAACTTTTCCCAGATCATCGAACCTGTTTTTGGTGTAAAGAATGTTCCCAATTATGCTCCAACCTGTTTTTAGTGTAAAGGATGCTCTCAGTTATGCTATACCTATCAGCAGAATTGCCTTTACTAAAGAGCAATGCCCTGCAGTAAACATTATATTAACTAGGTACAATGTTTGCTTTCGTTCTCGATGTATTCATGTCAACAAAAACAGAAAAGCTATGTTTCGCTCTATGGTTTTCAATGCCTACTCCTATTCACAATTTTCTTACTACCATAAACAAAACAATCCAACCAAATTGTTCCAGCTTATGCAAACTTACCTACATACAACATATTCGCTAAAACGTTGAAACAATTCCATACAACATAAATATAGTCCAAATAACCAACTATTTACACGCCGTTCTCTGCGTATCGTCTCACTACACACACTCCACCAAATAGCAACAACTAAATACAAAAACCATTCCAATGCTCTTCCCAACCTTAAACCAACAAACTACTAAAAACGTTTTTCTACCAACAATTGTAACTGTTACCTTAGTATTACCTACTGTTCATCGTTACATATTTGCGCTATCTCATTCCTATTTCTTTATTCTCCAATCATGCTTACACATTATCAAATTATCAGCCCACAAAACCGTCCACACTTTACAATACCTCCTTCCTTGCATTCTCTTAAGCTTTATGTCTCACATTTCTACCATTATTACATTACTTTCGCTAAAAAATAATGCCTATTTCCATACATATAACAAAGAAGCTATTACAACATTATAATATAAACATACTAATACATTTAATAATAACAGACTTTTTCCTCCTCTCAACAAAACGGGCACCGTTTTACTTACTATAATTCTTATTAACACATACCTAGCTACGCTACACCTCACCTTTTTTTAAAAAAAAATCCGATTAATAACGAATACATTTACACTATCTTTTTTACTTTTCCTATATTTTACCTTGTCAGCAATTGTTTCCCCCTTATATTCAAGCATACAAATCAACTTATGCCTACAAAATTATATCATAACCCTCAATTATTTTAAACCCATTTCCTTTTTTTTCCACGAAAAAAAAAACCCTCTGCTATTACTACCAAAAAAAACCCATTCTTCCCCACAAAAACCCATTCGTTTTTTTCCTAAAAAACTTCATCGTTTTTGTATTAATACACGGAATCCTCGGCGCGGCGTGGCGCCGCGCCATCGTAGCTAGTAATACCGAAGAGGGGCTGGCACCAATTTTACATGGAGAGAGTCGCATGAGCAATCCTACACTACGAAGTAGAAGATAAAAGGTGGGAGCCAACAAATGGAGGAGAGGCTCCAAATCAACTCAAATGTCACTCAAAAGCGCTCGCTAATTTATGAATTTGGTGAGAAAACCACACTTCTCTATCTCAAATCTCCCTAACCCTACCTCTCTGAAGAGAAAAACAAGATACCCAACAGAGGAAGAAGCTCCCAATTCGAGCAGCAGCAGAAGATGCTATTTTTAGGCCCCAAACGCCCCCAATTAACATGTTGCAAGTACCAAACTGCCCCTATGAAATTACCACCTAATTGGCCCTTCAGTTAGCTTAGAGTAAAAAATGGCTTCAAATGGGGTTGAAATGAGATCCATACATACAAAAAGATATCAGCTGATGTCGAAAAGCAAAACAGTTGAAACATGGTAAATCATGCAAGTCCGTGAAACAGAGTACGTTTTACGGGGAGACAACCAGTTGCCGGCTAAACTGCTCTACCTAATGTTTTAGTGGAGATAAAGAGTTAAAATTCCAATGCCCGTAGGTTATGGGTTTAACTCCAATTTTTATGTGTGTATATTATTTCTGTCAATTAAATTTTATCACATATCATCTTTGCAATCTACAGTAGATCTTAAAAAGTGCACGCCATCACAAATCCTCTCCACTTAAAAAGGAAAAAGATTCAAAGGTGATAAAATGGTAGCATCAAATTAATAAGCTTTTTGGATGAGAAAAAGGGTAATTAATCCCACCATCCTATAAGATTTTTTGATGTACCCAAAAACATGGAAATTTTACTTCTTAAGATCTATTGTCATCTGGAGTTGCTGGGTTTTATACTTTTCAGGGTCGACTAAATGATGGACGTGTGGCTGCAATCAAAAGATTTAAAACCTCGAGATCACTGCAATTTGAGAACGAAATTCAGCTTGTCCAAAAGCTTGAGATGATTTTGGTGTCTGAGCACATGCCAAGCGGAAGCTTGGACAAATTTATCCAAGGTATGTTTCCACCAAAATGTTGAGCATAGTTCATTTCCAGACGTATTTTCTCTTTGTTCTTACTTGAGTTAACATCATACTAACATTTGTGCGGGCACGTCGGGAGCAAGGTTGCCGCCTGACTGGCGTTCGCGCTTACGAATTATAGAAGGGATTGCTCAGGGTTTGGAGTATCTACACAACAGCTCTGGGCTAAACGCTGTTCATGGAGATATCAAACCAAGCAACATCCTCTTGGATTCTGCCATGAATCCTAAGATTTCTGACTTTGTCATATCAAGACTATTTGGTCGAGGTACGGGTGAAGATGATAAGGACCATGTGGTGGGCTCAAAGTAAGATGCATCGTGTATTTCCATTAATGACCTTATGCTCTGTTGTTTCTTTTCCTGAACATGTTCGTTCGATTTCCATCTTTTCTTTCAGAGGTTATTTGGCTCCAGAATATTTTGGGTCAGGTGCTTTCTCAGCGAAGACCGATGTATTTAGCTTTGGAGTTGTGCTTATTGAAATCATTTGTGGAAGTAGACTAGCTCCATTTGGCTTCATTCCCTCAGTCAGCGACGTAAGTAAAACATTTTGAAACATGCATGCTCCAACAGTAATCTGCAGCAATTTTCTTGTCGAATTTCTATTGAAGCAAAATTAGATGCATATATCCGTCAGCTCATCTCCATAAACCCAGCGATCATGTGCAATGCTAGGGAAACAACTTGTCTCCAATGTGCATTGTATTTTAATCTTTTCGCCAAAAGTACTACCACTAAAATTGACACTGACAAGGATAAAATTTTCAGTTCCAGGATACTCGACACTGGACAAGTTTTATTGTTGCACCGTTACGTAACGGGCCTCATTTAAAGCAGATAGAGAGATTCATCAGGATAGCACAGATGTGTGTTCGTGATAATCCGAATGCCCGGCCAACCATGGGGGATATTCTGCAGATGCTAAGCAGTGAGACAGTGAAGTTGCCCGATGTCATGTTGCTAACCAAGCGGATGTGTTGCTGCGGGTCTGATTGTGCATCCGAAACATGCTTTCATCTGTGCGATTCATGAACGAACTGATGTTTCCAGTTGTGTAATTCATCAACTGTTTGAATTATCTGAACCGTGAAATTTAGGTTGGGAGCAATAAAAGTTTGCTTTTGAAAATGTGAACTAAAAGCTATGCTAAATTGAAGTTTTATTAAAAATAGTATTTCTGTACACAACAAATTTAAGTCATTTAAGCTCCGGGGCCGTGGCATCCTATCTGATGGTCAGCGTCATTGCAGGCTCGACTCGCGTTGAGGCCACCGCGCGGGCCACCAACCTTGTCGCTGTCAATCCACTGTGCCTCAGTGTTGACTCGTTCAGGCGCATCATCCTCAAGGTCACGACACTGGGGCAAGTGTGCTCCACAGTGGGCGCGCTAGTGTCGCTTTGGATTACGCCAACCAGTCCATCTTGGACGAGCTGAATTTCACCTGCCAATAGCTTCGTGTAGCAGAGGGAGAGTTAACGTTGCTACGCACTGACGATGCAAGTTCTTCGGTTCAGGGAGCCAACTTTGAGCCACTACCAAAGAAGAGCTGCACTGGAAACAAGCACAAGTACCTTAGCCAATTCCATGCAGCCCCAAAGGGAAACCCCTAAGTTTAGGACCTTAAGTCATCAGTAAATATTAACTATGAGCTGTTATTCTTCTATCAACACCAAGAGCAACGGAAGCAACAACAATAATGGTTCTGAGTGTCAATCCACAACCCTGGGGCAAGTGCGCGAAGAGTTCTGAAAACCCTGGGGCAAGTGCGCGAAGAGTTCTGAAAACCTGAGAAGCTTCAGAGGAGTCTTCTGAACATTCAGTTATCCAAGGGTTGAGATTCAACCGTACCCCTCCGTTAAGTCGCATCGTGTGGTCCCAAGGTTGATGCCTCTGCTTATGAAGATCGAGCGGTCAAGACTCGCTGATAACGTTTCACTGGTATCCTACGGTTGGAATTCAATACGGCCTTGACTGTTTACTGTCAATCCTCTTTTTCATTACTGTTCTCCGTTGTGTCTGTTACTTTTGTCGTAGAGAGAGAGATGAAGAGACAAATGATGCGCGCTATTTAAGCAGCTGCCTTGTAAGGATTATGCTATGAAATGAGACCCTAGTTATTGCTCTCTACTTTACCCTGTTCTTGTTCTTACTTTCCCCTTTTACTGATTAGCAATTTACCCCCCAAATCCCCTGTCGATCTGATCGATTCAGGCCCAATTTACTTGGGTCCTAACATAGTTGGTATTAGTCAGGCGATTCTCATCTGTGCATAGATCTTGAGTTGTCCTAGAGTAGTGAGGGTTGAGGAACAAGTTTCCTCAGTAAAATTCCTAAGCTAGCTCGGGAGATTCAAATATGTGTAGAGGAAGCGTAGATCTGATCGCTAGCAGTGAGGGTTTGGAAGGACTTTATATCTTCTTGTAAAATTCTAGATTTGCTAGCGAGGCATGTTGGAATGGGTTGTCCAGATGCCAAAAGGAAGTAGGGCTACGAAAGAGGAAGTTGAGGTAGCACTAGCGGGAGATATGGAGGAAATCAAGGACATGGCCAAGCTGCAACCACAGATGGAGTTCAACTCGAGCTATGTGCAAGGGTAGATGAGCCAGCTGTAGAAACAAATCCAGAAGAATTCTACTCAAATCAGGGGCGGAGCTCTCAATATGGCAAGGTATGGCGCTCGCTATACCTTAAATTTTCAGGAATTTTTACCCTTAAATCACTCTGTACCATAAGCACATCAAAGAAAATGAAGTTTCGCTGGAAAAAACTCACCGTCGAAATCTTTGCTACCTATATTATCGATTTTGCCATACCTTAAATTTTTTCCGTCCTCCGCCACTGACTCAAATGGATCAAGTACTAGAAATGCTCAAGGCCATGATGCACAAATATGGGCCAGATGAAGTGGCTAGCAACCTGGCTGCCGTAGAGGGAGAAGAGGGCTTTGCACGACTGCTTACACCGGGAAGTGGTCATTCAATTGCACATAACTTTAGTGTAGGTAACCCACACAGTGACATTCCACCCCTGCCCTTCATTATGCCTCCGGCAAATACTGTCCCTACTGTAGTATTACCAGCTCCAGGAGCTAATGCTAATGTTTACAATGGAGTAACAGCACCTGTTGGACCCATTGAGCACACTACTACTGCTACCTTTAGGCTTAGTGTGTGTCCATCAGTGCTTGCAAACGGAACCTTTGCACCATAATTTCTTGCCTCTAATCCACGTTATGTGTCACCATACATTCCACGAAACCCCTATTCCTTCCAGCCACAGGGTACATGCCCTATGACAGAGATAGCCATCCATGGGGATATCATTGGCCAAGTGCACTTGGAGTGCCACATACCTCAACTGAAGTGGGAAATCAGTACACACATAATTTTAGCAAGGGACCAAAGTTGGGATTTCCAAAATTTGATGGAGGGAACCCTGAAGCTTGGATAAGGAAAACTGAGAAATCCTTTGAACTGGGAAACACCTCTAATAGCCAAAAGGTACCCTCAGCTAAAGTATACCCTCACTACTATAAAACAAGTTATACTGGATGTCTTATCACAGACGGTTTATGGGGAATCGTTTGTACTGTAATTATCACATACGGTTTTACAAGCGTGACTATATATCGTCTGTAATACACAACTATCATAGATGGTTCTTACTAATAACTGTTTATGATAGTTCATAGATGGTTATTAATACGAACCGCCTGTGGTAATTGCAGATGTCATAGATGGTTTTTAATAGAACCGTATATAATGTTCATAGACAGTTATTAATATGAACCATTTGTTATAGTTGCATATCACAGATGGCTTGTGATTGTAACCGTTTGTGATATGTATTTGTACTCATGAATGGTGCTTTGTCTCCTCGATGGGGCCTCTTCGATCGTTTCGGCTCCCCGATGCGGCGATGTGTCTCTTCGTCTCATACGTCGAATGTATTCCTTATTGTATAAAAATGATTGTCAACCACTGGAGATTAATCCCCACATCGTTGATCTTGTACAAGCACCTCGCCGGCTAGCTATCTTCCTTGTCTCTCAAGCACAAATAAATAGCTTCAAACTTTTCCTTGCCGCTGGCATTGATGGCCAACTTGGCCATCCTGGATGAGCACCTCGCTATCCGTACGATGGTGGATGCTATAGAAGGACACTGTGCCAACAGTGCCCTCCCTCTTATGTTCGAGGATTTGCCAAAGCAGTTGAAGACCGCCTTCCACCATCTTGACATCCTCCTTCATCGCGTCTTTCGATTGGTCTCCCGCTTCTGACGAGCTAACCTCGCCATCGACGTGATCCTCCACAACAACGTTACATATTTCTAGGAGGATTGCTGTCACTTAGAGTGCTTAGTCGAGGTGGCAGGCGACCGAGTCAACCTTGCTCAAACCCTTCAAGAAAGGGAAGAGAGCCTATGGGCTACATTCAATTTGATTATTTAGTCGAAGGGTGTTACGAAGATAATCAAATGAGCACATAAGTGGGTAGACACATTCTGCGCTTCGTTCACTGGTGATCTCAAACCGTCCGATGCCGACCATGTCGCCTACGAAGTTTTGAAGATGGAGATAGCATGCTACCTCCGCCACTAAAAAATCTTCAAAATAGTTAGGTTTCTACTTTTTTGTTATCTTTTGTAAGAAGTGACTGGCTACGTTATTTGGCCATATGTAAAATCAAGCAGTTGAATTTGTATTTACTATCTTCTATATATGTAAATGGCCTCGGTATAATGACATGACGACATTACTGATTGGTAAAAAATAACTAAGTAATACATATTTACTTTTGATGCATTATTGAATTTGTATTTATGTATATGAGAATAAATTTAGAACCTTCTGTAGTATTTATCATAGACGATTCTACTTTAGAACCATCTGGTGTCTCAAGGATTTTTTTTGAATTTTCTAGGATTTTTCTGGATTTATTTGCTATTTTCTAGAGATCCTTTGATTTTTATTTGAATTTTCTAAAATTAGAAAAAGCCAAAAAATCAAAACCCTCTGGCCCATTTAATCTCAGCTGTCTGATCCTCCACTTGCCATGTGTCACCCATCCGGTTGTTCACCGAAGTCGACCGTCGTCGACCTCCCAAACTCCACTGCCGCCTCAGTTTCCGTGCTCAAGCCAAACTCCGCTGCCATCTCCAAGAGGGATACCTCGACATCCATGCCCTTACAAGCACGCCACCTCCTCGTTCTTTACACCCCACTGCCGCTCGACCCGCCACCACCGCCCTTGTGCCACCATTGCCCTTGCGTTCGCCGTTGCCACCATCTTCTCCAGTGTCATTTGCCAAGCTCCACCGTCGTCGTCCTTCGATTCGTCTGCGCCCCACCGTTCCGCTCCGTCGGCTAGCCTCGTCGCCGATATGTCTAACTGCTGTCCAAGCACCGGCCAACCCGTCACCTCACCCCGTTCCATCCTGACTTGTGCTGCGTCGCCCACCTTGGTTCATGTGCCTCCCTGCTTTGATTCGAGCGCTGGCCGATGTCAGCGCTGACGCAACCCCACACCCACACCCAGTCGATGATTTGGCTCCTCGGTGAACCCCGTCCATCGTAAGCCGTATCGTTGACACCTTGGGTCCACTAGTCAGCATCTATTGTGCTGTGAACCTATGAGCCACTGAGCCGAGTCAGCTGCCACCTCAGCCCTAATGTCCATATGTCGTGCCACATGTCAGCCACATGTGTTTACCTATCGATTAATTGTTGGACAACTGTGTGGTCGGTTTTATTCTTTAAAAAATTAAGGTATATTACCCTATTCTATTTTAGTATAATTACAATTAGAATCCAGTGGAACCTACACAGGTATGGCATGATCATTAAACCTAAGTTCGTGTTGCTTATAAAGTACAAATCAACAAGTATAGCCACTAGTGCAGCACTTACCCCTGGTTGTAGGGCATAAGTATAAATTCCTTGTCGCATTGAGCCACCAATGTCTTTGTTGTGTAATTCTTGACGAAGGATGCACCCTCCTTGATGATATCCATGGCGACCAAGCATGGGTCGAGGAAATCAATTGGTGATTTTTGTTAATCTGGCTTCAGTCACCATGAATTGAATGACTGTGATTACATTAATGTAGACCATGATTATATACACTTACAGTCTCCAGCATCGAATGAGTGAGGCGTTGAGGGCGTCATGTGTGAAGAGATCGAATAAGCCCTCAAAGATCACCGTGAAGACACAGTTATGAATATCGTGGTGAAGATGATGTGACCTAAACTTGACGGTGACACCCGAGCGCTGTTGTCCCTCCGGTTTGTTGGTATGTTCCATGTAGTATGTATGTAATCTCTGGCAAGCCAATCCTAGGGTTAGGAGGTGCTCTTTTCAGGATGACCAACGGCGAGCCTAGTACTAATTTCTAGGCATGGCAAGCAAGGGATATCATCATCGGTCTTTTTCAGTTTGCCATTGCCGCCTCAGTTGTAGGTCGACTTCACAGTAGTCAACCGAGAACAAGATGTAGATGCACCGCGCCCTTGCCGTGTCGGTGTAGGTAACTCTGGTGCAGATAGCCCCTGTGGACTTGGCACCGGTGCAGGTAGCTTTGGTGCAAATAGCCCCTGTAGACTTGGCACCGGTGTAGATGGCTCTCGTGGACTTGGCATTGATGCAGATAGCTTGAGTGGACTTGGCACCGGTGCAAGAGCCTTCAGGCAGATGTCTCTCTTTGACCACTAGATGAATGTTCCAATGGCTTACCCTAGAGTTACGACCTTGTCATTTGGGGGCATCTGCAGCGGAACGACCATGAAATTGACATGAACACCATCCACATTCACTTTTGTGAAACTTGATGCTAGAGTTACACATTGCACCAAGGCCCTAGGCTCGGATGGATATGCTTGGCCCCAAGCAGCGTATAGGCCAACATAGGCATATCTCACTTGGAGCTTGCACTTCGTAGCCACCTACATAACGATACAAAATTAGCTACTCCAAGAGGCCTATCAGTGGAACAATCATTCTATAGATAATAATTATTACCAGAATGTCATCGACAGAAAATCAATGGTTGCTTTTCGAGGTAGGGTTGGACACGTAGCTACTTCAACGGTTAGGGGGCTACCTAGCACAGGAGCGGCGGGGGCTTCCTGCTGATTTACAGGGATGCCGTACCTTTCCATCTGATCTCTGACATACCTTTCCATCTCATCTCTAAGGGATGCTATAATGTCCTCTTGTAGCCGTGCCTTGTGCTTGGCTTTGACTCTTTTCCTACTCTGGTACATTTCAGAGTCCTCTAAGAAACCATGTTTCCAAGAAATATAAAAACCATGTTTCTAGGAAACCACACTTCACTAGTGGTGTAGCTTGTGAATAGGTAGTTCACAAGTGGTTTATTCAATTTCTTTGAATATTTACTTATTATCATCTTCTTTAAAATTCACTTTCAATCTATTTATTATATTTACTTTAAGTTATTGTTTTATGCAAAAATAACATTTTAACCATCTATTGGTAAGCTTTGTATATTATATTACATATTTGGTACAAACGACTTGCTGTAAAATAACATTTTAGCGATCCATTAGTAAGCCTTGTATATTACATTGCATATTTGTTACAAACGACTTGCTGAATACCAATGTACTCATGGCTCTATGTCCACTGTTGCCCAGTTGAAAAAGAGGAATCATATCAGCAGAAGGTATCAGAGGGAGGGTGCTTCAACGACTTTGTGGATTAGAACTTTGCTTCCCAGTCAATTGCATGTGGGTATATCGAATGACTACTACGTTTATTTCTGTTTTCTGCTGCTAATTTCTTAAGCCCTTCAGGCTATTAATTATAAGTTTGGTCATAAAATCGTACTCTGATAATTATTAATATTTAAGTTTGTTTCTTTACCGTGCATATGGTCGATATTATATCTATGTTTACATATAGCGTAATTCTAAACTAGTGCAGTATACACAGAAAATCCAGATTTGTTCGGGTCTTAACAATTATCACATACGGTTTGTCTGTGAAGTATCATAAATGGTTCAAACAAAAAAACCATCTTTGATATTTAGCAAACCGTCTGTGATACTTCACAGACTGTTTTTACCATAAACCGTTTGTGATATTGCCTCTTCACAGACGGTTTTTATCGCTGGCAGCAACACAGACGTTTCTAAACTAAAACTATCTGTGATTGTATGTAATACTGATGGTTTTGGGGAACTGTCTGTGTTGTTGCGTCTAGTATTAGGCTTGTTGTAAGTTTGTGAGACACTATCTTAAAAAATACTCCATTTAAAAGTTAGATACTATAGTAAAAGTTAAAAGCCGGTTTTAAAAGGCAGAAAGAGTAATATCATTGTTGTTAAAACCATTGATGGAGATTTTTTTTTCTTTTTCTCTAATTAACGTGAGAATCTATAGTTCTTTTTCTTTTCTTTTTTATCAATGTGGTAATTTTTAGCCATTTAACCTTGTAAAATTAATTTCGTTGTTTTTGGAGGAGCCTCCGGTTAATGTAGATGTAGATAGATAACTGCGCGCGGCTTGACAGCGGCAGTTCGAGAAATGGAGTCTCATTGGTGTACCTAACAAGATCTAGTACGGCTGTATAAGAAACGCAATTTATTGGAGTTATAGACTTATAGTGTACAATGAATATAACTCTAGGTTCAAGTATGACAAAATATATAATTTCTAGCGTTTTACCGTGCAATTTTGCGGGGTTTTAAGCTAGTCAAAGAACTTCACCTAGAAGAACTGCCGAACTGGCTTGAAGGGCCAAAGCATCAACAGGAGTACTGTGAACGGCGGCACCGGTCGATGTCTTCCCCGTAATTTACAGTGGAGAACCAGGCGTAATAAGAGGAAATCCATTTGGCTTTGGTCTCCGGCCGCAAGCTCAGTTCTAACCCGGGTTTACTCTTGCGACCCTAAGTCTAAACGGGCTGAACATAACTAAATATATGGACTGTTGTATGTAAACTCTGTAGCAACAGACTTATAAGTGGTATTGGATCTTCTCCCCTCAAAAGACTAGTCCAATGGGTGAGATTACATGTTATACTTTTCTTCTTCCCACAACCCATATGAAACTATTTAACATTCTCCCCCTCACACATTGGTATGCACTGACAACTATGAAGGACTATTCCTAACATTCTCCCTCTCACACATTAGATATGCACCGACAGCTATGAAGTTTGAAGAGATGTTAGTCACCTGGGCTCTAATACTAAATGTTGACTTTGGTCTTAGTCGTATGCCTAGGTCTAACCGAGTTTACCTCTCAGACCCTAGTTCTAAATGGCCTGAACACAATTATACCCATAGGCTGTTGCATGTAAGCCCTATAACAATAGTCTTATAAGTGATATTGAGTCTTCTTCCCTCAAAAGATAGTATAATAGGTAATATCTCTCTCACACTTATAAATTATGATTTTCTTTTTTTTACAACCGATATAAGACTATTCCCAATGATCCATTATTAGGGTTTCTCAGGGGCAGCAAGATATGTAGAGATTGAGGTTCTATGGAGCTAGAATGTGATCGGACGACGACCGGAGTTCCATTCATCTCTTCTCAGAAGAGATGAATGGAACTCCGATCGTCGTCCGATCACATTCTAGCTTCATAGAATCTCAATCTCTACATATCTAGCTGCATGTCGTTACCATGCATGCATGGAACTCCCGCCAACTTCCACGGAAGAGATGAATGGAACTCCGGTCGTCGTCCGATCACATTCTAGCTCCATAGAACCTCAATCTCTACATATCAAGCTGCACGTCGTTACCATGCATGCATGGAACTCCCGGCAACTTCCACGGACGCCCCTGCTTCAATTCGCGCCTCCAACGAACTCCAGTATACGCGATCAGGTTTTATGAGCGGATTTGGGGGTGCTGCTCGATCGGGTCTCGCGGAGGAACCCTGCCACCCTAGGAAGGGTCAGGGGAGGTCGAGAGGACTTCCACCTCTTCCATACTTAGCTCGAAATGTGGACGGCCGTGATCAAAAAATAATTTGGATCCAACGACGCAGGTATATATTTGAAGGCGTGGACATTTCTGGGTAGCATCAACGTTTGTTTAAAAAGGATGGGGAAGTTCGGTGGAACTCCGTGCCAAGAGTACTGTATGTGCTTGATTTTCATCTCAAGAACTACATGATTAAGTTCTGGTGAAGGAATTACAGAGAAGGCATGAACGTATTTTCAGAAAAGAAATTGAACACGATAACATCAATCAAGTATAAAACTAAGTGTGGAGTATTAGATAAATTAAACTATACAAATCCTAATAAACGTGGAAATATGACCTAATATGCAATAGCCAGCTCTATCTAATTGTAAGTCCTCCCCGGCCCTATATATACCTCCGTTTCCTTCACATCGATGATATACTACTCCAATCCTTCTCCATTTTGCTGCGCGCATCTGCTAAAGCTTTACCGAGAGAGAGAGAGTTGTGTGTCTGAGGACTTGTGCAGATTAGATAAGAGGTACCGATTTCTTTGTTGCATCTTATACACAGCATCGTTTGTTTGTTCATGCATGTAGTAGCACCCTGCTTGTTGTAGTCCAGATGCCTGTTAATCTCATCAGCTTGCTGAGTTTGATCTAACTTTTTGCTTGATCACCGAGCTGCAGTTAGTGGCCGCTCACAAGAAAGAGCAAAGATAAGATGTCGCGATCCTGGGTCCGCCTGAACGAGGCCGCCACCATTGCTCAGTTGTCTGGGATCGGCGCCATACCGCTTACCTCGATGATCCTTCAGTTGCTGCTGACTTTTCACTCCAACGATGAGGAGTACATGCAGCTGGAGCAGTTTGTGCGGATGCTCCGTGGCCTCCTACAGATTCAGCCAGAAGCGGAGATGGTGATGCAGCACCAGGCAACAAGGGAAGTGATGGAAGGGCTGGAGGATACACTCCGGAAGGCATACATGTTCCTCCGTTCGTTCCGGGACAGCAGCGTCACATACCGCTTCTTCATGGGCTGGAAGCAAGCCGGACATCTGCGTCAGGTGCAGAAGAAGATTTACATGTACCTCCAGCTCTACCACGTCGCCAGAGACCTCGACACCAATCGTCTCCTCCACTTGATTGCAGATAGCATCCAAGTATGTACATACGATAACCTTCACGCGTACGAACAAGATTACTACTTCTAGAAGTTCAAAAGAAAAAAAAAAGATTAATATATATACTCCTATGCTAGCTAGCTAGGTATGGCCTCTATAAATTACTAATGGTACTGGCTATTAAAGAGAGTAACGCTTCTCTCAATAGTTAAATCTATACTAATTAAGTTATTTCTCATGCATGCAGGGCACATCTGCCATCGCCGCTGCTGCCAACACAGCCACCACAATCGCTACTGCTGCCGGAGTCCACCTTGACACTCCTTCAGAGGACAGTGATGACGACAATGACACTGTGGATGTTGCATCGCCTCAGCCCGACCTGCCGGCATGAAAGCTTATTTGACATTTACATGTGTTTATTTGTTGTGATCCGTTGTTACTGTTAAAAAAGTCTGTCTTGTTATATTCGGTCTCAGAACCTTCTGTGGCTGCTCGGAGGGTAGGGTACAAGATTTCCAAATTAGGGAGACGAGAGTAAGGATCATGGAATTCTTCTGCACAGAATTCTTGTAAATATATAGGGTAGATTCTGAGGTTAAGAAAGGTCTAAAAGTTAGTAAGAGAATGATAATCCCTTGTGTTAAAAGTTCCGCCAACTCTTCCATTGTGCTTAGTGGTTACTTTGCTACATTTCGTATGTTCTTCACGTATGGTTTTGTGCTGTGTAATATCTCACAAAATTTAGACCCAACCTATGGTGACAATTTCTGATGCGATCATAGCAACTAGGATCAAAGCTAGAACCATAACAATCAGATCCAGAGACACTGACAGTTATTTTTTGGAACGAATATATTACCCCGGCCAACGATCACCCTTCAGGTACTAATTAAACAGGACATACTAAACGTCCGATCTTTCATATCCAATATAAATAATCTCCCGACCTTGTACCACCCTGGTTTTAAGCTGCATGCATGGAATCCCAGTCAGTATATGCATGCGTTGAGCATTAGACACTGATCTGGACGACAAGTAAAAGGATGAAATAAAATAAATAAAAGCACATATGCTATGCGATCTCTCTGTGGTGCACTCTTTCGGTTTGAACACCAAATTAACAAGAATTTTTTTTTAAAAAATAATGATGTAGTTCTATAGTGTGTTCAAGCACACGTTAAAATTTCAGCTTCAAATTCAAAATGTGTTATACAAACAAAAAAGATAATTTTGAAATTAGAAAATGTATCTTTAATTGTAGATCATCGGATTTTACATTCTAAATGGCTATCGTGGCTCCCAAGCACTGTAGAAATTAGAAAGCCTCAGTTGGAGAAAGGGGTAGGAGGATTTCCAATGGGAAGTCCAACAAAACTTGTGTCAGGATCCCGCGTGGATACTTCCACTCGTTGAGCCGATCGAGCAGCACCCCCTCCACAAATGCATGCCTTCCTTGTATGCTTTGCCCTTCGGGAAACTGTACACGTCGTCGGTAGGGAGGGAACTCCATCGACGTTCCAGCCCTTTGACTAGCTTACCAAGGACGGCTATGATCCAAACCTCGTCTCGGTCCGACGGCTCATAAAACCTGATCGCGTATACTGGAGTTCGTTGGAGGCGCGAATTGAAGCAGGGGCGTCCGTGGAAGTTGGCGGGAGATCCATGCATGCATGGTAACGACGTACTGATACCAAAAATGGAACCCCTGCAGACACAGCTCACTCCGAGCTACGTACTGCCGTTTCTTCAATATTGCCTAGCTAGGTAGCGGCGTGCGTAGCGCCAGCACATACACCCAACAATACGAAGCCCGCGGGAGTTCCCGTGGAACTCAAGTGCTCGATGTCGCTTACCCAAATCTTCCACATCCCACCCCAATGCAGGGATCGGAGTTCCTGAGGAACCCAAACATGGGACGCTTCTTAATAGCCAAGAAGCGAAATCTCCCATCAAGCAATTTTGGTGCTCCTGAGACTATATATTTCTACTTTCAATATACCATTGATTTAAATAAACATGTTATACTTCTTCTTTTTTTTTTACTTTCAGTATACTTAAATACTAATTCTAAGCGATACTTTAATACAACATGGTTGAAATAATTTCATCGAAATCCTTTTTTTTTTGCTATATACCCTTGTCCATATAAATAAAAAGAGTATATACATAAATTATGCTATAAAAAGTGGATTTTGATGAAATTTTTCATAGACTCACTTTGGAGTATTTTATAATCATTATTATAGTATATTCGAATTGATAAAGAGGTATGATAATATCATTTAAGTAGTATGTAAGAAGTGATAGTATGGAATCATATCTACATACATATATACATACATAATGGGGGGCACCATGATCTAAAAAAAAGGTATTTCCCCTAGGTATCGCATGTGAAAATTTTGAAAAAAATTTCAGATGTCGAGTTTAACTTATTTACTAACTAGTTCAAATAAATTTGAACTAAAATTCAAAATAGAGTTGCCCATTTCTATGTTAGTTTGTTGCAGTTTCCTGAGAACAAGAAGCAATGTCGGAAGCTCGAGGAGCGCGTGTAGGTGCTCCGTGCCCTCTTACGGTGGCCAATATGTTGTTGGCCGGTCATGATGTAGTAGCACTCGGAGATGAGGGATTTGGTTAGCAAGGCAATCGAAGATGAGGCGCCACTCCACCTCCTACAGAATGAACTCACAGTATGTCGGATCTGGATTTTACCAATCTAGAATTCTCTATGATTTTACCGTACTATTCTCTAGATCAGTAGATAGTCTCTGCATCTCACGGCTTTGTTAAGCAACTAGAAAAGGAGAACTGGAAAAACTTTGTATCTTTTGTAAAGGATACTATTATACCAGCAGAACCTAAGGTTGAAAGAGACATTGCTTCTCAGGTGATCGAAAAACCATCAGGAGGTGCAGAAGCGCCCAAGGAGCAGCAACCCTTACTCAAGACTTACGACCAGAGGTGGTCATAGGAGATCTCATCTCTCGACCAGGGGTGGTCGAAGAGAAGAAGTCGAAGAAATCTTTCTTAGTGAAGGTTTCTTGTAGATTCAAGATCAAATCTATGAAACCAAGGTAAAAAGCATAAGAAAAGCATCTTACCTTTTTGTTTTCTAGAATGTTGTTGTGCTTAATTTCCCTTTTTGTGATTTTAGTCTAGCTCCCACATCTTCTAAAGATGCTCCTACCGAAATGCCCCCTGCCATTCCTCCTACAATCGTAGGGACAACAGAGAAAAAGGTCAAAGAATCGACCTCTATCCCGGTGGTGGAGGCGGCTGTTGGAGCTGAAGCAACTACGATCATTGAAGTGGTCATTGAAGCAGAAGCGAAGGTAGCTGATGACAGGGCAGAGGCATCTGGTAGAGAAAGTAGGAGTACTTTTGACCACCATACCAGGAAGGAAGTAGTTGAAGACATTCCTCCCAATCCTTAAGGAGGAGCGGCTAACACGGCCAATACTGAAGAAGAAGAAAAGTACTTCAACTTTTTCTTTGAGTTTTTTTGGCCCTGCTTCCTTAGTGGGATCTTCTTCATTTAGATCTCGTAACCGAGTCCCTCACTCCAAAAATATTCCCAACAAGTTGAATGTATTTGATGATGAACACCATGAAGAGGTATGGTGGGACAAAGGCGGAGAGATCGACGAGCTCAAAGATCCCTAAAAGATTTTTGCCAAGTTTGCTTGAATGAGCATTAATGTAATTATATAATACTCAGCCATTCTTATAATTGGTTTTTCTGGCTTCTCACTATCTTTCTTTATTCAGAGAGCTTTGGAACAAATCATTACTGTGGGTGAATATCACAGACAATTTATGCTGTTACGATAGCAAAAAGCTGAAATCTACGAGAAGATAAAGCAATGGAAGTCATCGTCACATGCAGTCTTTTATGTTTCAACTATTTGTCCTGTTCTTCATATCTATCTTTAACCTTTGTAGGTCTAAGAGTGACAAAAAGTCCTTGGCTGACGCACTTGACAACGAGAAGATCGAGACGCAAAAGATAAGGAAAGAAAATGAAGACTTATTAAAAAAGGCTTCGAAAGGCAAATTCTGCAACTGATAAGTTGCAAAATGAAATAATTAAGTTCTAAACTTGAGACTATTTATATGAGTGACTTTCTTTTATTTTTCTAACTCTTTTCTTTTGGTAGAAAAAGAGGTCAAAAGGGGTAAGCTCCAAACCGAGGTCGAACAAAAGACGGTTAGTGAGATCTCCCATCTTGGCAAAGAAAAAGATAACAAGATCATGTTGTGGGAAGAGCAGTGTAGAAAAGATGTTGCTTCTCACAACAATGAAGTCAAGAAAATTGAATCTCAACTAGCAGGTAAGGAAATCTTTACCTACGACCAGTTCTGTTAACTAGTCTTTTGGGAAGTATTTTTTAGACTAGCTTTACTCTTTTTGCAGAGCAAGTAGTCAAAATGAAGCAAATCCAAGAAACTCCAACTCGCAATCAAGAGAAGATGAAGTCGATGAAGATCAATCTTCAAGACAACATCTCTCTTTTAAACAATGTACTCAGTGGGCTTGGTGCTTAAGAGATCACTCCTCCTGAAGATACCATGACTACTCACATGAGTGCCATTGGACAACAAGTTGGAGCCTTAGAAAAGTTAATTAGTACTCTGAAGACCAACCAGGCTGACTCACTAAGAGAGGTGGTCAAAGGTGCAGTGAGCTATACCTTGGCAAAACTCAAGGCACATGACCAAATTCTCAACCTTCAACCAATCGAGAATGACTTCAATTGCTCAAGGTATGTACTGCCTAATCGAAGAAGTGGAGCCACGCCGTAAGGTCGCGAGCCACTGCCTTAGATGTGTATATGAAATCCAAAAAAATAATTGAATTTTGGAATAAAAAAGAAAAGAAATTTTGTAATTTGATTTCATACGAATTCTAAAGTAAACTCCGTAAATAACTAAAATTCAAAATAAATTATATAATTAGCAATTTGATGTGTATACAAACTTCTATAAAAACAACTAAAATTTTGAATAAAAATAAAAGTTATAACAAGAATAATATGAATAGTGTCGGAGGAGACCATAAAAAAGTGCAATGGCATCAATTTGTCCTAAAAAATATTGACCCACATGAAAGCGAATGGTTGAGGTGGTGGTTGTGGAAATGAGGACAATATGGTACTGCTCACCTTAGTCGTTCGACGAGGACAATGTTGTGCTACTCAATCAAGCCAGAGTCGTTGAAGAGAGGCTAAAGTTGAAGGAGCCAAGGACTACGGCGATGAGTGGTGAGCGTTGATGTTGTTGAAGAAGTTAGTGGCGAAAGAAGCTTGATGATGGAGAAGTCTTGACGCAGTGGATATGAAACCTTGCATTGAAGATGATCTATGGACAATATGAAATCATCAGGTAGCTAGGAGCATGCTATCGCTGGTGAGGGACACAACATTACCGGCGATGGCGAGATGAATTTATATCATTAGACAATAACTAAAGTAGACATACCGACATTAATGAAGATGGGAGGTCATCGCAGTTAGTAAGGAAGCCATAGCATTAAGTTGATAAATGTCAAAGAAGAGGAACAACCGACACAAGAGAAGAGGACATCGAGCACGTATAACATCATGCATATGTATATACATACATGCATCCATACAAACTGAAGCACGGACATACAAAAGCATAGGAGTAAAGAGCTCGCAGCAGAGATAACGCAGCCATAAGAAATAGGCTCGGAGACACCGGAGAAGCGTAATGGGTGTCCCCAGCAAGGTTTATCAACGGTTGCACGTGTATGCATATTTGATGTTGCAACAGTCCACATTAAGCAATAATTTAAAAGAAGTAAGAGATAAATATGTGGTTAAGTATTGCATTGAAGGGGTAGTAGTTGGGTGGGATCGATCAAGAATTTGGGTATGCAGCTACATGATCCATTCATGATGGAGAGTGTTGACATTTCTAAGCTTATTATGATCAGTGATTTTCTTTTATCAAAGGTTGTACTTCAATTATGTTCTTCAAGTTGTATTTTCTTAAGTTTCTATTGTTATTTTTAATGTTTATGATGTCTTAAAAAAATCTAAATAACCTATAAGATGTGTTAATATATTTTCAAGCATATAAGTTATATCATTTAATGTTGCAAACTTTGAAACAAATTTGACCGCACAAATACGTGGAACACCCTACTAGTTAAGTGTAAGATAAAATCGGACCCTTAACTCTTGGCGGGCCTGTGCGGTTTTATCACTTCGCGCATGCCCAACTCTGCAGCAAGGCCAAAAAGAGAATCCAGCAAGGCCCAACTCTGCAGTGCAGCTCCCAAACATTCTTCTCGGCTACTGCTGTGCGTCCAAGGAAACCCGGAGGACCGGCCTACTATGTCGGATGTTCCTCTCATGCTAAGCTTTGACCTGTGAGAGCATGATCCTACCTGACCCTATATGTGCAGGCAATGACGACAGGCAGGATAGGAGCGAAGGCAAAAATACAACGTTAAATGTAAGAAACAGGTTAGTGTACCTCGCTTGGGCGTCGCATAGACAGCTGGTCAAGTCAGTATCCCAAGTCCCAAGAGTGTAATGGAAAGTCAAGGAGGCACACTGATATGTGCCATTCGGCACTTCTTAGCCATTGGGTCAAGCATCCAACGGTTAGGATCGATGGGGGACGAGATGCTTTGATTTTGATGTCATGTCCTCATTGTCCCTCTTTCTTTGATCTCAGCCGTTGATCAAATAAATTGTCGGAGAATGTTCTTCCAAACAATTTGGAATTTTTCTTCTCCGAGGGGAATCCTGCGAGGTGATCCTTAACCGGTAATCCTATGTGTGTCGTCTTACGCTTTTCCCTCAACAGCTGACAAGATTCTTTTGCACATCCAGCTTTCATAGACCATTGCATCTCAACTCTCCTTGATCCATAGAGCTAACTCCAGGTCAAACATAAGTGCAAAGAAACGTAACCTAATAATAGCGGAAGCATATATACTTTATTGTGACCTCTTTCTTACATCTTCTTATAGGTACAGAACTATTACAACATTAAGCAATAGGATGGACCTAGACTTTGTTACATAGGCATGCAAAAACCAAACCACACGTAATTGCAGACTCGATGATACAGAATGAAACAGTGCAGTCTCGATCACAGTACAATGGCTAATACGATGAGTGAATGGATGGAGATCCAATGCAGATTCAAGAAACGCGGTCATGAATCGTGATATCAAAATCCATCGTGATGACGCGATGTGTTCCCAAATGCATGATATCAAAATCCTTTGGCACCCTCCATGTGTAGTCATAGAATGCGCGAATTTAATTCCGGACATCCAAAATGCGTACCCAAATAATAATGATATGTTCTGCTGGGAATCATACAGGATCCTGACCAACCATGCCTCCAATCCATGTTCGCTCCATCGCCTTGGTGCCAGAGCACGAAGTGATGTCCGCTCCATAATAATGATATGTTCTGCTGGGGATCATACAGTACCCAAATAATGTACGGTGCTACCTCATCGCGCCACCATTCTTTCGATGTCGCCGCCGAAGATGATGGGTCCAGCACGAACTGCGCCGCGGCCGGAGATGGATGCGTGGGCCAGACATGCGCGCGTGGATCGGATCACATCATGGGGCAGTGACTGGTACTTGCCCGCAAACCTGGTTCTGGGGCCGGTAAATCCGAATATCAACAAAATACATTAAAATGCGTTAGTATTCGTTTATGAATTGGAGACAAATGTTGTTTTACCACTATTCGAACCCCTAGTCCCTGCCATACCCACGTAGAACATTAAGAACAAAAGGGCTAAAAAAATCATCCCGAGTATTTCTAAAACTAAAATGAGCATGGTTGCTATTTGCTATTTCTTTAGATGAAAATCCAAATGTAGGTAGGAATATGATCGATTGAGTGATTTGAGCCTAAGGAAGATCAGTGAATAAAATTCGATGAGTCATCTAATGAGAATTATGTAGAAGGTTATGAAATATCAGTACATTGCACCGACCAAACTTCTTGCCAGTATTAAGTTTTTTTTAAAAAACGGGACCAGTATTGAGTTTTGATTCATGATGTACTTTCTATTCATTAGAGGAAAAGGCACCTACCACCAAAGTTGCCCGGGAATGTTCTGTTGATAAACTTACTTGTAGATAAAATCAATTGTATTAAATTAACTGATCCAATCTATCCATGTCCAACTGTTAACTGATCCAATCTATCCATGTCCAACTGTTTGGGTGTTGACAGAACGATCACGCACCCCTATCTTGGTTAAAGTTTATCTTGTTCCAAAAAATGGTTGTATTGATAAAATGAATAAAAGGACAACTAAAGAGCGAAGTGAGAGCATATCACCTGGACAACAGGGGTCTTCTCATCTTCCTAGTCCTATATATTTCAGATCGTAATCTCGAAATAAAAATGAGTACATGTTACATATTGGGCTCTTGGCCCATGGGAATAGATGAACTTCACAATTCCAACATGGTATCAGATGCCAAAGGTTAGGGATAGGGTTCCTCGCCGTCGCCGCCCATTTGCCCCTCCCACCCGCCTCCTCTTCCCGCGCTCGGTGCCACCTCCTCCTGCTTGAAGCTATTGCCGCTGCGTCGCCCCAATGCTGCTGCCGATCCGTGCCAACTCTGCCCGCATCGGTGCTCCATGCTACCAAGCCACGCTAGAGCTAGCCTCCACGCCAACGGGCCTAGCAACCCTGGGCTCCAAGTCAACCGTCGTCGCTGCCGCCACCCTAGGCTCTGCGTCCCTTGGCCACCCCACCTCACCTCAGCTGAAGCCACTGCAGCCGCATCGTCCCGATGTCGCTATCGTGTCGCTCGGCCCGACCCTACCGCCTTGGCTCGCTCTCATCGACACTAACGCCGCCTCGGCCAAGACTTCATCGCCGGCCACCCCACCATTTCGGGCCGATCGCGCCCAGATGGCTACTACTGGTGTCTCCTTAGCCATCCCGCTCCCCTCGGTTCGTTTCAACGGGATGAACTTCCGGGGGTGGGTTATTTACCTGAGGATTCACCTCAATAGCTAACATCTATAGGGTCATCTCACTAGTGAGAACCCCTGTCCACCTCGATCAAAGCCGTTCGTTCCACCCGCTCTTCATGTTGGTGCGAATCAGGTGGCTCAAAAGGGGGCCGCTACTACACTAGAGGAGGCCTTGGAGCTCAATTAGTCTGAGTTGCATTCCTATGAGCGATGGCAGGAGGGCGAGGCTCATGCTATCGCCATTCTGGTGGGTAGCATGCCCGTGGCCATCTCCATGGATGTGGTGGAGCTGCCGATGACATAGTTTATGTGGGAGCGCCTCTGAGCTCACTACCAACCGACAAGTGATACTATGTATCTCTCTGTTTTGCACCAGACGCACTTTCTTTAGCAGCTTGATTCCACTATTGATGAATTCTACTACCAGATGTCTATGTTGTGGCGTTAGCTTGACTCTTTGGGGCCGGATGTCTACCAGACCTGTCCCTGCTATGTGTGTCTTCACGCTTACTAGGAGACTCACTGTCTTTACGACTTCCTAACATGTCTTTGACCTGAGCTCGAGATGGTGTGGGCTCAGCTCTTGACTCGCCACCCATACCAGAGCTTAGTGGAGACTCTGATAGATGTGCGTGCTAAGGAGGCTCGTCGCCGTGACATGGTTCAGATGCAGGTCATTTTGTCTGCTTCAATACCTACCACTTCGCCTATTTCTTCAGCACCGGCCGTGATCTCTCCTCCAGCTCCCAGCGCACCAGTGGTTACTGCTTCTATTTGTGGGTCTCCACTGCACCTATTGTCAGTGTGACAGCCACAGGTATCAAGGCTGCTATAAGTGGAAGAGGGACCAAGGTCGTTGGAGTGGATGTTCCCCAAAGGGCTCTGATGGTTCCTCCTACTCAGGAGCTGGCGCCCCTCACCAGGGCTCATCCAGTGATGCCACACAACAACTCCTGTTACTCCTTCAGTGCATCGGTGTTGGCTCGTCCTCATACTCCTCGGGTTCGGCTCGTCTAGCTCTTTGCTTCTCAACAGTCTTCCACACCTCCACCTCCTCCCTCGTCAAGTATCCTGTCTCCGTGGATCTTGGATTCTAGTTTTTTCTTTCACATAACAATAGATTCCACCCACCTCACCTCGCTGCATTCCACAGCTTTCTTCGTCTCCCTTTCCTCCGGCTACATCTCTTTCACCTCCATCAGAGTTTCCTTCCCACTCTCTTATTGAGATTCCATCCTTTCCTCTATAGCACTCACGTCGTCCTCGGTCTACTCCTTCTCTAGTTAAGCATCCATCCTTGCTGGGCCCTATTCCCAGCTCTTCTTCTTCTCATCCTTGTTGGGTCCCACTTCACCTTCTTCTCCTAGATATAATCTTTGTGATCATCCAATGTTAGGCCGCCTGAGTACTACAATTTTTCAGCCACTGCTTCTTCTAAGCCTATGACCTTCCATGAGGCTGCTGCTCACACTGAGTGGCAGCTCACGATATCAGAGAAGATTTCTACTTTGGAGCGTACTGGCACTTAGGATCTTATGCCGCTACCTGCGTGTGTCACTCCCATCACGTATAAGTGGGTGTACAAAATCAAAACCTGCTTGGACGGTTCCCTTGAGCACTACAAGGCTCGTCTTGTGGTGCGTGGTTTTCAGTAGGAGCATGGTCGTGACTACGATGAGACCTTTGCTTCTGTCGCTCACATGACTATTGTTCGTACTCTTCTTGTTGTGGCCTCTGTTCGACAGTGGCCCATCTCTCATTTGGACATCAAGAATGCCTTTCTCAATGGAGAGTTGTGTGAGGTCTACATGCAGTCACTTCCTAGGTATTCTGTCCTTGATGGTATGGTCTGTCACATTTGTCACACTCTATAGGCTAAAACAAGCCCCTCATGCTTGATTCACTCACTTCTCTTCTGTCGTCACTACAGTCGTCTTCTCTACTAGTGATCACGACCTTGCCCTCTTCGTACACACCTCTCCTCGGGTTGAGGGGCTCATCCTTTTATATGTTGGTGATATAAGCATTACTGGTGATGATTCTCAGTACATTGCTTTTGTGAAGGAGTATCTGAATGAGTAGTTTCTAATGTCTGACTTGGGTCCTCTACGTTATTTTCTTGGGATTAAGATCACTTCTACGCCTAAGAGCTACACTCTCCCCCAAGAGCATTACATTTAGGATATCCTTACTCGCGCTTGTCTCACTAATCAGCGTATGATGGATACTCCTATGGAGCTTGATGTTCATCTTCAACCTATCGATGCTGAGCCTCTCAAGGATCCCACTCGCTACCGCTATCTGGTCGGGAGTCTTGTCTATCTTG
This sequence comes from Melocanna baccifera, assembly GCA_036346265.1. Taxonomy (NCBI): domain Eukaryota; kingdom Viridiplantae; phylum Streptophyta; class Magnoliopsida; order Poales; family Poaceae; genus Melocanna; species Melocanna baccifera. Next base: position 177,903 of record JAYEVJ010000148.1, read on the forward strand.
GGATCACTCACCTAGTTCACATGCTGAGTCAGTCTGTCTTAGCTCCCACTCAGCTCCATTACAGTCTCCTTCGTATTTTACGATATCTTCACAGGACCATCACTCATCTCTTGTTTTTTCCTCGCTCCAGTTCTTTGCAGCTTTAGGCGTACTCTAATGTGATCTGTGCTAGCGATCATTTTGATCACCGGTCTTTTTTAGCTTATTGTGTTGTCCTTGATTCCTCCTTGATTGCCTAGAAGATTAAGAAGTAGACTGTCGTCTTCTGCTCGAGCAGTGAGGCTAAGTTGAGAGACATGGCGTTACTGACAACTAAGATCACTTGGTTTCGGTGGCTACTTCAGGATTTTGATGTTTCTACTTCTGCACTAACTCCTCTCTTAGCAAATAGTACTAGTGCGATCAACATTGCTCAAAATCCCGTGAAGCATGAGGTTACCAAGCACATTAGAGTTGATGTTTCATACATGCGATCACAAGTGCTAGACAAAGTTGAGATCTTCAGTATGTGACTTCAAAGTTTCAGTTAGCTGATTTCTTCATTAAGGCACAGACTAGCCTTCAACATAGTTTCTACCTCTCCAAACTTAATATTATTAATTCACCATGAGTTTGAGGGGGGGTATTATATGTATATAGTCTATGGAGTTATTTGCGTATGTATATGTTACATACTGGGCTCTTGGCCCATGGAAATAGATGAACTTCACAACTCCAACAAGTACAACCTGTACGCTCCCCTAAAATGGTGAAACATCATATAAAGTATTGCTCTGTTGTTTCAATATCATAATAATAATAATGTCATTGTTTCCAAAAAATAATAGCAATAATAATCAGATGAATTATTGCTTACAGGCAATAATCAAATACTATAACATGTTGTCGTTTGATCATATGCAACACCTCTAATACAGTATATGTTTGCAATAGATAAAATGAAAAGCTGGAATATTTCAGATTAAAAGATTGGGAGTTAAGTACCCTACTTAAAGTTACAGCAAATTTCATGTTACACGACATAAAAACAAACTCCCTTCGGTCACAAATGAATGTCGTTTTGAACATCAACATGGTACCCAAAACATAACTATGACTACTAATTTACATTATAATATATTTATAAAATCCAATAAAATTATATTATTATGAAAGTACATTTTGAGACAAATCTACGCATATAATTTATATCTATCCAATCTAAATATTTAAAAAGATATTGATAACCAAAATTTCAAAAATTTGACCGTACATATCAAAAATGATATTCTTTTGTGACTTGTCAGCCTTGATGATGCAAGCAAAGGGCTAGTACTCCCCTAAAATTAACTTATGAACGCAAAAAGTAGAAAATATAAAAAATAAAATAATTATTTCAACATGAACATGTGGGTGGCAGAATGGATTGCAGTAATATTTTTAACTAGAAATTTTTATTTATTGCTTAAATCATAAAGATATTCAACACATGTCCATATGCGATCTGCCTAATTTGAACTTGCACATGATCTCACTTTCTTTTTTGAGTGTATAATCATCTTAAAGGCTCATAATCATAATGTCACATGTCTAAATATCAAACAATTACAGTGAAAAATCAACATAAATAACCCAGTAAAACCACCATTGATGGGAACCAAACTATGATCATCAATCAGAGAATCAAGGTGCCATGCCAGGTAGGCTATTTGAAGGTACGTCCATGAATAAGTCACTTATCGTCGACGTATGTGCAACTCCAGCAGAATGATGGTGCCCTTGAGCGACCGAACACAGTTGTTGCTGAATAAAATAACGAACAGATGCCAAAAGAAAGTTAGTGTAACCTACACTATGGATTAGAAGTAAAATAAACCACTGTGCTCTATCATCATAAACTGATGCCTTTAGAATAATTAACACAGTAGAATTATTTTTATATCAAAGCCTTGTGCGAGTTAACCTTGTCTTCTGATACCGTCATCATAATTTCCTCTACATATAAAATGACCGCAGAGATCCAAATGTGTAGGGGACTAGGGGGCTTCCCTGCTGTTTTGTCCTCCAAAAAAATCAAGCCAAGATCCAAAAGTTTGAAGCAAACCTTTCAAGTTTTACTCCCTCGTTTTCAAATACATGTCATTCTAGCTTTCAAATTTTGTTCCCAAGCACATGTTATTCAACAATTTGAGTTGACTTTTTACCCTTTTTTCCTTACATACCCCTCCCCTTTTAGTGATCCATTTTTATTTCCAGTGTCATTCACTACTAGTATCTAGTATAACGAGAGTATAACACCATCCTAAGAACAATAACTAACCTAAAGGTTTTGAATGAGGGTAACATGGTCTTTTGTAGGTGTGCATTGGTTGTGCAAAATCCATTTAGAAACGGAGGGAGCACTTGCACTAACCAGTGGTTCTACCAAATGTTGTGGATATGCTCCGAGTGTGTTATTCGCGGTATATGCTGGAAAAGGTAGTTGTCCTGGTGAGAGACCATGTGGAGGTAACCCCGGTTGTGTGATGAGTAATTGACACGTGTCCCTAAAGTCTGAGTTTGTTCCGAGCATTTTTATGCTAATTACTGATGCGGATATTTAATTATATCATTTTGTGCGGTGCTATGTAATTTGTCTTCTTGTCGGTGATGACTGCAGGACTTTGAGACGGAGTCGTGGCGAGACACGGGTGACCGGACTAGGCACAGGCGGTGCTGAGGTCAGAGCGGTCGGGATGTGTCGAAGACGACGAGGACTCGAAGTGGCTGCGAGGCGTGTGCGGCAAGACACGAGGAAGCTTCCAGGAAGGTGCAGGAGGGGCATTTTGGTAAATGCGCAAGGCTGCACAAAAGGAAGCGGATTTTATTTGAAAATGATCCATTAGTGGAAAGAAATTGTAACCTAATGGTAAAATGTTGTGTAAACCCATTAGTGGAGAGTTGGTGTGACCTAATGGGTAAAGTAGGCTAGTAAACCCATTAGTAGAGAGTTGGTGTGACCTAATAGGTAAAGTAGCCTTCTAAACCCATTAGTGGAGGCTATAAATAGAGGTGCTCTCTAGGTGGAGAATTTCACTTGAGAAAGAGAGAGAAAGAGAAATGGGTATGAGTATTAGGGTTTCCTAATACTTGTGCTCTTGGGAGAGAAATATTTTTGCAAGTTCTAGGGTTCTGTTATCTCATATGTTATATTAATCGTTCATCGCTCTTCGTCTCAAATATGAAGTTCTTGTGATTTATCTCGTGCCATTTGCTTGCTTTCTTTTCAATTTAATGTTCTTGTTCTAGTTGCTACTACATATATTTGCTTTGAACGGGGATTCATCTCAAAGCACGTTGGCTAGTTCATCCCGAAAGCAATCCTTGTGTTAACCTCTAGTAAATTTAATCTTGAGTTCTTTTGCTGCTCGGTGATGGGAGTTGACCTCAAGATCAAGTGATCAGTTCATCCCAAGAGCGTGTGAGATTTTCTTGATTCTCCTGTGCAGGACTACAAGTTTTTCTCTCTGCAACCGCAATCCCTCAAGTCTTGTTCGGTTCTTGCTAGTGCAATTAGTTTATTTCTCTTAGGAAGAACCGGGCTGAATGTTTTTATTTTTACCGCAAGTTTAATTTTTTGTTCGGCTGGAGCTAGCTGTAGTCTTCTGTTCCAATCTCCTGCAATTCTGTTCGGTCGGCACTACTGCTCTCTGTGTTGTGCTCGGCTGGTGTTGTCTAGGGGCTGTTCAGCAGATGCATGTACAGTCTCCCTGGTTTGCTAAATTGCAGTCTATATTTTCAGTTCAGCCCAAGCAGTTTTTCTTTTCGGTTCATTTCCTGGTTCTTGATTTTCTGCAGTACTTGGCAGCAGTAGCAGTGTGCAGACCTGCAGTTCGGCTACAGTAGTAGCAGGGTAGTTCGGCAGTAGCACATGCACCATCCCCTCCAACCGAACAGCTGTCATACCCATACAGGAACTGCAGTCAGGAAGGAGTACAAGCCGACAGTGGCGGAGCCAGGATTTATTGGAGCCTCGGGCCCAAAACAGAAAGCATGATAATATTGCAGGCCAATGTGTTTAAAAGTTGCTGGTAGCAGAGATTAAAAACAGCACACAAAAGGAAGTAATTTTCTGGCTTCATTGTTTCATTTGAGTAAAAAAAGGATCTGACAAGAGTTTCTCGTACCTTCAAAGAGGCACCACCAACAAGGAAGCCATCAATATCTTCCTGCTTTGCTAGCTCTGCACAATTGGCTTCATTTACAGAACCTGCAACAAAAATACATGAAGATGTTCATACCATAGAATCTGTAAGACATACTTCGATTGAAATAAAATGCTTCAAACATTCGGTAAATAAATGTTGGTTCTAATGCCAAAGATAAGGGTTGGTTCTAATGCCAAAGATAAGGGCTTTAGCAGATACAGAAATCAGTACTCGGGAACTAACTTCTCACTTCTCAAGATGGGGTTTCCAGATATTTCCAACATATGAATTACTACCACTTGTACTAAATTACGGTTTTTAAGTTCAGTCTTCCAATCATCAGTTTTTATGGCACAAATGGAGAAACGCATTGATCCTGATGCGAGATTAGGAACTAACCTCCATAAATTATTCGAATGGTAGAAGCAACCTCAGGTGATACGTTGGTTTTCAACCAATCACGGACAGCAGCATGAAGTATGCAAGCAACAACCTTAACATTTTGACTCAAGGCATATGCAGCCTTCTTCCCAATAAACTGCATTTGGCAAACTTGTTATATCAAAATCTTAAAGTATGTTACTGCATGACAATGGCAATCATGCATCTCAATGGGGAATAGACAAGAGAAATACCAATTTGGTAGAATTTGTGTATATATTAATTACCTGATCATCTTCACCAATAATATGTCTACGCTCGGAGTGCCCAAGAATCACCCATTTGCAGCCAATGTCCACGGTCCACCAATTGCTTATCATAAAAACTACATTCCAGTAAAATAAAACCAACAAAATGTTGTTTTTGTCATCAGTGCTATGCACATAGTTTGCAATATCCTTGCATATACTAAGAATTAAGAAGAGACAAGGTTAACAAGTTTTAGCTTGCAGTGGGGCCAGCGTCGCGGCGGACTGGCGAAGCCGCGGAGAGGAGGCGCCGGTGGAGTCGCAGAGAGGAGGCACTGAGGCGGGGTGGGGAGGTGCCGCGCCGCCGCTGGCCGAGGCGGAGAGGAGGCGCCGAGGCGGAGATCCGCTGAGGTCTGAGGAGGCGACGACCGAAGGGCGAGTCAGGGCGACGCCGCGGCGGTCGGCGGGCTCGGCGGAGAGGAGGCGGGGCTGGGCGCCGGGCGGTGCGCGGCGAGATCGGCAGAGGAGGCGCGAGGCGGGCGGTGCGCGCCTCCGCGGGCCGAGGCGGGGGCGGCGGCGCCGCGCGCCGTGGGCCGAGGCGGAGAGGAGGAGCGAGGCGAGGGCTCACGGCGCGGTGGGGCTGGTCGGCGCGTCGATCGCACGGAGATGCGGCTCGAGCCTGGAGGCGGAGATGCGGCTGGGGGCGGAGCCGCGCAGATGCGGAGTCGCGGGGTTAGGGATTACGGAGTCGGGCCTCGCCGCCTCCGGCGTTGCGATTGCGGAGTGCACATAAGCACATTGCACTGTTAATTTTTGCTGGGCCTCGGGCCGTTGCCCAACCGGCCCGAGGCCCATCTCCGCCCCTGCACATAAGCACATTGCACTGTTAATTTTTGCTGGGCCTCGGGCCGTTGCCCAACCGGCCCGAGGCCCATCTCCGCCCCTGCAAGCCGAAACAGCAAAAACACAACAGGAGATTGGTATTTTTTTTCTTTTTCTTGGGAGCTCTCGGCCAGCACACTTTCTCCATGTTTACATGCACCTCTCTCTTCTTTTGTTGTTTTTAATCATTTTTGCATGCAATCCAAACATCGTTAATTTCAGTTGAATTTTTTACTGGTTGGTCTCTGATTTATGCTGAATTTTTTAGTGTCGCATGCGTTCCAATCTTTTATTTTTGTGCATACAGTCCAAAATTAATTTTCTGTGAGTTGCTTTGTTTTTTTTTAAAAAAAACAGTGTACGAATTTTTCAGGGGCAATTTACTCAAGAGAACGACATTCACCCCTCCTCTGTCGCCATTTCGGTCCTACACCTGGAACTGGAACAATTTCTGAAACCAAGTATGAAACATTACGATCTGCATTATTTGAAAGAGGGAGGGTAGAAAACAAGGGATTTAAGGCTTAACTATTTCCCGCGGTTTGAGTAAAAGTTGGACATGATGAGTATTGTGTGTAAGGCATTGTGCCATTTCGTTCTTCACCATAGCCAACCAAAGCTTGCCCTGTGAAAATGCCACTAGTCAAAATGTTACCAAAACTTTCCTCACAAAAAAAAGTTAGAAGCAAGTACATCGAAATGTTTATTCCAAAAGTAGTTCACAACGGTTGTATTGTTATATGTAAAATGTCTGGACACTTACTGATAAAGGAGTTAGAAAATGTTCTATTCCTTGATTTTTTTACGAGAATTCCTCGAAAAAATAAAGATCCATTTCTTACTGTCATCTAAATTCTTTCAAGAAAAAGAAGTTAATTCATAAACTTTCAGAAAGGATAAGCACTTACTTGGTCTCTTTGACTTCTTAGGTGGGTCCCGCACTACGAAACGATTTGATAATCCTTCTAGAACACGTTCTTCCAGATGTGGCAGTACCATCACCCCAAGCCTAACACTCTTGTTACTGGAGTTTTCCAAAATTTTTGCATCACTGTGACGTTGACTCCCGCCGGTCAATTGAAATGTGCAGTCACTCACTATTGATTCTATTCTCTGATTCACACCTCCTGTTGCTGAATTTCCTTGCCGTGGTCTCCTTATGCTTTTCTCGAAGTCCTCCTTGGACCAATTGTATTGATTATTATCTTTATTGAACTCCGTTAAGGACAACCATCATAACCCAGGCAGAAGCAAGGGGGTGATTCGTTGCAATTGGATTCCCACCATCATACAGATCAACCTCTATGGAATTCCCATGATTAGTCTGTATGCTTTCCCCCTTTTCAACTTTGTATTTCACCACACTAGTGATTCTTAGTCGGAATCTTGGTGGCTGCATTTTATTTGGTTCTGATCTGCAAAAGAATAAAAGTACAGGAAGCTATGCCAAGTTATGAAACAAGAGAACAACACTAAGAAGGAAATGTGTATTGTTACTTGAAGAGTATATTATAAACACACTCAATATCGTGTCAAATATGTATTGAGCATTTGAGCTTGTACCAAAACAAAATATGACTGCAGTGCACCTTTACAAAGCTACGTTAACTACATGTAGTGTGGACTATCTTAAATAATACCTCCAGTAACTCACTCTTGGCACTGTAAAAAATTGAGGGTAGCAAAGAACACCTTGGAGCAAGAGATACATCACTAGTTGAGCCTTTAAATCGCTTTAATTGTTTGCGTAGTAAGATGTGATCTTTATTAAGTTTATTCAATTGTTTTTTCGTTTCATTGAGCTCTTCCTTATCTTCATTAAGCTTCTTCAATTGTTTTTTCATTTCATTGATCTCTTTCTTGAGCTCTTTGAGCATCCGTTTGATCCCTTCAGCCTGAGAGAGACAGAGAGGCCATATATAGTTCCTAATCAAATGGGCTGAAAATTTTGAATTCTAACTCTCTAAACTATTACTATTGTAGAGAAGTTGATTACAGTAAAGTTATCGCTGTGATCATGAGTTTCAGGTTCCTCGAAAAAAAATAAGAGTAACTCACCAGGTATGTGGACTAAGAAGCTGAGGTAATTAGATTATCAGAAAGCACACGTAAAGCACATATGTACATAAAGTGAAAAATACAAATACCTCTCTGAAATTAGTCGAAGTTTAATTTACCATTACAAGTATTTTGCGACGCATGCCTCACTTGGAGGTTGATTTACCCCTACAAGTATTTTGTGGCGCGTGCCTCCATAAGTGCATAGTTGTTTGACATCCCCCCCCACCCCCAAGTCACCCCCTATCCACACTGGATCAACCCTTTTTGTTGACGTCGATTCCATGGCGTGCTAGGTTGGTCCAAGGCTTTCATAGGGCTAAAGTTGTGTAGCTCAGATCGAGATGGGTGAGCAGACAATCGTCTTTGTTTCCTTCCTTGAGATGAGTCGAATTGAGACGGGCAAAGACAGCAGGCGCGGGCCAACAGGATATCGAATAAGTGTAATTAATCATGCTACACCTAGTCCGTAGTATTACAGCCAAATCAACAGAAAGTGGATGCCACAAAAAATACTTGTAGGAAGGTAAATCAAACCCCATTAACTTCTGGGGGCATTTATAGTTTTTCCATAAAAAATGAGAAAAAAACAACTCCCCAGATGGACCGGACACGCGCCGCGTTGACTGCCCGTTCCAAACTGAAAGAAATAGACATGTGAAAGAAATAGAATACCGCACTCTCTCGTAGACACAAGGACATATACAATAGAGAATAGTACATGTCAGTATATGTAAATATATGCCATATAAAATTTTAGTTGATATAAAGAAAAAAGAAAGAGAGAAAAATAATATCTACTATTTAACCGATGGTCTTATAGATGGTTTTTTATTGTCTATACCATTGTATAGACAGGTATATAGATAATACATTAATTGTATTAGACTATTACAGACAACTATATAGATAACACATTATATACGTTGTCTTTAGTCTTATCTATAGGTGACATGATGGTATATTATAGATTACTATTGTCTAAACTAGTGTATATGCTCTAACATATCTGTCCAAATATCTACCACACTACTTCCTCCCACCATCAAAAAGTAACGCTCCAGAATACGTACATAAATTAAATTAATTTTGATAAAAAAAATCGTTTCAAAATATCACTTGTAGGATCGTCAATGATAATCAGAGAGGGAGTGAACGATTCAGTGCCTAGCGGAAGCTTTTTATTTTTATTTTATAAACCTACAATTCATAGAAGCACACATAGTTTCCTCTGTATGCATCCCATTGCTATTTAACATCCTCTGTATGTATATATATGTCATATAAAATTTTAGTTGATATAGAGGAAAGAAAAGAAAGAGAGAAAGATAATATCTACTATTTAACAGACGGCCTTATAGACTGCTTTTTACTATCTGTACCATTGTATAAACAACTATATAGATAATACATTAATTGTATGAGGCTATTACAAACAACTATATAGATAACATATTATATGCGTTGTCTTTTAATCCTATCTATAGGTGACATGATGGTGCATTACAGACTACCGTTATCTATACTATTGTATATGCTCTAACATATATGTCCAAATATCTACTACACTACTTCCTCCCACCGTCAAAAAGTAACGCTCCAGAATACGTACATAAATAAAATTAATTTTGATATCGTTTCAAAATATAGTTTGTGGATATAAAAATAATACGAGTAAATTATCCATAAAAACATACTTTCATGACATTCCGCTTTCCTAATTTAGTGGTCAAGCTAGTCTATTAACTTTGATATTTATCCTACTGGGGCATATCCGGTGCATCCACCTTAGGTGCGCTCCTGTGTTGCGTGTATCATCTTTAAAACATGATGTAAATAGTAATAAAACTTCTGAATAATTTGATAGGATGCCATTTAACCTCGCTTGTGCCGTTCAGCCTCCGTGCGCACGATGCCATCGGATCTCACCCCTTTGGGCCTTGTTCCCACGGTGGAGGGTGATGGCACAGGAGGGGAACAGGGTTCTTTCTATCGGCCGGCGAAAACCGGCGAAAATCGAATTTACCGGCCACCCTGGTAAAAATAAAAGTCAGACAAAACGTTTCGGATTTTTTTTTCAAATTTTACCTGTAGGATAAATGAATTTTCAATCTTCCAACTATCAACAATTGCGGCAGTAGCCTAATGGTTATCTGGGTCAACATTTGCGGTTTAAGAAGGAAAGGCGCGGAAGTCGCACGGAGTCACTGGGAACTCCCTCTGGAGTTGAGGGGAGGTCCGGAGGTGAGGAGGGAGGAATGGACAAAAGCAGGGCTTTCATCACCGAGGCTGCTCGCATGTTCCCTGGGAGGCTGGGAGTCCCTTGGAATAAACCCTTGGGTCCAGGGGATGTGAGGAGGGAGGAACGGCGAAACACAGGGCTTTCAGAGAGTGAACCAAAGCTACTCACATGGTGCCACTGGCCAAGTTCTCCTCAACCTTGGAAATATGCAGATTAGGACTGCACTAGGCTATACGAGCAAGTCCAATTGTTGTTTAGAAGACATAAAAGGATGAGGGGTGGGAAGATCCCCCAACCTTGGAAATATGCAGAAATATAAACAATAAACCAAAACTTTACGCATGACGTTTCAAATGGCCTTATGCCCTCCACGGAATCCATATAAGCGGCCTGCATGTAGTATCGAAATACTTCGTCATATTGCCGTTTCCTCTCGACCAGCAGATTGATCTCCCGTTCTGAACGTTTTGGTTCGGCCTGGCTGTTTACTTTTGCAGGATTTTTCAGTTAATTTATTGATCTCCCGTTCTGAACGTTTTGGTTCGGCCTGGCTGTTTACTTTTGCAGGATTTTTCAGTTAATTTATTGATCTCCCGTTCTGAACGTTTTGGTTTGGCCTGGCTGTTTACTTTTGCAGGATTTTTCAGTTAATTTATTGATCTCCGTTCTGAACGTTTTGGTTTGACCTGACTGTTTCCTTTTGCAAGATTTGTCAGTTAATTTGTCTCGTGCCAAAGAGTAGTGACCAAATGGCATCGCTCTGGGACATCCTGGGGATGGCAGCCAATCTCTTGCAGCTGCTTGGGCTGGACGCGATCACGGTCATCACTGTGATCATTAAATGAGATAGAGTTGTATTAGGAGATAGAGTTTGTATCCTATTCCATATATACCTTATCTTTATATGGTATATCTCTTTGTACTCTCTCATATATATATATATATATATATATGACCTTTTGACCCTCATATCAATACACACAATATTCACAGATGATGTGATAACGTCAGTCAATATGCTTGCTCCTATCATGATGAACGGAATTCTTGCAAAGAGAAAATAAGAGAAATAAAAAACTGTTATGTCTCCGTGGACAAGTACCAGGTCGTCGAGGGCTCTTCTGCTTTCGATTGTAGGAAAATTCTTGCGTTACTTCCTCTGCTTCCAGGTAGTCAAGTACCAGATCGTCGAGGGCTCTTCTTGTTTTCTTGCACGTGCTGCACGCCATCCTGCTCGCGACAACTTTGGGAACTCCCCCTTAGTGGACTTCACATGAACTTCCGATGGATTTCATCAGCGCAAGCCATTCACTGCTAAGTCAATGGGGAATCCGTGTGACTTCCTCCACAAACCCCTCCATTTAAGTCCATTGATCTGCCACTCCACTGAACGAAGGTACCAACCGATTTCAACAGGTGCTCATGTTATCAACGGCGAAGAAGAATGGGGCGGGGTGATCTCCATCTGAAGAAAATTGGAGAGCATCCACCTCTTGGCTGCGGGGTGATCTCCCATGGACTTCATGCGCATTCAGCGCAAGACATTTTGTTCTTTCTCCGATTTGCCATGCTAGTGGTACATCTTAACGCTGCTATGTATCATACCTATCTCTACGAGGACATAATAAGAAGTCTCTATATGAATGTTGTAAACAATATAAAATCAAAAATCAAAACTTCAATTTGGGTCGGTTCATTCCTTTCGTCATGGGATAATCCTTGCATATGTGATATCTTGCGCATGTGCTCGAGGGACTAGTCTTTGATTCCTCGCCGTGCGCGCTTTTTGCTGATGCGTGACCATGCCAGTGCGCGAGTTTGTAGCGTGTGACTGGAGGGCACCTCACATGCAAGTGGGACGGCGTTGTGTCGGGAGTACGTGGCGGCGCGGGACCATCTCGATCGTCTGCTTGGTGGAGACGGGGATAAAGTATTTGCATGTGTTGTACTTGGATTGGCTTAGGAGCTTGTTTGATTCCTTTTTTAATGTGGATCCTCTGGTTAGGAGTGCAAGTGGGACGGGTCCATTTACTAAGCCGCAAAACTGTCCGCAACAACCCACCAAGACTCCAGCATTCTAACGCAGGCCGACCCACATTGGAGATCAGAATCCGTATGTTTGCCGGGGAACTTCACATGAACTTCCGATGGATTTCATCAGCGCAAGGCGTTCGCTGCTTGAAGTATCTCCATCTGAAGAAGAGTGGAGAGCATCCATCTCTTGGCTGCGGGGTGATCTCCCATGGACTTCATGCGCATTCACACCTCTGTCAGCGGAGAGTTGGCTCTATTCGTCGTAGCTTCTAAAATTATTATTTTATATTCAATAGATTTTTTTTATAATACTTAGATTTCAAATAAATTATCTTTTTAAGATAGATTCTACTAATCGATTATAATATATACTACAATAGTTTTATTTATATCAGCTAAAGTCATACACAATTTTCCTATAATTGCGATATGCTTGTTGTGTAGTAACCACGGCGGAGACCGCTATGCGAGCGCCACCGCTGCTACTTGGGAGGGCCGTCGCCGTGTTCTTCATTCGCTGTGCCATGGTGGTGAGGGTGTCGGGGTGTTGGAGGTCGCGACGCGGATATCACCGAGGTTGCCCAGTGGGGCGTAGGTTGGCTGCTACTCCAACATATTTAGGTCGGTCTTTTGGGCTTAAAGTTAGTTTATGTTTGTACTGTCTACAGTAACTAGCTTTTAAACGGTGTATTTTTTCAAGGCGGAGCTAATATGAAAATTGTAGTAAAAAATGTACTGAGTTCAGATGTACTGGTCAAAATTATATGCGACTATTTCTCTCTATATACTATCTTTCATAAACAGTTAGAATTTAAATATTTAAGTTATAAATTATCAGTTCAAAAGAACCGACCCTTAGAAAACAAAATCGAGCTGATCGACCCAAGGATAACTTTTCTTGGCACCTTGCGGATCCATTCGCCCACAAGTATTCCAATTGCCTTCGTTGGACTCCGCTCAGGCTGCTGCTGGCTGCCCTTGCGCTCCTGAAGAGCAGTTGCCCTCAGGGCTCTGACACTCCGTTTACGGTCCAACATACATACACATGATGCAACAACGCATATGCAAAATTATTCCTCCTACTTTTCCACTCCATTCTCGATAAGATCAGAAGATTCACGCGTACTATTATTGACACACTTCCCAAAAGGAAGCTCGAGCTTGCAAGTCAGTTAAGCAACGAGATGAAAGTCTCCGTTTTTCCTCTCGACCATTTGAGACAGCCTACCGACAGAAGAAAGCTGCAATTCTCACTTTACAGCTTGAGAAGAAGACGATAATAGTGTTAGGATAAGATAATAGTGTTAGGATAAGGTTTTGTGAAACTATAACATCATAATATTTGGGTTTTTTATTTATGTTGAAAACTCTATGGTTTTCTGTTACATAGACCAAATTTACTCTTATTTAAATCCAATTGTTTCAATAATCACATTGAAAAAGAAAACTCCATTTATCAAGTACAGTAGGTTTATTCTTCTCAGAGCATGATATAATAATATTGAAATCCCCACCAATCAATTTAGGATACGTATCTTTTTTACATACTTGGGAAATTTCGTCAAAACCAAAACACTATTGCATCATGAAAATTCAAGTACTGCATCAACACCGAATTCTCTAATTCGTCAAAACGAAAACACTATTGCAGCATGAAAATTCAAGTACGGCATCAACACCGATTTTCTCATAGTACATGACTAGTCCGTGAAATCGGCGGCTTGTTCGATTTCCGAGTCCATTTTGGCCTTCCACAAAGTCCTGGACGGAGCACAGAAAGCGTCCAAGTGGCCTTGGCTGTACTGGCGTTGCCAAAAGATTCCGATTAAGAAAGCCGTTGATGCATTACGCGTCGATGAGGTCCATTGGAAGTTCTCGGACCAACTGCATGAACCCCTCTGTCGGCGAGATGCTGTCTAGGATTGTACGAAAATTCTTGCGTTACTTCCTCTGCTTCCAGGTGGTCAAGTGTACCAGATAACCAGGTCGTCGAGGGCTCTTCTTGTTTTCTTGCGCGTGCTGCATGCCGTCCTGCTCGCGACAACTTTGGGAACTCCCCCTTAGTGAATTCTTCACTTCACTGGTGAATTTACTGGCAGTGCAAAATTGCGAGTCATCTGTGTTCAAGCAATTGGTTTGCAAACTCTCCCCTGGACGAGCCTTCAGCTTCATGTGTGTGATACATTCACTACTTTCAAATACTTTCGTTTGAAGAAAATCGGAGATCAGAATCCGTATGTTGGCCGGGGAACTCCCCTTAGCGGACTTCACATGAACTTCCGATGGATGTCATCAGCGCAAGGCATTCACCGGTTGGAACTCCCATGCGCCCCCGCGGTGAGCGAGGTGCTGGCCCCACCGCGTGCGCTGCCTCCCGACCGCGCGCCGTGCATCAAGTGACCCGTGCCGGTCCCCACCGCGTGAGCTGCCTCCCCGTGCGCGCGTGGCAGCACCTGCACGTCCCGCCGCTCTTTGCTCCCCTGGTTGCATGATAAAATAAGACGACCATGAAAACATGAGATTTTTGAGTGGTTTTAAATTTGAATTTAAAGTTTGGGGTATGTGGTAGGAGGCGTACTCGTGTGCACACGTGCATTGTGGTAACTGGTAAGTGTGCATGTGAGGCAAAGTTATGACTCCACTCATTTTATTTTAAAACCAGTTTCTACTTCTAACTTTTACTTTTTTTTCACTATTCAGTAATTTCGTATTTTTCTGATTTCTTTTAGATATTTCGGGCTTTTTTACTTTTTCTTTTTTTTCTCGTATTCCTTTGCATTGTTTGTGAGGGGTTAACATGTTTTTTCTATTTTTAATTTTTTAAAATTTAATTATGTCAAATAAATCAACTAAGCTACAGTAAAAAAACCATAAAACATCGTCATTCCGAACACCCTCTGTATCATCTCCCTCCAGCAGATTTTTCTCCTTAGACCTCCGAAGCCACTTGATCTCCTCTCTTCTCTGAGAATTTTGTTACGTTCTAGTTCCAACTTTAATTGCATGTCAGACATCAAACAACCATTCTGCTCAATTAGTTGGTCTAATTGATAAAGCTTGTCAATCAATTCCTTTTTAAGTTTCTTGTAAGTACCGTCAAAACTAATATTCCAACCTCTCAAGAATTTCCTTAATTTTCTAACTTCGCTCTGCCATCTATCTAGGCTAGTCTTACACTTCACAGGTTTCATCCAATTTTCATTGACTACATCAAAAATACCTTCCCTGGTTAACCAGCACAACTCAAATTTAAATTGATGTTGTGACTGGTAGGCATGACAAGTATCAAGCAAGACAGGGGCATGATCAGACAAGGTCCCAACCAGTGCTTCAGCTGTCGCAATAGGATATTGAAGCTCCCACCCTGTACCTGCTAAAAATCTGTCCAATTTCTCTAATAAGGGGTCTTCACGATTATTACACCATGTGAACTTCCTACTGCTTAATTGGGGTTATTTTAACCCAATTGTTTCAATAATCGCAATAAAAAAAAAGAAAACTCCATTTATTAAGTACAGTAGATTTAGAGTATATTCTTTTTGGCTGCGGCTTATGACTTTTGGCTGAAATTTTTGAATTTTAGCTGTTTACGACAGAGATTATGGAGAGAGAGATACTCGCTTGCGATTTTGAATGGTACATATGTTGGGCTTTTAACGTGTACTATAATTAACTTGTAGACTCCATCTTAAAAAAATACTCCGTTTGAAAGTTAGATACTGTAGCAAAATCCAAAAGCCGTTTTGAGAAGCTGAAAAGAACATACCCTTATTCTTCTCAGAGCATGATATAATAATATTGAAATCCCCACCAATCAATTTAGGATATGTATTTTTTACATACTTGGGAAAATTGGGCAAAACCAAAACACTATTTCATAAGGTTAAAGACATACTAAGCGCTTTTCAACTAAATACATCATTTGACTGGAAATAATTATCAAGTCACATTAAATATTATCAAGTAAACTTATACGTGTATTTTATTTAATTATATATAAGCCTATATTCAATAGGCAAACGGCGGGACCACGGAAGTTTGGGGAGTCAACGAGGAACAACGCTGGTTGAGGGGAGAGAAGGAAGAAGAGGGAGAGGGAGATGGGAAGTGCCAGGTGAAGACATGGGTTGGAGCCCAAGGAAAAGTTCGAATTTTGCACTCCTTTGGATTCCCACCAATTTTGAGTTTTCAACTGACGTTTAGGTATAAATCTTTGAAATTGAATACATATTTTGAAGTTCTTGCTCACACACAAGGCCAATCAAAGAAAATGGGATGTTACATCTTTTTTCAGTTTTTAAAAGTTATTTTTCGGCTTCTCTATATTAAATAGCTTTTCAATAAAGTGTTTTTTAAAGATATGATCTATAAGTTGTTATAGTACATACTGTAGCGACTTTGTTTATATCGATCAAAATCGCATATAAATTTCTGTTACTGCGTACCATCTTTCTCGAACAGACCAAAAATCATAAATCACAATCATAAATTATAAGTTAAAACTAAGAAGAACAGCCTTATATATTTAGATACCAGAAACGTACCTTTATTTCTGAAGTAGAGCACTTCACTGTAAGGCAGATGATGCTAATCCCGTGTTTTTTTCTTTCAGTTATGCATCCTAGCTTCTAGAACATTGATTCTTGAAAGCTGTCGTCCAGACAGTTAACCAAACATTTATGGACCTAAATATTTCCGTGCTCGTTTCCATTGTCTTTGGCACTATTTCTCATAGTTTTTATTATCTTTGACATTTACTTCTGTGATGTCAAAATTTATTTTAATGATGTTAATATTTATTTCAATTATTTCTACGATTTCGGTACTTGTAAAATATTATTTCATTACTAACGTTTGAAATATTGAAATCATGTATTATAAATACCGAAATCACTCAAACCTTTGAAACAAGTATGTATATAACTCAAGTAAGTACTAAAATCACCGAAACATATGACAAGAATAATTGGAACCAATATAAAATAGTAAGAATATGCGATCTAGGGGTATTTGCAAGCTAAATTAATTTACAGGAGCAAACTAAACGAAAATGAGATAGAGGGGAAAATTAAAAAAGTAAGTGACTTATGGATTTTTCAACTTCAACAAGAAAATTTGGAAAATTAAAAATTTACAGGAGCAAGAAAATTATTTTTAAAAATCTTAAACTTCAACAAGGCTTTGGGAAAATTTTTAAAATGCTCTAAAATTTTTAGAAATTTATGAAGATCATGCTTGGTTTATTGTAAAGCTAAAATTGGACTGTTACACCCTTTGAGTCTCTGCAAAATTCCTAGCGTATGCTATGGATGCACACATGCGTGTGTAGGATGAGTGGAGTGTGTTTACTCTTTGTACTTCAAATAATTATGTTCATTCACACTTATCTTTGGTTGAGTCAAGTGTGGCTGCGTTAACGCGGGATGGCCAACGAGCTCGGGAACTCCCGTGGAATTCCCAACAACTTTTCGATGGGCGTCGTCTGAGTTGTACTGTAATATAATCACTACTTAAAAAATACTTCCATTCGAAGAGAACTGGGGAAACATCCGTTGTGGGTGTTATGAATATTGTGTGTGTGTTGATATAAGATCCAAGGGACCATATATATATATATAGGAGTACAAAGAGATATAGCATATAGAGATAAGGCATATGGAATAGAATACAAACTCTATATCCTACTACAACTCTATATCCTTAACACCCCCCTAAAATGCAAGGCGTATGCAATAGCATTGCATTTGAAAGAGTTGATACTAAAATCCAAAATCCAAATCTTGTAAATATCGTCGTAGCATGCGGCTCTTGAAGATTGTGTCGAAAGTAGAAGATCTCCATCCGAGGTCGTGTAGTAACCCATAAAGTATGGTGGCAGCTCATAAAGCAGATCGAAACCCGAGACGGCGGCGACGCAGTGCACAAGAAGCACAATAGAAACACAGTGCAAAAAAAGCGTGGCAGCTTTAAAAGCTCGGGGCGGCAGCTCAGAAAGAAGAGCGGCGGCATCATAGACCGAGACAGCGGCGGTGCAGTGCACAAGAAGCGCAATAGAAACGCAGTGCACAAAAAGCGCGTCGGCCTTAAAACTCGGGGATGCGACGCGAGAGGCCACCTACAGAGGAGTCTGGATCCAACACGAATGAGGCTGAATCCGAACGGGGCAAGACCAGATCCGGCGAAGACGAACCGGAGAAGAGCCATACAGACGACCTGCACGCGGCTCAAAGAAAAGAGCGACGTTTGCTGCTATGCGGAAGACCACACTAAAACCTAAAGGATGGACTGAGGCTAGTAAAACAATCAACTGACTGACACAAAAATTTGTGGACTCGCATGGCGTAGACGAACTGAAAATAGAGCCTATAGATTTGAAATGGACGCAGCGGAAGACTCAAAACGAAAATAACTGACAGGCAACGAATACCAAAAGCTAGACAACTAGAAAGCCAAGCAAAGAAACCAGTGTCCTACCTAAAGAGACATAGCAGCACACAAAGCCTTCCTCTCCTCTGGCACAGTAAAGAGACCGAGAGCCAAACTCTGTTCTTGTCGTGACACCAGGCTGTCATATCCTGCCCCACCTGTATCGCACAAGCGCACGAGACAGTAAAAAAAAAAAGGAGAGACACAAGAAGATGCCATCGAGTAATTTATAGGCGGACTCCAAATCTCTGCCATTCTCGGCCGACCGCTTCAAGGAGGCGGCGTGGCTACGACCTCGGGCGGGAAGAGCGCAGGGTCAGAGAAGAAGGAGCGGAGGCGGAGCGCGTGGGCGTCGGCTTGTCGCGGCCGCGAAAGAGCGGGCGGGAGACGGTCTTCCTGTCCCTGGCGGCGGCGGCGAAGGACCTCCGCGCAGAGGAACGCAAGGAAGGCCGCGCAGAGGTAGAAGGCGTCCCAGCGGGCCGCGTCCTTGAGCGCCTCGAGTTGGCAGGCGCGGCGGCCGAGGCGGGACTCCTCTCGCTACCGCAACTTGAGCAGCAGCGGGTGCTCCGCACTGGTGGCGATCTCGTCGAGGCATGTGTGGATGGGGAAGCGGCCGCCGCCATGGAGGCAGAAGGCTACTGGATCCGAAGTGCGAGCAGAGAAGAGTCCACATTGCCATCGATCTTGAAGAGACGCCACCGACCCAGGTCCGATCCGGCCGGATCTGACGAAGAGTAGCGTCGGCGGGCGATGAGGAGCGGCGGCGGCTCCAAGGGCGACGGCCGGATTCGGCAAAGATGAGCCGGAGAAGAGGCCGTACAGGCGCAAAGATTGGCGACGACAGGTCGACCGGCGGCCGAGAAACAATCGCCCGAGGGTGGCGGCGGCTGAGGCAGGCCGGAGACGGGAGGAGGCAGCGCATGGGGTCGGCGCGGTGCACGCGAAGGGCGGCGAAGTCCCCCTCGCGCATCAAGCCCCTCCGGCCGCACCTCCTCTCGGCCGTTGCTACCTCTCCGCCGGCAGCGAGCAGATCTGGAGGGAGGCGGCGACGGCAGATCCGAAGGGCGACGTCCGGCTGGGGCGGAGGCCAACGGCGGCAGCAGATCTAGAGTCGGCGGCGGGCGATGGCAACCCGAGAGTGGCGGCGGCGGAACAGCCTGACGGCCAGCGGGCTAAGAAAGCCGAAGAACAAACTTGGCCGGCCCAAGAAGAGGACCAGAGATGAGGTGGCCGCCCCTGGGAGTAAGATTGATCCTCCCGGGGGCAGCGGCAACGGAAGACGTGTGGGAGGCTAGGGTTTGAACCTTAGCTCTGATATCATGTTATGAATATTGTGTGTGTTGATATGAGGCCTAAGGGACCATATATATAGGAGTACAAAGAGATATACCATATAGAGATAAGGCATATGGAATAGAATACAAACTCTATATCTTACTACAACTCTATATTCTTAACAGTGGGAAAGCTCCAGTGGGCTTCGTCCGCATGGTGCTTTCACTATTTAAATTGGGAAAAATTAATAATTGGGTTCCGGCTTGACCGAGCTGGGGAAGATATCCCAACTTTCATCAAGCACACAAGAACAGACAAGCAAGCGAACAGCCTCTACAAATAAATAGCCTTAGTGGGTTGAACGGTTCGTCATGAGAAGTACAAGGTATAGGGACGCTAGGCCAAAGTATAAAGGTTACCTAGATTTTTTCCATTTTGCCTAAGCAGGTCACATATGTGGTATTATCCAGAGTCACAAGTAAGAGTGGACTGAAGGTAAATGTCGAGATGAAGATGGACATGTTCTTTTTGGCTTTAGCTTAATACCTTTTGGCTATGGTTTATAGTTTTTGGTCTGTTTGTGAGGAAGAGTGCAGAATAACAGAAACTCGCGTGCGGTTTTGTCCGATATAAATAGAGTTGCTACAGTATGTACTACAATCAATTTATAGACCTTATCTTAAAAAAACACTCCATTTGAAAGCTAATTACTGTATAAAACCAAAAAGCATATTTTAGAAGCCGAAAAGAAAAGACCATATGGCCAAAAGCATTGTATATAAAGAGATCTTCTGACTTCCTTTACTTTTAAGCAGTGTACATGTAGACGTTTGAGATAGTCCTTTCAAGTGTTGTTTTAGCGTAGCTATTTTTTTTTAAAAAAAACATCTTTACGCAATAAATGTTGCAAATTGTGTTTCTTTCAAAAAAAAAAGTTTATGATGTATCAAAAGTTACTGATTTCTATTGTTAATAACTATCAAAACTATATAGAGACTAAAAACTACAATATAATATAGTACCTAGCCAGACAAATACGTGGGCCACCCTTTTAATTATCTATAATTTTAAGGGGTACTTTTCTGTGAGAGAACGGACTTACGACTATCAACTCGTATTTTTAAGTAGCAGAGATAATGCTTTCATTAGAAGAAAATTAGAGAAACATCTATGCGTTAGTTGGGGAACTCCGGTGGACTTCCGATGGACGTCCCATGGACTTCCCATGGACTTCCTTTGGAAGAGTCGAACTTCCCACGAGCTTCGTCTGCATGGTGCTATTTATTTCGAGATTGTAGGTACATTAGAGGCCATACAGATATCCCAACTTTCATCAAGCACACAAGAACAGAGGAGCTTACAGCTTTGCATCCATCAACCGAATAATGGGGAGGAACAAGAAAAGATCGAGGCCGGGGCCTTCGAGCTATCAGGGCGACACGGAGCGAGCTATGCTTCCCAACAACAGGTGGGTGTTCATTTATTTGATAACAACCTGTTTTTTCTAGCTCGGAAGGTCCAAGCTTGAAGCTAGCTTCATTCTTTGCAACTCTTGCAGGGAATCAAGCACGCAACCTCCTGACATGGCGACAATTTTACTGCAAGCAATTGAATCGGTGAAAACAGAGGTAAGAAAAATTGAAGCCAAATGATATTGTTTTCCTATTGTTGTCAATGTTTTCAAAACGCAAATCTTCACATTTTCAAATTAGACTACAATCGATTACTTCGAATCCCCTCAAAAATAAAAAAGGATGTCATTAAAACTTCAAGTGAGTTTTATATTTGTTTATAGATCGGAAAACTTCATATGTTCTGATTCTTCATTTTACAAGCTAATCGAGGTGAAGTGCGCTCTGCTATTTTCCCCGCCTTTGGATAGGTTACCGCCCTGGTCAAAGAAAATTTTGAAAAGCACACAGAGGAGGTCAGGGGAAGGCTTGACGGGTTCGGCGAACAGCTTGAAAAAAACACAGAGGAGTTCAGGGGAAGGCTCGAACAGCTTGAAAAGCACACAGAGTTGGAGGATCTCAATCAAGCTAGGTCGGTGATTTCATTATTGTTTTCTTTAGCTGAACTAACACTATTTGTCTTGGACGCTTGATTATTGTCTATACTCTATAGAAGGCAGAATATGGAAAAACTATCGAAACTCAACGTGGTCGGAAGCTCAGGATATACGATTTACTATATATAGTTCATCTGTTTGCTAAGGGCACACCGCGGCGATTGTCATGGTTAAATTCATGTGTTCAAGTTCCTATTCTCTTTTTAATCAAACTAGCTAAGTGGCCCGCGCTATCGCACGACTAGTCCTACTATACTTTTATTTATATTTCTATATCTTTTCTAATGTGGTTTCGAATTTAAATATTCATGTTTTATTAATTGATATGTTTTTACATGATAATAGGTTATATATAAGCACATAGTTTGAAGGATAGTATTACTCCTTTAGGTCACAAATTCTTCTTATTGTGGGAAGAGTACATTCTAACTTTTTTTTTTACTTTTAACAAATAGTATATTTTTGAATATTTATGTGCAATACGCACACACATCTCGTAGTTTCATCAGTTCCTTATTGTTACATGTTGCCGGTCCATTGTGTGGAGGCATGATAAACGTCTTCTTTCTGTATCTGTGTGTTACATGTTGTTGTTTCTGTTGAGAACCATCGCTGACGAGTCTAATTTGATCGATTTCTTCTATATAAAAGAGAGAGATCAATAATGCAATTATAAAGATTGAACACAGAGATAGAGAAACTCCTTCTTTATTGTTTTTTCTTCCATAAGTACACTTTACAATAATTGAGATCTCTATTTATAGACTAAGTGAAGGTTTCTCAGCACTCCTCCTTGAGCACTCAACCGAAATGTTCATATCTCATCAAAACTTCATAAACATTCAGTAGAAAAAATTTAGAGAAAGAGTATATGATACAAGTTATGTTATATTTCATGAAATTACCTCATTAAAAACATTGGTCGAGAAACTTTAGGAAAAACTCATCAAGGAAAAAAGAGCACAATTTACCCAATTATATAAGATTTATTCTTTAGATACTCGATTTTCGTAATCAAGTTTTAATAGTAAGCTTGAGAAGAATCTCCTTCTAAATTTTATTTCAAAGTTCATGTTTACTATCATCGAGATTAAATATCTAAAGATAATGCTACTCATGACCGGAGAATAGGTTTCTTTGTAATCAACTCCTAGACATTGAGTGAAACCTTGTGTAACAAGACTTGTTTTATATCTTACAACTATATTTTTCTCATTTCTCTTTCGAACAAATATCCATTTATACCCTACAGGGTGCACTTAGGGAGGTGTCTGACTTACATGCCTAAACACCTCTCTTTTATTCAGAGATAATAATTTAGTTTCTATTGCCATTTTTCAATCCTCCCAATCTGATCTTTTCTTATATTCAGCGAGTGATGTAGACTCTAGATCAAGATCGATGATTGTGGTAATTTTATTTACAAAATAAATATCAACATTGGCTATTGTCCTATTCATAGATTCTCTCGTGTGCACATAGTTTATAGCTATTTCATCATGGATTGATTCTTCTAGTGCTTCTACTTGCTCACCGCTCCTTCTGATTGCGGAAGCAAGTTTTTTTAGTTTTTTAGCTCCGATGTGTGCGTACACATCCATGCTGATTTCTCCCTCCATGGGAATGTTCAGATCCGGTATGTTCTTTTCTGAAGGTGCCATACTGGTGCCAAGTCTCAACTGGCTCCCCTGCTAGTTTTGGGGAACTTTGGTGATTGGTTGTGTCAAATCTTTCTTATTCTTTTTCACTAAGTGTCCCCGATTACTTGGGATTCGAGGGCCCGGGGTTCTTGTCCTTTTATTTTGAGCTCTCTGGACGGGATTAGGGATACTTTAATTTTCTTCGGTATTTTAACCCTCTTCGGTGCATTACGTGTAGGCACATACGACTTAGTCACGCTCTTTAAATTACTAAAGTGGTCAGTCAGCTGGTTTGCTAATGCTAATAGCAAATTGAACACTGAGAAAACAACAAAAGGCGCACCTCCTCTGGTAGTCTGGTTGGTTTGGGTCTCAAGAGGAAAGAAGATGTGCATGAGACTTGAGGGGACTAGTTAAGATCGGTGGAGAGAGCAAAGAGATTGCTGCCGCTGCCATGGATAGGGGCTAGGGATGGCAATGGGTACCCGAAACCCGATACCCGGTGGGTTTTTACTCTATTAGGGTATGAGTCTGGGTCAATTTTCTAACCCATGAGTCTCTTAATGGGCAAAAAGTCTAACCCATCGGGTCTGCTGGGTTCGGGTACGTTCCTATAGTACCCGAACCCGTAAACCCATGGGTAATATAAACCTGGCAAACTAGCCCGGCAAACCAGTCCATACCGGCCCACAACAACTGGCTTGGCCCAACTAATACATATAAAAGATATAAACCCTAGCTCACTTAGTCAATCCTCATTCCTCCCCAGTCCCTACCCCGAAATCTCGAATCCTCCCCACAGCGGCGGTGGCGTGACGCATCTGGCAACGGGTACAAACCCGCTGGGTTTTGCCATCCCAAACCCGTGGGTTAGGAAATTGACTTAGACTCATGACCTAATAGAGTAAAAACCCACCGGGTATCAGGTTTCGGATACCCACTGCCATCCCTACTTATGTACTACTCCTACCCATGGGTGACCTATGAGTACTCGTTACCCAAGTGGGCATATGTCTGAGCAAAAATTTGTACCTGTCACGGGCATGGGTTTTTAACGGGCATATTCAACTTTCATGGACACAGGTTTAGGATGGTAAAACCTAACGGGTTTGTGCCCGTTGCCATCCCTAATAGGGGCAGGAAGAGAAGACCAACTGGATGCAAGTTGGGGCAAAACCGGATTGAAATGGACTAGGGGAGAATTTAGTTCCCGGTCTTGACAATTGAGGGGCAAATTGGGTCAAAACCGGATTGGAATGGTCTAAGGGGTTAAGTTCCTGGTTTTGACAATTAAGGGGTAGTTTTGAGAGGTCAAATAGATTTATTCCTTGTTTTATCTGTGCTCATTACACATTGATTGCAATCATTACATATTTTTGTAGCTTAGAACATGAGACTTCTATGTTATTTCATAACTAACGGAAATCCCTGCATAATTGCGTGGATAGATAGTGCAACATATTTGTTATACTAATCACCTGCTAGTACGTTACAATAAAATTCATGGGATGTATAAAAAATATGCAAGCTTGCTCTGATCAGTTAAAAAGTGGAGAGTGATGAGAAGTTGAAGGAATATGGTGGTTAGAGGAGAAGGGACGTAGATCAGCAACCTGTTTTTTTTATAATCGTAATGATAACTATAAAGCCTTTGGAAAATATAATAGTATTATACAACTGTAAAATTTGTAATATATGTATATATGTTTAATCTATGCTGTTATAACCTGATCCTACCAAAGTGGGTGGCGTAAATATTTTCTTTTTCTCTCAATTAATGAGAGAATTTCTAACAATTTTATTTTTTTTCTGATTTAATGATAATTGTGAGATTTTGTAGACCTGTAATGTAAAGGAGGTAACTTAAATATCACCGGATGTTTGTAGATATATAGATAACTCATCATTATCTTCCTGTATTTCATCTGCAGGGCACAACCGGATCAAACTGAGCCACCAACGGTACTAGCTCAACCACCGATAAAGACACCAGTGTATCAATTTAAAATTACGGGTATGGTGAATGACAAGGTTTACACAAGGACGAAGATAAAAACTGATGGCCGCATCGAGGTAGTTCTGCAGTGTGGTGGCACGAAGGTCGACACTAATGACCCCAACCGTTCAATAACGGTTCACGTGTTTCTCCTCGATGGGAACTTCAAGGCAGGTAAAGAAGATTGGGATGGAGAGTATTTCGTGGACAATATATTAGGATCAGGGAAATCAGAAACAGGCACGGACATTGAGGATAAATCAATAGGGAAATTTCAACTGAAGGATGGGACCTGCTCTCTCTCTGACTTAACAATTAAGAACAACTCCAAACGCAAACTTGTCAAGCTTGGGGTGAAGGCTGTCACCACTAAGGGAGAAAGGATTATGGAAGGAATATCAAATGCATTCAGAGTGCTTGAATGTAAAACACAAGGTAAGTGTATGCTTGGCCTTCCATTCTTTGAGTTCTAAGCCCATCTCCAATGCGCTAAAAAACTCTCAATAAATTGTGTTATGATCGTTTAGAGTATGATGAATTGAAGGTAGCCCATAGAGTGACCAGCGATTAAAAAAGGGCCTTCGGAGGGATGGATACGGTTTCCGCAATAATTTGATCTGCATATATGACGATCGTATCTTTACGAAACATGGACAATTTGTCTAGCATCAAATGAATGATTTCGAAATAAATCCACTTATTAGAGGCGGTCTTGTTGGCATGAGAGAAGATGGTGCCAACTGCCAAGAACAAATGCTAATGATACGGCAGACCATTCAAAATGGCGGGTATTTATTGCTAAGCAAATGCTACAAAATAACATGTAGAATCTAACAAAAATATCTTTGACTTGTAAGTTTTTTTTTTTTTTTGCAATGTAGAGAAAAGAGAGTGCACATTACGAATATGGCAATAATTAATGTGAGTGTGAAAGTGATCCGATTCACTATCACGTTTTCTTTTTGAGACCGATTCACTATCGTGTAAACTCTATCTAGATAGAATAAAGAAAGAATTTATGCCTTTTTTTAGATATACTTCCATTGTACATCCATCTCTCTAATACTACTACAGAAAAGCAATGAATAGGGTATTTGGAAGAAAAAAATTACTATAAAAACCAAAACGACAAGCATTTGAAAACTTAAAACTAGTTTATTGAACCACATATATTTGAAAACTTAAAACTAGTTTCTTATCCTACGAATCATTTCATTAAAATAGTTATGTGAGTTGTTTTTTTTTCGGAACGTCGTTTGAGTTGTTTTTCTTGTGTACTCATGATTTCTATGATAATTTATATTCCTTCAAAATTGATTATTGTGGTGCCTCCAATCATATTAAGATATATCGCCTGATGAACATGGTTTTCCATCTTTCCAGGTAAGGCGAAGCGTGTCATCCCATTATTAGCTGACCCCATATGGCGTTTGAACGGAGTGGGGTGGGCTAGCCAGGCCGTGGATAAGCTCAGGCGTTTGAATCGAATTGAAACTGTAGAGGATCTGTTAACCTTGCGTAATCTGAATGAAGATCATCTGAAAGGCGTAAGACTAGACTTTCCAATACGGACATTCTTGTTCAGGGCTTCAGGCAGAGTTTTGTAACGACTAACGAGAACTTCTCTTTTTGCTGTACCCAGATTCTTGAAACGTGTGGTTATCGTGAGAACAGTATTGCAAAGATTATAGCACACGCTTCAAAATGTGAAATTGGAGATGAACTCGTCTGCTATGAAGAAGAAAATGGTGATAAAGTTCACTTTGACCGGGTGTACTATAAGATCGCTGGAGCAACTCCCAAGGGTGGTGGTTTCATTCCTTTCACACAACTCGAAGAGAGCGATCTGGTAACATTCCTGACTTATCTATAGCCATAATCCAAATTTGATGAAAAAAGTTGGTTAGCATGCTAAAGACATGGCCATTGTAAGCTGGAATAATTAAATTAAGTAAAATGAGAAATGTAGGAATAACTTATTATCAGATTATAGTAAACAGAAACGAAAGTTTTTGTGTAGAGAAGGTAGTTAGCAGCACTATACAAAGTATCTTCCCTTCTCTCCTCAGTTATAATATTTTCCCTTCCCTTAATCGGACGACATCGTACATCTATAAATTGCAGGACACAGCAAAAACAATGTTCCTAAATGCACGCGCAAAAAAACTCAGCAAATTTATTGGATCAAGCTCATCACAGCAAATTTCTGTTGACAATCCTCCTACATTTATTGGATCGAGCTCAGCACAGCAAATTTCTGTTCACTATCCTCAGTCAACAGTGGAAAACGGTGATTATTTCTGACCCTCATTTTGTTCTGTCCATTTCCTTTTTCACGATATGTAAATTCAAATGTTTTCCCGTTCACACGTGGTGCATATATACGGTACCAGGTGGCAGTCAAACGGTGTCCACGTGCCCACCCCAAGAGCACCCCTCATACGGTGAGTGTACGCTCGATACAGTCTTATGTTTATTTATTTACCTCTCTGAGCATCTTATAGGAGTTCCAATGGCATTTTAGACATATAAAGTTTGCAATCTTTCTTTTGCCATACGATGATTAAGAAAAAAAAACAAATAGCTATGGTACTAATTAACACTTTTTAGACATATAAAGTTTGCTATCTTTCTTCAGTAAGGTGGCAATATTACGAGGTTATGGGTTTTCTTGGTTGTCTGCGATGTTTCGCCACAATTTAGTGCCCAAGATGCGGTAGGCCACAGTTTTGTGGTGAGTAAATTGTTTGCCATAAGTGTGATGTTTGGTAAAATAAGCAATTTGCAGGAGTATGTTAGTTTGGTAAATTACTTAAACAAAAGATTCTAGAGCTTTTCTTAACTTTGTTCAAAGCATAGGACGCTCTATGCAATTATAGATTGAAGAACACAAATGGTGTTGCTACGAGACGCTAACAGTTCGATGCACCCGGAGTGGAATTTTTACAGACTATCAAAAACCGCACTTTTTTTTTAAAAAAATGGGCTTGACATAAAGTTGCACAGCAAACTATACTTCTGGCAGAGACACACAACCCAATCTTACCCCTATTTCGCTGAGGTGGACTAAGGGCAGTCCCAATGCAGTGATTAGGATGATTTCTTAGCAATTAATAGGTGTGCCATATCAGCAAATTGGTGAGGTGGCATGTTAATCAAAGAAGAAAGAGAAGGAAATCGTTTCCTACTGAAGAAACGAAGTCAGCTCGTCGTCCAATACCGAAGAAACCACCTTTTTTAGCGCTGCAGCATTTCATCGTTTCCATCGCTCCCTCCTCCGGATCGTCTGCGCCTCTCCACGCCGAAATCCACTGCTGCGCGCCTCGCTCGCTCGCGCGCTGCTTCTCCCGCGCGCCTCGCTCGCCCGCGCGCAGCTTTTCCCGCGCGTCGCTCGCCCGGGTGCCGCTTCTCCCGCGCGCATCGCTCGCCCGCGCGCAGCTTTTCCCGCGCGTCGCTCGCCCGGGCGCCGCTTCTCAGCGCGCGCCGCTCGCCGCAGCGCCTCGCTCGCCGGCGCCGCTTCTCCGCGCGCGTCGCTCGCCCGCGCGCCGCTTCTCCCGCGCCTCTTCGCCCGCGCCGCTTCTCGCGCGCCGCCGCTGCCGCTGCGCTTCTCTCGCAGCGCCTCGCTCGCCTGGCGCCGCTTCTCCGCGCGCCGTCGCTCGCCGCAGCGCAGCTCTCTGACCACAATTTGGGCACAGCTAATCATTCTATGATTATTGCTATATACAAATAGTCATTAATTTTATTCTCTATAGAAATTACTATAGAAACTATAGCATTGGAGTGGTTAAGTCTAGATAGATAGTTATTGCTCTCTCTCTACTTTAGAAATCATATACATTAGGACTACCCTAAGATGCCATGCCGGCTCTTTTCTCCCCCCTTCGCGAGCTCCGAACAAGGGCCTTGGGCATTCTCATTTATTCCCACTGTCCCCCTTGTCGGCTCGGAAGCAACGCTCGATCCTATCACCAGCTCTCATCTGTTCACGTGGGGGCTATTCGCTTCCGTGGCATCTAAGTCGTTCACCCAAACAAAACGGGGCAAGACTTGGTTGTGTCTCCGCCAAGTGGCCCCTACTTGTTAGGTCCATGGGAATGGACGGGAGTGTAATTTGCTGCAAAGTTATTTTAATAAAAGTGTAGTCCTTCGAAATAGTTTTATTGTTTTGTGATAGTTTGCAAAAGTTAGTGTAGTTTGACAAATTTTCTCTTTTATTAGGCGCATATCCACCGAAATATTCCTCGATAGTGCCTTTCACAATTCACATGATACAATACATGGTGTCTTTGTCGAGTGCAGGCCACGGTGCCTTAAATCTACCTTGCGTAGATGGAAGAAACAACAGTCTTACTTCTGATCAAGTACGTATCTATGATTTGGGTGGGTGATTTTTGGCTGCAGACTTATGACTATGTCTGATGGCTTTTGGTTCTAATGTAAGTATTTATGTGAACGAATTGAATGTCGATAAGCCGTTTCAAACATATGACGAAGAAGTAAGCTAAAACAAACGTGTATATTAGTCCCTGTGCTATAGAATCTCTCAAAAAATCAGCAAACTAGAAGTTGTACTTTGTTTGAAAAAAAGTTATAAACCATAAACGGGAAAGAAACATGTGTTATAGTCCCTGTTCTATAGAATCTCTCAGAAAATCAGCAAACTTATACCCTAGATAGATCCCACTAAGCATCATATCAGCCCACGACATTCACAATTTTCTGTTTGATATATCTTCGTTCTTATATCTAGGTACTGGCTAGCCGAGACGGAAATCATCAAAATGAAACGCCCGTTGGAGGTAATTTCACACCGTGCGTGGTACTAGTCCTTACATTACAAACTTGCAGCAGTCCATTCCTCCATTTCCCAACCATTCAAGCACGTCCTCCCTCTTTCCCTTTCTCCATTTCTCTTCCGCCTTCTTTGGCTGGAGCGAACTGGTGGAGGACTGGAGGGCGTGAATTCCATTCTTAACTTGGTTGTAGTGAATTGAGGGAAATTTAGTACCGCGATGCCTTACATGATTGCATTCCTCAGAATATATGGATTACATGTCAATGAGTCATTTGTCATGTGCGTTGTCGGTGAGGTCTCCAGGAGATGGTGCCCCCGGCCCGTTAGTACCGGTGGCCGGATGTTTCTTTCTTTCTTTTTTCCTTACATTTTTTTGCCTGCCTTTTAGAGTTTGTTTTGACTAGTGTAAGTTGTTGGATCAAGCTTAATTCCAATCACAAGTATGTCCGATTGCTCACCACTATCAAAGTCACCAAGTGCAAATCATGACACTAACAGATGGCATGTTTACAATGCAAAACTTCTTTTAAGATGTTAGATGCAATTATATGCTAGTACAAATCCAATGTACTCCTTAGAGAAACGAGAACGAAGGGTGTACCGGAGCAATATTTATTTCCTGATTGTTTCGCAGATAGTCCAGTTAATGAAGAGAACGTGTGTGTTCCAGTACGGTCCAGATGCGATAAGCATTTTAACATGTGGAGCCAATTTTGGAGTCTTCAATATACGGTATGTATAATGCATGAGCAGCATGACCACAATCTGCAAGAAAGCGGAAGAGGATGGCCTTTCGTGTTACAGGCCATAGATTCAGTGGACGCGTTTATGAAAATGACATCAAATGAAGTTATGATGACTCATCGGAAGGAGAAGTAGTCATTCAGCCAATTGAATCTTATGATTCAGATGATGAGTGCGTTCACCACTTTAAGCCTTTTTTAATTATAATATTCTGTAACACAAATTCTGTTGCAAATGAACAAATACTTGCATTTGTCACAAAATGATAAGGTCATTCCTTACAACCATCTTGCATTATTACTAAATGTTGCTCACATATCTAATGTTCTCAGGCCTCCATTTAAGCGGAAACGGCATGCAAAATATGATTTGCGATTTGCAAACAGAGTGGGCAGCGAGTGGTACAGGTGGGAGCAAATAAAAGCTGGAGATGGAAATCCTCTTAAGGTGGCTATCTATGATAACAATCTGAGGATAACATCTGGTCCTCTGTCTTCAGCTTTGGTGGAGATCACACTTCTCCAGGGTGACTTCAATGCCGACGGCCCAGGTCACTGGACATCAGAGGAGTTCAGTAATTGCATATTGTATCCACAATCTGGAAACGAACTAGTATCCTTGGCAGGTGACCACATCTTCAACCTGCTTGATGGGCTGGCAACTCTGGGCAATGCCTATTTCCAGAAGACCTCCTTCTATGCCAGAACTAAAAAGAACAAGCTCAATTCTCTCGAATGGAGAGTTCAAGAAGGATTTTGTGAACCGTTTCATGTGCGGAGCAGCCAAGGAGAAGGTAGTTTCATATCGATTTGCCGTTTGAATATGAAATTTAATGCAATTTCAGCAGGGTACTTCATCCCCATTTTTAAATAAAATTTATATACAGTCTTTAGAACAAAATAGTACAATTTTTACAAAAAATGCAATAAGAATATTTCACTAGCTATACGAAATTTTGTAGTACAAGAGTAAAATATATTTTTTTGATGAAGTTCAGGTCCCTTCGTTCCGTTCATATTGTAAGCCCTACACTTTCACTTTGTTTTATATTATAAGCCATTCTAGACTTGCATTTTTATTTTACATTAAAAGTCATTATATATTTATATATGATATGCTACTTCCTCTGTTGTCAAATACTTGCCACTATTGAAAACATATAGTCAAACTTTCTAATCAGTGTCCAATAATTTTTTCCTAAATATCCACATTGGTCACATGAAAAATGATATTGTTAGATTTTTCCTGGAAAGAATTAGGAACTCTAGTGTCCTAAATATTACAATCAATTACATGCATCGCATCATCAACTTTTAGCAAATAGAAAAATGTAGTACTGCCACTGTCATAGGCATGCGGTTTTTTTTCTGAATCTTGTTGCTCAATACTAGTATAAGACTTGCCTAATATATTTAAAGAAAAACTCTATATTTCTGCCTAAAGTTCCATGATGTGCCTACTTTACCCTTGAACTACAAAATTAGGTATTCTACACCATAAACTACTAAAACAAATACACTTAACCACTAAGGCGGTTTTAGAAGTGGTTTTGGCACCCTGGCAGATAAAAGTGACGTTCGGTCAGCAAATCAAACATGTAAAATGGGTCTCGTCCCACCAACCTCTGCCGGATCCATCCAAGATTTCTTTTTCTATCTCTTGTAAGTATTTGCTCATGACCACCTGCACAAAGCATTTTCCCTTATCTCCAAAAACCAATTATGGAAGGATACTTCAAATTTTTCTCTCTCACGACGTTCACAATATAGCCTCCTTAATCACTATGTACAGCAAAATACTCACTAGATTTGCAACAGAGAGAGTATTACCAACCAGTTTCTCTGTATTTTCATTTATCTTCAAATTTGTCCAACTTTGTATGGTACCATCTCCAATTGACATCTTGATCTCTATATATAGGATCAAATAGCAATTCCAAACCATCCATCAGGGAGACGCCCGCTGCTCTAGAGAGGGATGACATCTCCACAAGTCACAAGGACAAGGCAAGCTTGCAGAATGTTTCGGTGACTGTTCTATATCTCCCTCCTAGCACGCTATCATACATCAGTAGATCTTGAATGTGATAAAAGAACAGGGCAGAAATGTTGATTTTATCATACTATTGAGTTTAATACACCAACCAGTTTACCAAAAAGCTTAAGCTGTTAGAAAAAGTGAGCAATATACTCATACTTCAACACATACAGCTAATGGTGTTAGTCCATAATACTACTTTCCATAATAAACAAGATTTTATGTCATGCCACTTTGTTGCTGTAGTTTCAACTGGTGCTTGTCGTTTGCATCACTGCAATAAGACTGGTGACCAAGTTTCCTTTTTACATAGCAGGCTGCTGCTAAGTTCCCGGAGATACTTCTCAATCAATCAAGCCCTCTCAGTCGGTACGCAATATTATGTCGGGAAATTTCGTCATATACCCTCCTCACATTTGAGAGTTTCAGGATTTACCCTCCCGAGTCACTGACACGTGGGGTCAGGATGAGTCACTGACATGTGGGCCGGAGGGTAAATCCTGAATTTCAGTCTAAGAGGAGGGTATATGATGAATAATTCCTATTATGTCTGCTTTCATGGACAAACGAAAAAGAATTTCTCATGGGAGCATAAAACTTCAGACTCAATTGATGATCGAGCACATTGAATACTCCTTTCGCACTCAAATTTTGAAATCTCATCTATGCGTCGACTAATTATAGACTTGTCCCTAGCAATGTAAAAAGTATAGAAGATGCAGATTATATTACAAGCTAAACAGATATGGAAACCTAGTACCTGTTAGGCTGTACTCTCTTTTTTCATAACATATTTTCCTGTAGTTTCTCTTGCAGATCACAACAGGATCAAAACCAGACACCAAGGTTTCAACTAAAAATTATCAGCGAGGTGAAAAACCTAGTTTACACAGGGAGAAGCATACGAACAAATACAGGGGATTGTGTAGAGGTGGCTATGTATGATAGTGGTACTCCAATTGCACCTTGTCATCCCCTTTGTTCAGCAAGGGTTGAGTTAGTTCTTCTTGATGGTGAGTTCAATAAAGATGATGAAGACTATTGGTCTGAAGACGACTTTAGGAAAAGTATAATCAAACCACAAGATGTGAACCCAATAACAGGAAATGGGAATCAGAAAGAAGAATCAATAGTGAAAAACTCCCAATTTAATCTGATTCGTGGGATTGGCCGTCAACATGACACTATTGTTACGGAGAGCTTCAGTCGCAAGGGTGTCAGGCTCGGCGTAATGGTTATGGGGCATACAGCAGAGAGAGTGCTCGAAGGAATATCAAATGTTTTCGTAGTGCGCAAAGATAGGAGAGCAGGTACGAATTGCCTGTTCTTTCTGAAAATTCAAGGATTCAGTTTTATCATGAAGCATTTATAGTAAAATTTCCCTTTTTATCTTGAAAATACTTTTGAGCTCTAAAACAATATCGGATTCATAGTTACCCCTTTGAGTGTTTCAATGTTTGTGCAATTACCTTTAAAAGGGTTAAGCATAGGAGCATTATTCATTTTCCCCTTTTTATTCCTTGGGGAACCACTAGGCACTAGCTACACCCCACTGGTCGTAGAGACTTTGACATACCCAACCCCCATCACAGATTGTTATAAAATCCACATCTAGTGAATGATTACATTCCAACCCAGTTTTTGTGGCTCGTAATTGGATTGGGCTGTCCCAAGGATTTTTTTGGGGAAATAACTATTGAACAATGTCATTCTGGTAGCTGCCTCGTGCAACTAGGATGAGTGGATGGCATTCTGGTATCTGACTACAATGGCAGCTAATTCAAATCCTCTGATTGACCTGATGTGTTCCATTTCTTGCCAAATGACACTTCCTTTTATGATTATTGCAGCATATAAAAAGCACGCAACTCCATCGTTAGTTGACGAAATATGGCGCTTGAGAAATATTTCAAAAAACGGACCTCACCACAGGACCTTAGCAGGTTATGGAATCCACACAGTGGGAGATTTCCTGAAAACTCGCATGATCGATGAAGTAAAGTTACGGAGTGTAAGTATCTTCATCCTGGCATCAGTATGCTTAAACAAAGACTTTCCTGTCCAGCAAGTTTAAAGAACATGTTGACCAAGAATCTTTATTTCTCTATGACAGATTTTGCACAACATGTCAAATTCTGCTTGGGAAGCTACTGTCCGTCATGCCATGCTGTCTGACTTTGGATACAAACTTTACTCATATAACATTGCGAACCGGGACATTGTTCTCTTTTTCAACTCAATATATCAGCTTGTAGGAGCAAAAATTGATGGTCATTACAAGGGAGTCGCTGAGTTCACCTCAAATCAAGAGGTACCTTCTTGTCTGTCTTGATTTCAGTCGACGTTCTTTTCAGTTTTCAAACATTCTGACCTAGTGACATTAGAATTTAATTAAAAAGGTTTCTCATCAAACACAATCCTGATTGTGATTGTTTCAACATTTAATTGGTGAAATTTCCTTAGAGTTGCCCCTCTGTTTAGTTTCCTTCAATGAGTCTCTACGTGAATTTGTCTAATATGGCCCTTATGCAATTCACCTTTGTGGCGCACGAGGGTTAAGAGGGAACGCTGCCCTATTGATCTACTTAACGCATTTGTCAATTCAGGAAAAAGGTTTGGGAAAAATGTGTAGCCATGGCCTCGTGGGATAGTATGGGCATCTTAGTAAAGTACTGATAACTTAACAGAACGAACTGGTAACAAGGGCAAAGAACAAACACACGAGGTACACATGACGTGCTCGGTACTAGTGCATAAGAGATAAAACATTGCTTTGTGCCTCAAGAGAGGATAACGCATCCGATAATCTTAATGCTGTCCAGTCATGTGCCTGTCTGTCAGGAAGCACGTAGTGCTATTTGTCTGATTAGAAATATGACGAAATAAACCTTCATTTCAGGTTCTTGTGAGTCAACTGAAACATGTCGCACACGAGAATAGGGAAGACATGAAGTGTGATCATATAATGGTTGCAAACAGTCCTGTGCTAGTTCATGGAGTTGGCAGTGTTTTCTGTCCTGGATCTAAGATCGCTTCGTCACAATCTTCAAACAATGCATGCTGGTACATATACTTTGTTTCTTGAATTCCATGTTTTACTTCTTATTCTTTTTCTCCATTAACTTATCCAATAAAGGAATCTATCTATTTATATAATAAAGTTGATGACAAGTGTTTTACATCTGCTAAGATAAAAGAGAAATATGCTAAAAATTATTACAAAAAGAAAAATCTGGTAGACCTAATTATGGTAACTATTGGATGTTATTAAGGTAAAAAAAAGGGAAATACAGTAAAAATTCTAAAAAAGAGAAACATCTAGCTCTTAATCTGGTGATACCCTAATTATGACCGACGTTGGATGTTATTACTTTGAGATATATAACTTCGTAATTTAAAAATTATATAAAAACTACATTCTTTCTCAATCTCTTGCGTAAACAACTCAGGTCGCTCGAATACGCCGATACGGATACGGATATGTGATACTACCATACTCTATTTCTTCAAAAACATTGAAACGGTAATACGTATGTATGTATATGATAAAAAAAATAAAAATACAGAAATGACTTGATTTCTTATAAAGAAATGGGCCGCCAATTAGATTATCACCACATTGTAACCAAACTAGTCCATCAACAAATAGCAACCCACTAGCTCACTTGTACAAAATAATGCACTAGCATACCAATCCACCACAGCCAGCCACTTAGGGTTACCCATCTCGATCTCTCTCTACTCCCATTTGCACCTGCCACCCTAGACTAATTCCATCTCGATCTCTCTCTCTTCTTTCTCAAGAAGTGTCGAAAAGAGAGAAGACGAGGGCAAAATGGGAAAACCGGTGAAAAAACCAAAAAAAACCGGTGAAATTAAGACCTATATTAGAAGAGAGTTTTTGCACTTGATAATCCGATACCTGGTTACATCTGAAATAATAAAAATACAAGTTAATACATTATGCTCCAACGCAAAGGTTGTGCAGTATACTCATTGTTATCATTGTGGTCAAGTCCTTCAAAATGAACCCGCCACCCTACTACCGCTGTTGTTGCTTTGTGCTTTCTTTGCCGCCGCCTGCTGCCGCCGCCGCCGCTGCGCGCCGCCGCCGCTCGCCGCTGCCGCCGCCGCCGCGCTGCCGCTGCCGCTGCTGCCTGCTGCGCTGCGCGCTGCCGCTGCCGCTGCCCGCGCCTCTGCTGCCGCTTTGTTCGCTGCC
The DNA here is from genome assembly GCA_036346265.1 of Melocanna baccifera. Taxonomy (NCBI): domain Eukaryota; kingdom Viridiplantae; phylum Streptophyta; class Magnoliopsida; order Poales; family Poaceae; genus Melocanna; species Melocanna baccifera. The sequence goes on from JAYEVJ010000148.1 coordinate 215,114, forward strand.
TGCTGCCGCTGCTGCCGCTGCCGCCGCTGCCGCCGCTGCCGCCGCCGCTTGCCGCTGCTACCGCCGCGCCTTGCCGCCGCGCGCCGCTCGCCGCCGCCGTTGCCGCTGCCGCGCCTACGCGCCGCTGCCGCCCTGCTGCTGCTGCCGCGCCGCCGCCACCGCCTTGCCGCCTCTCGCTGCCGCTTTGTTGCTGCTTTGCCGCTTTGCTATCGCTGCCGCCGCTACGCGCCGCCGCCGCCTTTGTTTGCCGCCATCGTTGCCGCCGCCGCTTTCTCCTCTCGCTCTCGCTTTCGCTGCCGCCTCTGTTGCTGCTTTGCCGTGCGCCGCTGCCGCTTGCCGCTGCTTGTCGCTCGCCGCCTACTACGGAACTCGCCGCCGCTCGCCGCCGCTGCTGCGCATACCGATCGCCGCCGTTGCTCGCTGCCGCTTGTTGCCGCCTGCTGCTGCCGCCACTCTGCCGCCGCTATTGCTGCCGCTGTTTGCCGCCTTGCCGCCTTTGTTCGCTCTTTGCCGCGCATGCCACTCGCTACTGCTGCCGCTGCCGCCGCGCCGCCGCCGCCGCGCGCCGCTTTGCCGCGTGCTGCCGCTACCTGCCGCGTGCTACCGCCGCCTCGCGCCGCTCGTTGCTGCCGCGTGCGCCGCGCTTTCTTTGCCGCCGCTGCTACGCCGCTGCTACCGCTGCACTGCTGCTGCTGCTGGCCGCCACCGTTCTGTTCTTCTTGCTGCTCTCTCCTCTCGCTCCTGCTTTCCTGCTGCTGCTACTTTTCTCCCCTCACATGCAGAGAATATTGTCCTTCACATGCAACACAAAAAAGCATTACTTTCTCATGCCCTTGGGCCCAACATGTCCCTAAATTGATTCTTAAGCATCCAATATAGCTACAATGCCCCCTGGAACCCATCCAAACATCTACAAATTCAATATTTTGAAATTTAAATTTCGGCCGATTTTTCCCCTCCCGGTTGGAACCGGTAAAACCGGTTACCGCCGGTATTTCGAACCCTGGTAGGGACAACTAGGTTCAATAAGTACACATCAAAATAAAATACTACCAGGAAAGATGTAAGAGGTCTCCGATAAATTGATATGAGTTTGTCATGAACTGCCTAACCAGCTTATGGTCCGTGTATTATATTTTTGATTTGTGCAAAATTTATCGCGTTCCGTGAGTGTACTGGATTGTTCATTGTTTAGATTGGACAACAGTTTATGTATGCTGAATCGTAACCTGGTGTTCCTAGGAAACTATATTTTAGCTTTCTAATAAAGCTCTATATTTTAGCTTTCTAATAAAGCTGGGCCTTTGGCCTTTTATCTAAAAAAACAGTTTATGATCCATGCAAATTTTTATTTCGATATTTTCTTTTTCTTATGTTTCTGTTGTAGGCCTGAGGAACTGCAAGAAGATACTGCTGCTGTTGATGGGTTGGCCATGAGTGAAGCTTGCGAGAGTGCTTCTGCTCAGCTGGTCTTCCTCAACAAGTTGAGGAGTCCAATTTACACAGAAAGGAACGTAATGGCAGAGGGAAACGAACCTATTAAGATGGCGATATTTCGTGATGGCCAGATTATCACATCTGGTCCACTTTCTTCAGCACGTGTTGAGATAGTGGTTCTTCGTGGCGATTTTATAGATAATGCCCGCCGGAATTGTTGGACCGAGGAGGATTTTGATCGCCACATAGTACCCGGACAATTTGGTCAAGAAAGTGTGCTGGGAGGATTTCGTTTTGTGAAGCTAGTCAACGGGGAGGCTTCCATTGGCGAGATCCATTTTGAGATGGGGTCCCAAAGGGCTTGTAGCGGAAAGTTCACCGTCGCAGCAAGAGTTCCTAGGAGCGGCAACATGTCTGAGCTCCGAGTTCAAGAAGCGCTCATGGAACCTGTCGCTGTGCTGGGTTATGGAAGCGAAGGTTATTGAAAAACGAATATGGCAACAAATGGGGTGAATGGTGTCAACTTTGATTTTCCCCCAATTATCAAGATTCTATATTCAGGTACCTACAGAGGTGTAACACCTTACATACCGATGTGAGATATTGCCGGGGACGTCATCGCCAAAATGAGGAATAAAAATAAAAGCAGCAATATAAATTATATGAAAATTTAAAACTTAACAGGTACTTTATTAAGAAACCAGCGGAAGCTAAAATAATTGTTTGAAGCATGGGACCGGTTCACTTCTAACCAAAGAGAAGAACAAATGAAGCAACAAATAGTGACAAGCCACGGTGCTGTAAATTGATTTTTTTCTCAATTATCAAGATTCTATACTCAGGTACCTACAGAGGTGTAACACCTTACATACCGATGTGAGATATTGCCAGGGACGTCATCGCCAAAATGAGGAATAAAAATAAAAGCAGCAATATAAATTATATGAAAATTTAAAACTTAACAGGTACTTTATTAAGAAACCAGCGGAAGCTAAAATAATTGTTTGAAGCATGGGACCGGTTCACTTCTAACCAAAAGAAGAACAAATGAAGCAACAAATAGTGACAAGCCACGGTGCTGTAAATTGATTTTTTTCTCAATTATCAAGATTCTATACTCGGTACCTACAGAGGTGTAACACCTTACATACCGATGTGAGATATTGCCGAGGACGTCATCGCCAAAATGAGGAATAAAAATAAAAGCAGCAATATAAATTATATGAAAATTTAAAACTTAATGGTACTTTATTAAGAAACCAGTGAAGCTAAAATAATTGTTTGAAGCATGGGACCGGTTCACTTCTAACCAAAAGAAGAACAAATGAAGCAACAAATAGTGACAAGCCACGGTGCTGTAAATTGATTTTTTTCTCAATTATCAAGATTCTATACTCAGGTACCTACAGAGGTGTAACACCTTACATACCGATGTGAGATATTGCCAGGGACGTCATCACCAAAATTAGGAATAAAAATAAAAGCAGCAATATAAATTATATGAAAATTTAAAACTTAACAGGTACTTTATTAAGAAACCAGCGGAAGCTAAAATAATTGTTTGAAGCATGGGACCGGTTCACTTCTAACCAAAAGAAGAACAAATGAAGCAACAAATAGTGACAAGCCACGGTGCTGTAAATTGAGTACTCCCACCCATGCATGATGTTATCGCTTCACTGGTCTTCTACCTGAGACTGAAAAGAGCAAGGGTGAGATTTGGAAATCTCAGCAAGTACCCAACAACGGTCGCAACACGGTAAATTAAAGGACAAGCGATGCAACCAAGTGAGCAAGCAATAGATACAATCAAAGTCATATCCCCCCGCGGGGGGAATGAGGCGGGACGGGGTCATCCTGCTTGCTGGGTATGGGGACCGATAAAAATTAAATAAATATATTTAATAATATATTATAGTTTTTTACTATAAGAAATTGTATTTTTTTGTTGTATATTTAGATTAAAATTTGAATTTATATGTTAGAATATATATTTTGAAACTACATTTTTCAAAAAAAATATGTTTAACTAATTATAAATTAATAAATAAATTTAAATTATTATTTTTAAAAAATAAATTTAATCTTTTTATCCCCTGCGGGGACCGGGGACGGAGGGCCTTCTGGCCCCGCGAAGCTTAACTGGGCGGGCGAGGGGTCGGTTCGTGGGGGCGGGGCAGGGCCACGGAGGCTTCTCCCGCGATTCCCCGCCCCGTTTACATCCCTAACTGATATACAGAGTGAAATTGAGATGAAGGTTGACATGACATATGTGATAGTGGCATTTGAGTAAGAGATAATTATTATTTAGTAACTTAAGAAAGCGGTACTGGCGGTTACTCCCCACATATCCGGCATTCGAGAATAGCTAGGCACGCCATCGTCCTCGACTGTATACCGTGACGGGGTGTAATATCCTGTGTAACGAGAATGTACGACCCCTATACGTTACCAGGTGGGTAGCAATCTTCCCTATATGTGGATAACCCCAGGCCAAACACTCAAGTAATTTTAGTGATTCAGGTGCTTAGAATATTATGATGGCAATAATAAACTGAATGAGAGTATAATAAGTGCGAAAGTTGCTAAATACTTGATAAGGCGATTCTCGATACAAGACGAGAGATAAGCGATAAAGGAACATGGCCCAAGATTAATTTGATAAGAGACCCCCTAATAAGCCTAAACACACAGGGTTGTCACACAGTTCATTTTTATTAGATGTTGAGTAGTCATTAGTCCAATTAACATGTATTTACATACAATTCTAACTTGGTTTACGAACAACAAGGTACAAGACTAATAATAACATAAACTAACCGATATGCATGAATAAAATAATAGGCATAAAATGATCGCATGAATAAAACGATTAGCATAAAATGCTAAACGTGGATATAGTGTTAGCATGAAATGATAAGTATGATTATGATGATAAGCATAGAATATTAAGCATGATATTAATGATAAGCATAGAATGTTAAGCATGATATTAATGATAAGCATAGAATGTTAAGCATGATATTAATGATAAGCATAGAATGTTAAGCATGATATTAATGATAAGCATAAAATGACAAACATAATCTCAGAGTATTAACACTTATCATTTGGTACGACTAGGCAGGACCTCGACCTCGACTAACATAAGATACTGAGTAACGAATACTTAATCACAACGGTATATCAATGATGTATGACATATTAATAACACCCATAGGCAAGCCATAGTTATGCAAGGCAAAGTACTGGATTACCATAGACATTGATATAGCGAGTAAAACTGGGAATGACGGTAACGTGACATATGAGATAATTGCATTCGAATAAGAGATAATCGATATTTAGTAAGTTTATGGAAATGACAATTATGATATAGCGAGTTATGACAATTATGATATCGATAACTATGATATAACGAGTTATGGCAATTATGATATCGGTAACTATGATATAACGAGTTATGGCAATTATGATATCAGTAACTATGATATAGTAATTTAGGGCACCGGCACTAGCGATTACTTGCCACATACCTAGTTATACGAGAATAGTCAGGCACGTCATCGTCCTCGACTGTATAACCGCGACGGAGTGTAATATCCTGAGTAACGAGAATGTACGGCCCCCCGTACGTTACCAGGTGGGTAGCAATCTTCCCTATATGTAGATAACCCCAAGCTAGGCAATCAAGTAATATTAACAATTTATATGTTTAAGATCTTACGGTACCGTTAGGAAACACCAATAGAGAGTACGATAAGAGATTGAGATGAGTAGGGAAGGTTAGGATAAGTTACACAGGTGAGAGGATTTGTTAGGGTTGAGAATAGAAGGCCTATGACCCGATAAGGTGATGTGAAATGATAATAGGGTAAAGGTAATCGTTACATCATAGACAGATTATACCGAATGCATTTAAGGAGACCAAGAGATGGCGAAGATAATGCTATGATAGTGGAAAGATTTGCTATGGTTTGGAATGGGAAATATTAGATCCCGATAGATAGCAGTGTGAAAAGATAACATGACGACAACGATTTAAGAATTATTCTTAAGAAGGTAATATAATATAGCTTATACAAGGGTTGACAACCAACTAAGTTTTATTACGTGATAGTGATTATTAGTCAATTTGATAATTACTAATATATATAAATCAGTCATGATTCACATAAGAAACCATATCAGCAATGCATCATGATATTTGAAAGATGGACATAAAAGATTGGTATTAAAAGATTGCTAGTAGTTTAAACCTAAGTCTACAACATGACCATTCATTTTCCCCCATTAACAATTTAAACATGAATTCTAAGGTACTAATTAAAAGCATGAATTGCAGTACATTATTAACTGAGTATTTTAATCAATCTAAAGGCACATGGAACAAGATAATTTAAGACATCATGATATAATACAGTATTAGAGATCTAGAACCAGACAAGCATTAGCAATGTTATAATAACCAGGTAAGATTTAGCGATATGATAATAGACATGTGAGATTTAGTGATACGATAATCATACATATTGAAAAGGGCAATAAGTAACATGAAAACATGTAATATGCGAAACGGAAAGGGTTACGCTGCGAGGTACTTGCTTGGAGCATGCTTAGCGGAACCACTGCACGAAGGATCAGGAATACACAACTGCCCAGCCACTCCTTCAACAGCTACGTACGAACCTGAAGCACGCTTAGCGGAACCACTGCATGAAGGATCGGGAATACACAACTACCCAGCCACTCCTTCAATAGCTGTGTGCGAACCTACACGATGGAACAGAGGGCATTAGTCCCGCTCAGTAGGAATTGATAACAACGATGAATGATAAGCTTGATCGAAGAGAATATGTGTGAAACGCTATTCGGCCATGCGAAACGCTGCTCGACCACGTGAAACCACGTTCGGCCATGCGGAATAGAGTCCGGCTGCACGAACACCGTTTCACCGTGCGAAACCACGTTTGGTCATGCAAACGGCGTTCGGCCCCCGTCGTCACCACCAGCCACCGCCGACGCGCCGCTGGTCGTTGGCTGCCTATGCCGCCGAGTTGACGCGCTGCCCTGCCGTGTGCTACGTCGGGCCTGTGTCGCCGTGCCGCCTGCGTCGTGTGCTCCGCGTCGGCCGACCGCCACCGCGCCGCCGTGCCGCCTGCGCATCGCCTAGCTGGCCGCCACTGCGCTGCCTGCAACGCGAGTGCGCCGAGCTCCGAGCCACCGCCCTGCGTGTTGCGCTCCGCGCCGGGCCTGCGCCCGCGGCCTCCCCGCACCACCACTGGTGGCGCGCCACCCCACGCCGGTGGCCGGTCGGTCGCCGGCCTCGCCAAGCCCAAGGACGGGAGGAGAGGGAGAGAGAGAGGAATAGAGAGAGATGAGAGTTGGGAGGAAGAGATGCGCCTGGTAACAAAAGGAGGCGGCAGCTCCTAGGGAATGGGCTCCCCCTGGCTTTATATGGGGTTGATTAGGGTTTAGGGTAAGATTAAGGGCCCCCCTCTTCCTCTAAACCGGCCCAAGTCCAATGAAAATACGGGTGCTACAAGAGGTGTAGAACACAGAATCTTCAGTTACAAATCAATCCAAATAGCTTAAATCAACAAAACTTGGAATCAAACCCTTTCCGGCGGTTTTCGTGTTGCTTGATATCTCCCTGCATGCTCTCTCTTTGATGTTTGCACATTCCTTCCAAAGAGATGAGGCACTCAAAGCCAATGAGTACCGACCATTAATCTACGACCAGCACCACAAAACTCTACGACCACCACACAAATCGCTACGACCATCACACAGATCGCTGTGAGTACCTATCGCAAAGGCTTACGACTATCTCTTCGGACTACTTAGCAAAATGCCATTCGGACCGCCCGACTACGAAGTCGTAAACTTCAAATACTCAAGTACTGCAGACCAGACAAACTCGAAGCAACGGAGTCAGTAGAGAAAAAGCGATCTTTTGCAAACTCATCAAAAACCAAACTCAACCTCCATAAAAACTCTAACCCAAAAGTTAATTACTGATCACAACCATAGAGTAACCTCCACATGGTCTCACAGTAAGCCTTCTGTCTGAATGGTGGTTACATTGTGCTAGTTGTTCCAATGCGGACGGCAGATGCGGGTGCTCACAAATTAGCATTTTCGTGTTGCTTCATATCTCCCTGCATGCTCTCTCTTTTGATGTTTGCACATTCCTTCCTTGTCTTCTTCGTTTGACAGCTAATGAGAAGCGTCACCCTCCAAAGTTGGACGATGAAGTATATCGTTTGGAGGGAATCGCATTGAAAGGAGTATACTTCAAGAGGCTTCTAAGTATGAACATCAGTACCGTGCAGGACTTCTTGAAGGCTTTAAACAAAAATGCACATGAGCTCCGCAAAGTAAATCTCTCTAGTCCTCAACTTTTCTGCTTTGGGAGAACCATTGTAGGACTCTAGGAGTCTGGGTTTCCAGTTAAACACTATCACTGTAACTTTCTCATGGATATCAACATATTTTGCCTTGACTTATTTTTTGAGGGAAACATGCCTTGACTAATCGCCTACTACCATGCAGAGTCTAAATACGATGAGTTCAACAGCTTGGTACAAATTGGTTAGTCATGCAAAGGAGTGCGAGGTCAGAGACATACATGGATTGAAATCATATATGGTCCCAGACGAAAATATTGTGCTCTTCTTCAGTTGCGTACATGATCTTGTCGGAGTGAAATTTGATGGTTGTTACGTTGCGAAGGACAAGTTTGACCCAGCTCAAGCGGTATAAGTCGAACCCAATCGTTCTAATATTGCGTCTGCTGCATTTCAGTACTTATTTTATTTCTTATGGGAAGAAAGTGATTGCATTTCTTTTTTTTTAGATAACGGAATAACAATATTCCGGCCTTAATCATTCCACGAGAATAACTACAGCTGATCAGAAACAAAACCAGTAACCAAACCATTCTCCACCAAACGGAGCCATAGAGACTCCTAAGCAAACAACTAAAGACAAAAGACTTAACCCTTCAATCTAAAACAGTTGTTCCACCCAAACTTGCTAAAAATCTCCATCACTACTCTCTCAAGTCTTTTGCATCCGTTAATGAGTGCACTTCTCGCTTCCTCTTTAGATAGTTGCGACCAGCACTTGATCCAGTAAGTCCCCCCTGAAAATGACCTGCAAAAAAGAGTGAGTACCAGTCCTTTTAAAAACTGCATCATTTCTATTCAACCATAATGCCCAACAAAGAGCTGCTATACCGACTAGAATCTGATTTCTGAGCTTTAAAGAAAAACTTCTAAGCCAAGAACCAAAAAACATCTCAACACTAGAAGGCGGTTGAAAGCCAAAGCTGATGACTACCACATTCCAAAAAGCCCGAGCCACATGGCACTCAAAAAAAAGATGTTGAATGCTCTCATTAGAGGGACAAAAACAGCATTTGGTACTTCCTTGCCACTGTCTTTTAGCGAGATTATCCTTTGTTAAAATAACTCCCTTCTTCAAGTACCAAAGGAATACTTTGATCTTAAGCGGTATTTTTGCTTTCCAGAATAAATTCCTTTCTGGAATGGTTTCTCTTTCCATTAGATCTTTATACAAAGAATGAACAGAGAAAGAGTCATTCTTGCATAAGTTCCACACTAGAACATCTTCTTGCTCATTCAGAGAAACTTGCACTATCGAACTTACTAGCTCAAGCCAAGCCGTCAGCTTTTCACCCACTAATGCTCTTCTAAAAGAAACATTAAGCGGTGTTGTACTTAAAACTTGTGCCACTGTCATGTTCTTCTTTCTAACAATTCTATACAAATCAGGGAATTTCGACATAAGAGCTTCCTTCCCCAACCAAATGTCCTTCCAAAATCTCGTTTGCTGACCATTGTTAACCTTGAATCTGCTTCTTACTAAAAACATGTCTTTCACCCCCATAAGACCACTCCAAAAATGAGAATCCCCTGGTTGCTTCACCACTTGTGACAAGGTCTTACCTTTCAAATACTTTTTCTTGAGCATGTTCTGCCAAAGGCCATCCTCATTCAACAGCTTAAACAACCACTTACTTAAGAGACAACAATTCTGCATTTCAAGATTTAAAATACCTAGACCCCCACACATTTCGGTTGACTAAGGATACTCCATCTTGCCAATCAGTATTTCTTACTATTCCCATCACTTTGCCAAAAAAATCTAGAACGATAATAATCCAGCTTCTTAAGGATTCCTTTAGGGATCTTGAAAAAGGACATCATAAACATCGGGAGACTCGAAAGCACCGAATTGATTAAAACAAGTCTGCCACCCACTGATAACAATTTGCTCTTCCAACTACTCAGCTTTTTTTGAAATCTTTCTTCGACTTCCCTCCAATCCTTGCTCAAAATTTTACGATGGTGCATAGGGAGGCCTAAATACCTAAACGGTAAAGATCCCTCCTTGCAACCAAGAATTTCAACAAGATCAGCACATTTGTCCTTCGCACCTCCAAAGCAAAATAACTCGCTTTTATGGAAATTAATTTTGAGGCCCGACAACTCCTCGAAAGTACTTAGTACTAACTTTAGGTTCTTTGCCTCTTCTAAATCATTTTCCAAAAAAAGAATAGTATCATCCGCATACTGGAGAATCGACAAACCGTCGTTAACCAACTTAGGAAGTAAGCCCCTGAGCTGCCCACTACCTTTGGCCCTATCCAAAAGAATTGCCAACATATCAGCTACCAAATTAAAAAGAATAGGAGACAGGGGATCCCCTTGCCTTAAACCTTTTTTAGTCTTCCATTGAGGAATACAAAAGGCACAATTGCATCCAAAACGACAGGTTCCTATCTCATCAATGAAACCAGAGGAAAAAGTAGGCTCGATTGCTCCCATTGGAATTTATTAGTTATCTATCTAGCCCAGTTGTTCGTGCAATTGTGCGGCTTGATATTTTTTGCACGCATGTTTATATTTAAAAATATAATTGTAACTGTTTTACGACTCTAATACCTACTAATAAAATACTAGATGTATTTACTGTAGTTGCTATGATCTCTACATGTATCGATATTAACCTACACTGTTATAGCGTAGTCCCATCAAAATAAACATTCAGATCCTTCTTTCTTTTTCTCGATTAATGAGATAATTTATATGATTATTTTCTTTTTATGATTGATTTGGAAATTTCTAGCCCACAGAAGGTGCCTTGAATCCCACCAATTGCTTATATATAATATATTATTAAAACGATAGAAAAAATGCACCAAATTTTCTCTTAATTAAGTGTAGAAATTCTCATATTACTTGGAGAAAAAAAGAAAGGGATCTACATCACTTATTTTGATAGGTCCAGATTGTCAGTGCAGATTAATCGGATATATATTCGAACTGTTACAGCTGTATACAAAACAACATAAACATTGGAGTTGTATAACAAATATAGGCATGTTTTCAAATAAAAACATATTTATTGTTGTAGCTAGCCGCGCTGTTGCGCAGAAAATTTGGATTGTTTTATACATTTTAAGATAGGGAGAGGTTGGGTCGGCAACAATGTGACGTTGTTGGAACCAATCTTCTCCACTCTAGACCTTCATTTATTTTTTTCCAAGAAATTGAACAATAAAAAGGGCTTCAAATATATTTTTACTACAGCTCTTTCGATAGAATTCCAATATAATGATGCCTCACCACCACCTTTTTGTTCCTGACTAAGCTTTCGACGATACCTTCAGTTATGAAGAAATATAATGATGCAATTTTCCCCTTTGCTTAAGCAGCGTTCAGAACTGTCTTGATGGTAAGAAGATATGTTCTTTGGGTGCAGGCTTTTGTGAATATTTTGGTGGAGCGTGCGCATAATCAATTGGATCATGTTGCATTTGATCATATCTTAAAGGGCAATTGTCCCGTACCAATATCTACAAATATGAATGCTGTTGGCCGCCCATCCTTAGCAGTGACAGGTATGTCAGGGCCAAACCTTTCTGATCAGCTTGCAGCATATCAAGGTTAGACGTTGTTCTTTTACCGGTTTTATTTACATGGGGTAAATATCACGAGGAAATGTACTAAATGTTGCACATTTGTGAAAATCAGGTGTGAAAGTTTCTAAAAATTCTCAAAAAGGCAGTGCGTGTCCTATATCTCTACAAATTTTGAAGAGCATACTCATCTTTATTTGAGAGAGATGTCTGCATTGAGAAAAAGTTATCAGCCAGTTACCGCCAGGTTTACCATTCCCCCAACCCAAGGGGTAATTACCGGCTGGTTTTGGGGTGGGGAGGGCACATTTGAGTTTGCTTTATGAAAATACAGTAAATCTCATCTACATTTTTATCTCTATTTCATGTGTATTTAAATATCTAATTCATCCTCACCATTTTTCCTAAAATTTTCAAAAAAAATGACTTTTTTCATAAAAAAATCATTTTTTAGCCGTGATTTCCCGATTATGGCTGGCAACTGTCTAGGGGGCAATATCAGTTTTTACCTGAATTTTTTTCGTGGTCTCCATATTGGAATTTTATATACTCGAACTACCACCATATTAACAGATTACCTTCTGTTCCTCTATCAGTGTGACAATTATTGTACTCTATCATGATTCTCATTCTGTCATGCGTGTATTATAAGATCGACAGGCTAGCTCCATTTGAACTTTACACATTTCAATCTTGCAAACTGTACGGTTTTGGTAGTTCCCAACTAGTAATGGTGCTATTACAGTTCATTTATTTTTTTAAAAAAAGATAGTGATATTACCGTCCTGCAATAGTACATAGTTCGAATTATCCCAGAAAAATATACTTGCAGCAAACACATCACATAAGCTTGAAGAAACTTTGTAGATGTTGTCCAGCTATGGAGGATGAGTTTGTGAGCCTCAAGTCTCAAGTATGTATTTTCTGTTACACGCTCGATTCTTGCTCTTGGTGATAGCAAGATCCTTACTCTCATCGAGAGGATGACACTTGGAGATGGGGCAATTTTCTTGTTTATTTCTCTCACAAAGCCATATCAACCTGAGGGGTTGGGGATACAAATTTATAGGCCAAGATGGGCCAAGCATATGCTAAGAGTATCCTCTAAGATGCTGTTCTAGATGCTAGTCAAGATACTAAAGCAAAAGCAAAAAGCAGATGCTGTCAGTCAAGATGCTAAAGCAAAAGAAAAAAGCAGATGATGTCCTAAATAGATGCTAAAGCAAAAGCAAAAAGAACAACAACAAAGACTTATCCATCACTCTCCCCCTAAGTCTTGTGTGTCTCCTTGTGGGGAATCTGAGCCATCCCGATCCTGGCGCGAAGCTTATGGAACTTGATCCGCCCAAGAGACTTGGTCAGGAAGTCGGCGAGCTGGTCTTGAGTGTTGATGTAGTTGGCCCGGACACTCCCTTCATCCAGGCAGCTTCTGATGAAGTGATACCTTACCCGGATATGCTTGCTGCGCTCATGGAAGATAGGGTTCTTCGCCAAGGCCAAGGCGGACTTGCTGTCCACCCTGAGCTCCACTGCCTCCGCGTCTCTGCCAAGGAGATCGCCAAGCGGCCGAGCCGACCCACGAGCACGAGTAGAAGCGGTAGTGGTTGCAATGTACTGCGCCTCGCAGCTAGACAAAGCCACCACTGCCGCTTGACCGACCGCCACCTGATCGGACATTTGCGAGGAAGTCTGACATCCATTGGTGCTCTTGCTCGTGTCGATGTCGCCGGCGTGGTCGCGCCATCATGTACCGATGAAGTCGCGCGCGCGGCACCTTGGGTAGTACAAGCCGTAGTCGGAGGTGCCCGCGACGTGGCGGAGGATCCTTTTCACGGCTCTTTGGTGCTCGTTGTCGTCATTTGCATGAACCGGTGGCGTAGCCGACGGCGAACGCCAAGTCCGGTCGCGTGTGGACAAGGTAGCGAAGGCGCCCACAATACGCCCGATCTGCGTCGCTTCCACCTCCTCGCCGTACTCTCACGACTCGGCCGCCTCTCCTCCATAGGAGTGTGGGGTGGGTTGCGTCGGTGAGGCCGCCAACTCCACGATGCGCTTGGCGTGGCGATCTGGCGAAGAGAGATGCCGGGTGTCTGGTGGACCTCGATCCGAGGTAGAAGGAGAGGGCCGAAGTCGCTCATCGGAAGGTGGCCTTCATCTCCGCCTTAAAAGCCTCGATCTCCTCTTTCTTGGTACCGGTGATCACAAGGTCGTCGGCGTGACGCCTATCTCCAGGCATTGCCTCCCTTGCCCGCCGGTAGACCGCTGCCTCGTGGCGCTCTGCTGAAATCCCATTTGCTTGAGGTGGAGTCCAGCTTGGCGTTTCAAGCTCGCGGTGCTGCCGCAAGCCGTAGAGGGCCTTGCGCAGCGGAGGACCTTGCTCTCCTTGCGGGGATGATGAATCCCGGCGGTGGTGTGACGTGAGACCTCCTCCTTCAAGTCGCCGTTGAGAAAGCGGACTTGACGTCCATGTGATGGGCGCACCAGCCCTCCGGGTGCGAGGGCAGGAGGAGACGCACGGACTCCATCCGTGCAGCGAGCCTGAGGCATCGTCGGTCGACTCCTCTGCTGAACGAAGCCACGTGCCACGAGCGCGCCTTGTGCTTGATCACCTCTCGGCCTTGTCTTTCTTGAGCTTGAAGACCCACTTGAGAGAGATGGCGTGGTGGCGTTTGGAAGATCGGCCGGCTCCCATGTCTTGTTTCGCTCGACGGCGTCCATCTCCTCTGCATCGCGCACGCCATGCCGCGTCTCTCCGCCTCGGCGAAGGAGCGAGGCTCGCCATCGTCCGCGCGAGGTGCAGCTCCACCTCGGTCGCGCTGCGCCTGTCCGAGAGCAGTGCCGCCGAGGAGGTCGCGTCTGATGACGATAGCGCGAGGCTCGCCGCCGTGGTAGGCGTCGGCGCGATCCTCGTCGTTGGACGCGGAGTGGCGAACTCCACCGTCTTGTTGCTCGTCGTGGGCGGCTGCCGGTGCCAAACCCGAGGAGTAGGCGCGGTGTAGAGAGCGGCGTGGCGGTGGTCTTGGCGGTGGACTCGCCGAGCTGTGGGCTTGCCGGGCTGGTGGTGGCGGTGGTGAAGGGCTCGCCGGAGGTGGTGGCGAAGCAGGTGGTAGGGTAGGCGAGCTCGGTGAAGGCGAGCTGGCTCCCCGCCTCCTCGAAGTGGACATAGTCGGCGACGAAATCGATGTCGTCGGTCGAGCCGTCATCCACCATCTTGCCCCACGTCGGCCTGCGCCCGCCGTCGAACACGGCGCCACGCGTGATGCGCGCGCCGCCGTGTCACGCAGTCGAGGACGCGGTAGGCCTTGGTGCCCTCCGCGTAGCCGATGAAGACCCCTGGCGTGCTCGGTCGTCAAGCTTGCCGGCGTGGTTGAGCTCCTTGCGACGGCGAGCGGTAGAAGACACGAGAGGTGGCTCACCGCGGGCTTGCGCCGTGCGGGCCTCGTATGGCGTCTTGCCGTCGAGGGCCTTAGTGGGGGAGCGGTTGAGCAAGTGGACGGCAGTCATCACCGCCTCACCCCAGTAGAGTGCCGGCATCCCTCTCTGCTTGAGGAGGGCGCGGGCGGTGGCAACCACCGTCTGGTTGCGGCGCTCGACGACGCCGTTCTGCTGCGGGGTGTATGGCGCGGAGAAGTGACGATGGATCCCCTCGTCGGCGCAGTACGCCGCGAACTCGGCCGCCGTGAACTCACCGCCGTTGTCCGTGCGTAGGACCCGAAGCTTGCGGCCGCACTCCGCTTCCGCAGCAGCTTGAAGGCGCTTGATGGCGTCCGCCGCGGCTGCCTTGACATCGAGCAGGACAGCCCACATGTAGCGGGACATGTCGTCGACGAGGAGGAGGAAGTAGCGCCGGCCTCCAGGTGTAGCCGGTGTCACGGGGCCACAGAGGTCACCGTGTACGAGCTCCAGCTTCTCCTTGGCGCGGAAGCTCGCTGGCGAGAAAGAGGAGCGCGCGGCTTGGTGAGGACGCGGTGTCGCGAAGCGCTCCACGTGGTCGACGTGCTGCATGCCCCGCACCATCTTCTTCTGCCGAGCTGCCTCAGGGCCTCAAAGTTGAGGTGCCCAAAGCGCTCGTGCCACCTCCAAGCGTCGTCGTCGCGGCGGGCTGCAAGACACGAGGTTGCGCCACTGCGCGTGCAAGGCGAGGCGGTTGCTCCTGCTGACCTTGACGAGGCGTGGCGATGATCCCAGATCGCGCGGCACCCGTGCTCGATCTCCACGCGCGATCCGTTCTCATCCGGTGTCCCAAGGCGATGATGGAGTTTCTCAACACGGGATGTAGTAGACACGGTGAGCGGCGGTGCTCGCGATCTTGGCGGCGAAAGGCAGCGAGCCGATGCCCTTGATCTCCACGGCGGGCGTCGCCGAACAGCGGTGCCTCGAACGCTGAGTCGAGCTCGGAGAAGTACTCCCGCCGCCCGGTCATGTGGTGGGTGGCGCCGGTGTCGAGGCACCACCCGTCGGTCTTGTCGTTGCCGGAACTGTCGCCCAGGAGGGCGTGTGCTTTTGGCTCGTCAAGGTGGAGGAGAGTCGCTGCGGCCGGTGCCGCTGGAGGTAGTTCCATGCTCGCATGAGCAATAAGCGAGCCGGTGCTCCTCCTCCTCCGCCTGCGCGACGTGGGCCTGGCCGCGTCGTGGCTGTCGACAATCCTTGGCCCAATGACCAGGCTTGCCGCAGTTGTAGCAAGCGAAGTCTCGTGCCGGCCTTTGCTTGCCAGCGTCGCCGCCCTGGGCGCCTCCACGGTCATTACCCTCGGCACGTCCTCGCGCCCCTGCCTGGGCGTCTTTGCGCGGCTTGCCGCGCTTGCCACGCATGCGGCCGCCTGTCGTGGAAGAAGGCTCCCCCTTCTTCCTGTCACCTTGGCCGGCAGCCCACTGCTCCCGAGTGAGGAGGAGCTTCCCGCCAATGGTGACGGGTCCCGAGAGGCGCTGTGGCTCATCGCTGTCAACGACCTTGAGGCGACCCAACGCCTCCTCGATCGTCATCATGGAGTGGTCCAGCAGAGACTCGATCGAGTGAGCCATCTGCTTGTACTTCTTGGGGACGCAGCGGAAGAGCTTTTCCACAGCTCTCTCCTCGCCGTAGGTGTCGTCGCCGAACTGCACCAACTTCTGCAACAGAGTGTTGAGACGGAGAGCAAAGTCATCAATGTCGTTACCTGGCTTGAAGGCCAGGTTCTCCCACTCCTTGCGTAATGCCTGTAATGTAGACTTGCGGGCGCGGTCGCTGCCGATCGCGTCTTCGCGGCGATGGCGTCCCAAGCCTCCTTGGCGATCCGCTTGTTGGTAGCGAAGCGTATCTCGGCGGGATCTGCGCGATGAGAGCATCCGGTGCGTCGATCCGGTCGTAGTCGGCGTCGTCGTCGATCGCATCCACATATGCCGCACTGGAGCTTTACCCTTATCACGCAGCCCACTCGGCGTAGTTGGTCTTGGTGAGTGTGGGCCACCCGCCGCCGAGGCCGACGTCCCTGACGACAGCCTGGTACTCGTGGTGCCCACGATACCGAACCGGGGAGAGAGCCGCGTCGCCTGTGAAGGCCGCGCTCTCCGTCGACCCGTACGCCACCGCCGTGCATGCCTCCTCCAGGAGCGCCGTCGGCGCGTCCGCGCTATGCAGGCTGCCGCGCGCTGCGTGGGCGTGCGCGGCGCCATCGCGCGCTGCCCTCGCGCGCCTCGCTCTCCGGCAGCTCAAGGTCGCGTCGGCGTTGTCATCAGCGACGAGCTGCCGTTGCCGCTGCGTAGAACCTCGACCTCCGCTGCTGCCGCACGCGCTGCATCTGCCGCCGCCGCCGCTTCCTCTCCGCGCCAGCCGCTGCCCGGCTCCGCGCGCCAGCCTTGACTCCCTTTCCGCCGCCGCAGCGGCCTGTGTCGCCGCTCGCTCGAGGCGACCGAGCGCTGAGACTGTCCTACGGACATGGCGCGCCACCTGGGGACTGCTGCGTGAAGAGAGAGCTGCCTCTGATGAGCTGCTGCTCGTCTGAACGGGGGAGGAGGAGTGAGCGGAGGCGTGAGGAGCTGCCGCCGCGCTAGTTGGGGCTGCTGCGAGGCTGGAAGCAACGCTGGAGAAGGGATTGAGCAGGAGATGCTCAGGCTACAGGATAACCTCGCTCTGATACCACTTGTTACACGCTCGATTCTTGCTCTTGGTGATAGCAAGATCCTTACTCTCATCGAGAGGATGACACTTGGAGATGGGGCAATTTTCTTGTTTATTTCTCTCACAAAGCCATACCAACCTGAGGGGTTGGGGATACAAATTTATAGGCCAAGATGGGCCAAGCATATGCTAAGAGCATCCTCTAAGATGCTGTCCTAGATGCTAGTCAAGATGCTAAAGCAAAAACAAAAAGCAGATGCTGTCAGTCAAGATGCTAAAGCAAAAGCAAAAGGCAGATGCTGTCCTAAAGAGATGCTAAAGCAAAAGCAAAAAGAACAACAACAAAGACTTATCCATCATTTTCTTTTTTGCAGCTGGGTTTGCAAAGTTTGATTTCTCTCAGTTAGCGGATGCTACAAATAACTTCTCCCCTGAAAATAAGATTGGTCAAGGAGGGTATGGAGAATGGAGTCGTTTACAAGGTACTGCATATTTTGATTATTAAGTCTGAACACATTTTGTTAAAAAAGGACATTGCAAGTCATGCCAAAGCAATTCAAATATTTTTTTCTTGGTATGACAAAAGGAGACTGCAAGTCATGCTGAAGCAGTTCAAATACTTTTTTCTTAGCATAATGTTAACATTGGAAAAGAAAACAAAATGGTCCAATCCACGTAAGTGTCAATAGTCTCCATGACAAGCTGAGTGGGTGTAGTGTGAGAAATTTCTCCTTGAAATTGGGAAATGTGGAGACAATATCTAAACTATGTGATGTAGCAACCCAAACAATGCAATTTGACCCATGTTTAGGTCCTTTGTGAAGCATGGATGAAAGCGTGGGTGTGGGCTGGACGCATCAAGGGTCTGAACTTTTCAAGACCATCAATACCATAGGATCCAACGATGGAAATTTAGCCGAACTAGCACGCAGGACAGGCTTTCAATAGGTCTCATACCACTTAATATGACAATATAAAGAGTATGGTAACATATATGTGACTTGTGTACCATGAGGTGCAGCGGAGTGATATAATCAGATGAGCTAAATCCTCACAAGTATATCATCAAACACCTTGTATTCATGCACCAACAAGAAAACATTGCTTAGCACCTATACACATGGCAATCATCCAACTTCCGACAACATCATACTTGCAAGAACCAACACAGCACAACATTAAATAGCCCAAGATTGCCAACATATTAAACAACTCTGAGCATGCTTGTCAACAAGACATCAATATGCACCATCATCTCCTCAATATGAAGCAAGTAGCAAGCGGTGTTATCAAATTAAGAGCTAGAATGGCAACATAATACCGAAGAGGGGCTGGCACAAATTTTACATGGAGAAAGTCGCATGAGCAATCCTACACTACGAAGTAGAAGATAAAAGGTGAGAGCCAACAAATGGAGGAGAGGCTCCAAATCAACTCAAATCTCACTCAAAAGCACTCGCTAATTTATGAATTTGGTGAGAAAACCACACTTCTCTCTCTCAAATCTCCCTAACCCTACCTTCTGAAGAGAAAAACAAGATACCCAAAAGAGGCCAATTCGAGCAGCAGCAGAAGATGCTATTTTTAGGCCCCAAACGCCCCCAATTAACATGTTGCAAGTACCAAACTGCCCCTAAGGCATTACCACCTAATTGGCCCTTCAGTTAGCTTAGAGTAAAAAAATGGCTTCAAATGGGGCAGCATCAAATTAATAAGCTTTTTGGATGAGAAAAGGGTAATTAATCCCACCATCCTATAAGATTTTTTTTATGTACCCAAAAACATGGAAATTTTACTTCTTAAGATCTATTGTCATCTGGAGTTGCTGGGTTTTATACTTTTCAGGGTCGACTAAATGATGGACGTGTGGCTGCAATCAAAATATTTAAAACCTCGAGATCACTGCAATTTGAGAACGAAATTCAGCTTGTCCAAAAGCTTCAGCATCCAAATATAGTTAAATATTTGGGATTTTGCATTGAAAAAGAAGAGATGATTTTGGTGTCTGAGCACATGCCAAGCGGAAGCTTGGACAAATTTATCCAAGGTATGTTTCCACCAAAATGTTGAGCATAGTTCATTTCCAGACGTATTTTCTCTTTGTTCTTACTTGAGTTAACATCGTACTAACATTTGTGCAGGCACGTCGGGAGCAAGGTTGCTGCCTGACTGGCGTTCGCGCTCATGAATTATAGAAGGGATTGCTCAGGGTTTGGCGTATCTACACAACAGCTCTGGGCTAAACGCTGTTCATGGAGATATCAAACCAAGCAACATCCTCTTGGATTCTGCCATGAATCCTAAGATTTTTGACTTTGGCATATCAAGACTATTTGGTCGAGTTACGGGTGAAGATGATAAGGACCATGTGGTGGGCTCAAAGTAAGATGCATCGTGTATTTCCATTAATGACCTGATGCTCTGTTGTTTCTTTTCCTGAACATGTTCGTTCGATTTCCATCTTTTCTTTCAGAGGTTATTTGGCTCCAGAATATTTTGGGTCAGGTGCTTTCTCAGCGAAGACCGATGTATTTAGCTTTGGAGTTTTGCTTATTGAAATCATTTGTGGAAGTAGACTAGCTCCATTTGGCTTCATTCCCTCAGTCAGCGACGTAAGTAAAACATTTTGAAACATGCATGCTCCAACAGTAATCTGCAGCAATTTTATTGTCGAATTTCTATTGAAGCAAAATTAGATGCATATATCCGTCAGCTCATCTCCATAAACCCAGCGATCATGTGCAATGCTAGGGAAACAACTTGTCTCCAATGTGCATTATATTTTGATCTTTTTGCCAAAAGTATTACCACTAAAATTGACACTGACAAGGATAAATTTTCAGTTCCAGGATACTCGACACTGGACAAGTTTTATTGATGCACCGTTGCGTAACGGGCCTCATTTAAAGCAGATAGAGAGATTCATCAGGATAGCACAGATGTGTGTTCGTGATAATCCAAATGCCCGGCCAACCATGGGGGATATTCTGCAGATGCTAAGCAGTGAGACAGTGAAGTTGCCCGATGTCATGTTGCTAACCAAGCGGATGTGTTGCTGCGGGTCTGATTGTGCATCCGAAACGTGCTTTCATCTGTGCGATTCATGAACGAACTGATGTTTCCAGTTGTGTAATTCATCAACTGTTTGAATTATCTGAACCGTGAAATTTAGGTTGGGAGCAATAAAAGTTTGCTTTCGAAAATGTGAACTAAAAGCTCTGTTAAATTGAAGTTTTATTAAAAATAGTATTTCTGTACACAACAAATTTAAGTCATTTAATTGACCACTAAGAAATCATATTATTGAATGACCGTGCTTTGCTAAGGTTCTAAAAATTATACATCCAGCCGTTGCTGGCTACACCCTTGGCTCCGCCGAGGCGTACCATCGGGCTCCGCTCAGTCCGCGGCTCGTTTGGGACGTGATGACCACCAGCTGTTCGACCCGTGTCCCTCAGCCAGCTCCGGGGCCGTGGCATCCTATCTGATGGTCAGCGTCGCTGCAGGCTCGACTCGCGTTGAGGCCACCGCGCGGGCCACCAACCTTGTCGCTGTCAATCCACTGTGCCTCAGTGTCGACTCGTTCAGGCGCATCATCCTCAAGGTCACGACACTGGGGCAAGTGTGCTCCACAGTGGGCGCGCTAGTGTCCCTTTGATTACGCCAACCAGTCCATCTTGGACGAGCTGAATTTCACCTGCCAATAGCTTCGTGTAGCAGAGGGAGAGTTAACGTTGCTACGCACTGACGATGCAAGTTCTTCGGTTCAGGGAGCCAACTTTGAGCCACTACCAAAGAAGG
This sequence comes from Melocanna baccifera, assembly GCA_036346265.1. NCBI lineage: Eukaryota > Viridiplantae > Streptophyta > Magnoliopsida > Poales > Poaceae > Melocanna > Melocanna baccifera. The sequence goes on from JAYEVJ010000148.1 coordinate 236,397, forward strand.
GCTGCACTGGAAACAAGCACAAGTACCTTAGCCAATTCCATGCAGCCCCAAAGGGAAACCCCTAAGTTTAGGACCTTAAGTCATCAGTAAATATTAACTATGAGCTGTTATTCTTCTATCAACACCAAGAGCAACGGAAGCAACAACAATAATGGTTCTGAGTGTCAATCCAAAACCCTGGGGCAAGTGCGCGAAGAGTTCTGAAAACCTGAGAAGCTTCAGAGGAGTCTTCTGAACATTCAGTTATCCAAGGGTTGAGATTCAACCGTACCCCTCCGTTAAGTCGCATCGTGTGGTCCCAAGGTTGATGCCTCTGCTTATGAAGATCGAGCGGTCAAGACTCGCTGATAACGTTTTACTGGTATCCTACGGTTGGAATTCAATACGGCCTTTACTGTTTACTGTCAATCCTCTTTTTCATTACTGTTCTCCGTTGTGTCTGCAATGGATGAGGAAATTTATGCTCTCCAAGCCAACCGTACTGGGATCTTGTTCCTCCACCACCAAGGGCCAATATTGTTACTGGCAAATGGGTATTTCGTCATAAGCTTCGTTCTGATGGCTCTCTTGACCGCTACAAAGCCCGATGGGTTCTTCGGGGCTTCACTCAGTGACCGGGCATTGATTTTGATGAGACCTTCAGTCATGTTGTCAAGCCTGCTACAATCCGGACTGTTCTCACGGTTTCCATTTCCCAGAATTGGCCAATTCATCAGCTTGATGTCAAGAATGCATTTCTCCATGGGACTCTTTCAGAAACTGTCTACTGCGTTCAGCCTTCTGGTTTTATTGACAGCTCTCACCCGGATCATGTCTGCCGTCTCAACAAATCTCTCTATGGTCTAAAACAGACTCCTCGAGCATGGTACAGTCGCTTTACTTCATATATTCTTTCCCTTGGCTTCACTGGAGCAAAGACTGACACGTCCCTATTTATCTATCGTCGAGGCAGTGACACAGTTTATTTGCTACTTTATGTTGATGACATTGTCCTAACTGCTTCTTCTGAGACCTTTTTGCATCGGGTTATTGCCTCCCTTCAGAGAGAGTTTGCTATGAAAGACCTTGGTCCTTTACATCATTTTTTGGGCATCTCGGTCTCCCAGAATGATAATGGTTTACTTCTCTCTCAGTGCCAGTACATTCTTCATGTTCTTGAGCGAGCTGGGATGTCTGACTGTAAGCCTTGCACCACGCCTGTTGACACTAGTGCCAAGACATCTGCTGCTGAAGGCGATCTGGTATCAGATCCTACTCATTACAGAGGTTTAGCTAGTGCCCTTCAGTACCTTACTTTCACGCGCCCAGACATCACCTACGTCGTTCAAAAGATCTGCTTACACATGCATGATCCTCACGAGCCCCATTACGCCTTGGTCAAGCGTGTTCTCCGGTATCTCCAAGGCATTCTGGACCACGGTTTGCAGCTTCATCGCATGGATATTGCATCTCTTGTTGCGTACTCTAACACTGATTGGGCCGGTTGTCCAGACACACGTCGCTCTACTTCTGGCTACGGTATTTTTCTCAATGATAATCTTGTTTCTTGGTCTTCCAAGCAACAGCCTATCGTATCTCGCTCCAGTGCTAAGGCTGAGTATCGTGTTGTCGCAAATGCCGTTGCTGAAACTTGTTGGTTGTGCCAACTCCTTCTGGAGTTTTGTTGCCCGTTGCAGCATGCTACACTTGTTTATTGTGATAATATCAGTGCTGTTTATCTCTCGACCAATCTAGTGCAACATCAGCGTACCAAGCATGTTGAAATTGATCTTTACTTTGTTCGTGAACGCGTCGCTGCTGGTACGGTTCGAGTTCTCCATCTTCCAAGCACATCTCAGTATGCTGATATTTTCACAAAAGGATTACCATCTTCTGTCTTCACCGAGTTCCGATCCAATCTGAATGTTCGCCCGGCTACCGTTCCGACTGCGGGGGAGTGAAAGCTATATTTTTGGTATATCCTGATATGGTTTATCCATGTTTGTAGGATTGATATCCACCGTATTCGGTTATGTCTCCTACTGCTTTTACCACCGGTTTCCCCGTATCTCACGCGTCTCTCTGCATGGCTAACCACCGGCCTTTACTTCTATAAGCCGGGTGGTTCCGTCTGCATGAGACTTGCATATATACATGTAAACCGTGTGTTCTTCGTATATACATTGCGTGATATTATACGCTATCAATATCAGCACCTGTTGGACCCATTGAGCACACTACTACTGCTAACTTTAGGCTTAGTGTGTGTCCATCAGTGCTTGCAAACGGAACCTTTGCACCATAATTTCTTGCCTCTAATCCACGTTATGTGTCACCATACATTCCACGAAACCCCTATTCCTTCCGCCACAGGTACATGCCCTATGACGAGATAGCCATCCATGGGGATATCATTGGCCAAGTGCACTTGGAGTGCCACATACCTCAACTGAAGTGGGAAATCAGTACACACATAATTTTAGCAAGGGACCAAAGTTGGAATTTCCAAAATTTGATGGAGGGAACCCTGAAGCTTGGATAAGGAAAACTGAGAAATCCTTTGAACTGGGAAACACTCCTAATAGCCAAAAGGTACCCACAGCTGAAGTATACCTTCACTACTATAAACAAGTTATACTGGATGTCTCATCACAGATGGTTTATGGGGAATCATTTGTGCTGTAATTATTACAGACGGTTTTACAAGCGTGACTATGTACCGTCTGTAATACACAGCTATCATAGATGATTCTTACTAATAACCGTTTATGATAGTTCATAGACGGTTATTAATACGAACTGTCTGTGATAATTACAGATGTCATAGACAATTTTTAATAGAACCGTATATAATAATTCATAGATAGTTATTAATATGAACCATTTGTTATAGTTGCATATCACAGATGGCTTGTGATTGTAACCGTTTGTGATATGTATTTGTACTCATGAATGGTGCTTTGTCTCCTCGATGGGGCCTCTTCGATCGTTTCAGCTCCCCGATATGGCGATGTGTCTCTTCGTCCCATGCGTCGAATGTATTCCTTGTTGTATAAAAATGATTGTCAACCACTGGAGATTAATCCCCACATCGTTGATCTTATACGAGCACCTCGCCGGTCAGCTATCTTCCTTGTCTCTCAAGCACAAATAAATGACTTCAAACTCTTCCTTGTTGCTGGCATTGATGGCCAACCTGGCCATCCTAGATGAGCAACTCGTTAGCCGTACGCTGGTGGATGCTATAGAAGGACACTGTGCCAACAGTGTCCTCCCTCCTATGTTCAAGGTTTTGCCAAAGCAGTTGAAGACCACCTTCCACCATCTTGACATCCTCCTTCGTCGTGTCTTTCGATTGGTCTCCCGCTTCTGACGAGCTAACCTCGCCATCGACGTGATCCTCCACAACAACATTACATATCTCTAGGAGGATTGCTGTCACTTAGAGTGCTTAGTCGAGGTGGCGGGCGATCGAGTCAACCTTGCTGAGACCCTTCAAGAAAGGAAAGAGAGCCTATGGGCTACATTCGATTTGATTGTTTAGTCAAAGGGTGTTACAGAGATAATCAAATGAGCATATCAGTGGGTAGACACATTCTAGGCTTCGTTCGCTGATGATCCCAAATTGTCCGATGCCGACCATGTCGCCTACGAAGTTTTGAAGATGGAGATAGCATGCTACCTCCGCCACTAAAAAATCTTCAAAATAGTTAGGTTTCTACTTTTTTGTTATCTTTTGTAAGAAGTGACTGGCTACGCTATTTGGCCATATGTAAAATCTAGCAGTTGAATTTGTATTTACTATCTTCTATATATGTAAATGGCCTCGGTATAACGACATGACGACATTACTGATTAGTAAAAAATAACTAAGTAATACATATTTACTTTTGAAGCATTACTGAATTTGTATTTATGTATATGAGAATAAATTTAGAACCTTCTGTAGTATTTATCACAGACGATTCTACTTTAGAACCGTCTAGTATCTCAAGGAATTTTTTGGAATTTTCTAGGAATTTTCTGGATTTGTTTGCTATTTTCTAGAGATCCTTTGATTTTATTTGAATTTTCTGAAATTAGAAAAAGCCAGAAAATCAAAACCCTCTGGCCCATTTAATCTTAGCTGTCTGATCCTCCACTTGCCATGCGTCACCCATCCGGTTGTTCACCAAAGTCGACCGTCGTCGACCTCCCAAACTCCACTGCCGCTTCAGTTTCCGTGCTCAAGCCGAACTTCGCTGCCATCTCCAAGAGGGATACCTCGACATCCATGCCCTTACAAGCACGCCACCTCCTCGTTCTTTACACCCCACTGCCGCTCGACCCGCCACCGCCGCCCTTGTGCCACTGTTGCCCTTGTGTTCGCCGTCGCTACCATCTTCTCCAGTGTCATTCGCCAAGCTCCGCCGTCGTCGTCCTTCGATTTGTCTGCGCCCCACCGTTCCGCTCCGTCGGCTAGCCTTGTCGCCGATATGTCCAGCTGTTGTCCAAGCACCGGCCAACCCGTCACCTCACCCCATTCTGTCCTAACTCGTGCTGCGTCGCCCACCTTGGTTCATGTGCCTCCCTGCTTCGATTCGAGCGCTGGCCGACGTCAGCGCTGACGCAACCCCACACCCATGCTCGGTCGACGATTTGGCTCCTCGGTGAACCCCGTCCATCGTAAGCCATATCGTTGACACCTTGGGTCCACTAGTCAGTGTCTATTGTGCTCTGAACCTATGAGCCACTGAGCCGAGTCAGCCGCCACCTCAGTCCTAATGTCCATGTGTCGTGCCACATGTCAGCCACATGTGTTTACCTACCGATTAATTGTTGGACAACTGTGTGGTTGATTTTGTTCTTCCTTAGGAAATTAAGGTATATTACCCTATTCCATTTTAGTATAATTACAATTAGAATCTAGTGGAACCTACATAGGTATGGCATGATCATTAAACCTAAGTTCGTGTTGCTTATAAAGTACAAATCAACAAGTATAACCACTAGTGCAGCACTTACCCCTGGTTGTAGGGCATAAGTATAAATTCCTTGTTGCATTAAGCCACCAATGCCTTTGTTGTGTAATTCTTGACGAAGGATGCACCCTCCTTGATGATATCCATGGCGACCAAGCATGGGTCGAGGAAATCAACTGGTGATTTTGTTAATCTGGCTTCAGTCACCATGAATTGAATGACTGTGATTACATTAATATAGATCGTGATTATATACACTTACAGTGTCTAGCATCAAATGAGTGAGGCATCGAGGGCGTCATGTGTGAAGAGATCGAATAAGCCCTCAAAGATCACCGTGAAGACACAGTTATGAATATCGTGGTGAAGATGATGTGACCTGAACTTGATGGTGACACCCAAGCGTTGTTGTCCCTCCGATTTGTTGGCATGTTCCATGTAGTATGTATGTAATCTCTGGCAAGCCAATCATAGGATTAGGAGGTGCTCTTTTCGGGATGACCAACGGCTCGCCTAGTACTAATTTCTAGGCATGGCAAGCAGGGGATATCATCATCGGTCTTTTTCAGTTTGCCATTGCCGCCTCAGTTGTAGATCGACTTCACGGTAGTCGACCGGGAACAAGATGTAGATGCACCGCGCCCTTGCCATGTCGGTGTAGGTAACTCTGGTGCAGATAGACCTGTGGACTTGGCACCGGTGCAGGTAGCTTTGGTGCAAATAGCCCCTGCAGACTTGGCACCGGTGTAGATGGCTCTCATGGACTTGGCACTGATACAGATAGCTCGAGTGGACTTGGCACCGGTGCAGGAGCCTTCAGATAGATGTCCCTTTTTGACCACTAGATGAATGTTTCAATGGCTTATCCTAAAGTTATAACCTCATCATTTGGGGGCATCTGCAGTGGGATGACTTTGAAATTGACATGAACACCATCCACATTCACTTTTGTGAAACCGGGTGCTAGACTTACACATTGCACCAAGGCCCTAGGCTCGGATGGATATGCTTGGCCGCAAGCAGCGTACAGGCCAACATAGGCATATCTCACTTGGAGCTTCCACTTCGTAGCCACCTACATAATGATACAAAATTAGTTACTCCAAGAGACCTATCGGTGGAACGATCATTCCATAGATAATAATTATTACCAAAATATCATCGACAGAAAATCGATGGTTGCTTTTCGAGGTAGGGTTGGACACGTAGCTACTCCAACGGTTGGGGGGCTGCGTAGCACAGGAGCGGTGGGGGCTTCCTGCTAATTTATAGGGATGCCGTACTTTTCCATCTGATCTCTGACATACCTTTCCATCTCATCTCTAAGGGATGCCGTAATGTCCTCTTGTAGCCGTGCCTTGTGCTCGGCTTTGACTCTTTTCCTACTCTGGTACGCTTCAGAGTCCTCTGAGAAACTATGTTTCCAAGGAATATAAAAACCATGTTTCTAGGAAACCACGCTTCACTAGTGGTGTAGCTTGTGAATGGGTAGTTCACAAGTGATTTATTCAATTTCTTTGAATATTTACTTATTATCATCTTCCTTAAAGTTCACTTTCAATCTATTTATTGTATTTACTTTAAGTTATTATTTTCTGCAAAATAACATTTCAGCCATTCATTGGTAAGCTTTGTATATTATATTGCATCTTTATTACAAACGACTTGCTGAGTACCAATGTACTCATGACTTTATGTCCACTGTTGCCCAGTTGAAGAAGAGGAACCATATCAGCAGAAGGTATCAGAGTGAGGGTACTTCGACGACTTCGTGGATTAGAACTTTACTTTCCAATCAATTGCCTGTGGGCATATCGAATAGCTACTATGTTTATTTCTGTTTTTCGCTGCTAATTTCTTAAGCCCTTCAAGCTATTAATTATAAGCTTGACCATAAGATCGTACTATGGTAATTATTAATATTTGAGTTTGTTTTTTTTACCGTGCATAAGGTCGATATTATATCTATGTTTACACCTAGCATAATCCTGAACTAATGCAGTATACACAGAAAGTCTAGATTTGTTCGGGTCTTGACAATTATCACAGCCGGTTTGTCTGTGAAGTATCATAGATGGTTCAAACAAAAAAACCATCTTTGATATTTGGCAAACCGTCTGTGATACTTCACAGACTGTTTTTACCATAAACCGTTTGTGATATTGCCTCTTTACGGACGGTTTTTATCGCTGGCAGCAACACAGACGTTCTCTAAACTAAAACTGTCTGTGATTGTTTGTAATACTGATGATTTTGGAGAACTGTCTGTGTTGTGGCGTCTAGTATTAGGCTTATTGTAAGTTTGTGAGACTCCGTCTTAAAAAATACTCCGTTTAAAAGTTAGATACTATAGCAAAAGTTAAAAGCCGGATTTAAAAGGCGGAAAGAGTAATATCATTGTTGTCAAAACCATTGATGAAGATGTTTTCTTTTTCTCGAATTAACTGAGAATCTATAATTATTTTTCTTTTCTTTTTTTATCAATGTGGTAATTTTTAGCCATTTAACCTTGTAAAATTAATGTCGTGGTTTTTGGAGGAGCCTCCGGTTAATCTAGATGTAGATAGATAACTGCACACGGCAGTTCGAGAAATGGAGTCTCATTGGTGTACCTAACAAGATCTAGTACGGCTGTATAAGAAAAACAATTTATTGGAATTATAGACTTATAGTGTACAATGAATTAATATAACTCTAGGTTCAAGTATGACAAAATATATAATTTCTAGCGTTTTACCGTGCAATTTTGCGGGGTTTTAAGCTAGTCAAAGAACTTCACCTAGAAGAACTGCCGAACTAGCGTGAAGGGCCAAAGCATCAACAGTACTGTGAACGGCGGCACCGGTCGATGTCTTCCCCGTAATTTACAGTGGAGAACCAGGCGTAATAAGAGGAAATCCATTTGGCTTTGGTCTCCGGCCGCAAGCTCAGTTCTAACCCGAGTTTACTCTTGCGACCCTAAGTCTAAACGGACTAAACATAACTAAATATATAAACTGTCGTATGTAAACTCTATAGCAACAGCCTTATAAGTGGTATTAGATCTTCTTCCCTTAAAAGACTAGTCCAATGGATGAAATTACACGTTATACTTTTCTTCTTCCTACAACCAATATGAAACTATTCTTAACATTCTCTCCTTTACACATCGGTGTGCACCGACAACTATGAAGGACTATTCCTAACATTCTCCCTCTCACACATTAGATATGCACCGACAACTATGAAGTTTGAAGAGATGTTAGTCACCTGGGCTCTAATATTAAATGTTGACTTTGGTCTCAGTCATATGCCTAGATCTAACCGAGTTTACCCTTCAGGCTCTAGTTCTAAATGGCCAGAACACAACTATACCTATAGGCTATTGCATGTAAGCCCTATAACAATAGTCTTATAAGTGATATTGAGTCTTCTCTTCTCAAAAGATAGTATAATAGGTAATATCTCTCTCACACTTATAAATTATGATTTTCTTCTTTTTACAACCGATATAAGACTATTCCCAATGATCCATTATTAGGGTTTCTCAGGGGGCATCTAGATATGTAGAAATTAGAAAGCCATTCATCTCTTCTATGGAGAGATTGATATGTAGAGATTGAGGTTCTATGGAGCTAGAATGTGATCGGACGACGACCGGAGTTCCATTCATCTCTTCTGAAATCGTCGTGCCATCGTAAAAATCACAGGGTCTCGCGGAGGAACCCTGCCACCCTAGGAAGGGTCAGGGGAGGTCGAGAGGACTTCCACCTCTTCCATACTTAGCTCGAAATGTGGACGGCCGTGATCAAAAATAATTTGGATCCAACGACGCAGGTATATATTTGAAGGCGTGGACATTTCTGGGTAGCATCAACGTTTGTTTAAAAAGGATGGGGAAGTTCGGTGGAACTCCGTGCCAAGAGTACTGTATGTGCTTGATTTTCATCTCAAGAACTACATGATTAAGTTCTGGTGAAGGAATAACAAAGAAGGCATGAACGTATTTTCAGAAAAGAAATTGAACACGATAACATCAATCAAGTATAAAACTATAGTGTGGAGTATTAGATAAACTAAACTATACAAATCCTAATAAACGTGGAAATATGACCTAATATGCAATTGCCAGCTCTATCTAATTGTAAGTCCTCCCCGGCCCTATATATACCCCATTTCCTTCCCATCGATGATATACTCCAATCCTTCTCCATTTTGCTGCGCCCATCTGCTAAAGCTTTACCAAGAGAGAGAGAGAGAGAGAGGAGAGAGAGAGAGAGAGAGAGAGAGAGAGTTGTGTGTCTGAGGACTTGTGCAGATTAGATAAGAGGTACCGATTTCTTTGTTGCATCTTATACACAACATCATTTGTTTCTTCATGCATGTAGTAGCTCCCTACTTGTTGTAGTCTAGATGCCTGTTAATCTCGTCAGGTTGCTGACTTTGATCTAACTTTTTGCTTGATCACCGAGCTGCAGTTAGTGGCCGCTCACAAGAAAGAGCAAAGATAAGATGTCGCGACCCTGGGACCGCCTGAACAAGGCCGCCACCGTTGCTCAGTTGTCTGGGATGGACGCGGTAACGCTTATCTCGATGATCCTTCAGTTGCTGCTGACTTTTCACTCCAACCATGAGGAGTACATGCAGCTAGGGCAGTTTGTGCAGATGCTTCATGGCCTCCTACAGATTCAGCCAGTAGCGGAGATGATGATGATGCAGCACCAGGCAACAAGGGAAGTGATGGAAGGGCTGGAGGATACGCTCCGGAAGGCATACATGCTCCTCAGGTCGTTCCGGGATAGCACCGTCACATACCGCTTCTTCATGGGCTGGAAGCAGGCCGAACATCTGCGTCAGGTGCAGAAGAAGATCGACATGTACCTCCAGCTCTACCACGTCGTCAGAGACGTCGACACCAATCGTCTCGTCCACTTGATTGCAGATAGCATCCAAGTATGTACATACGATAACCTTCACGCGTACGAACAAGATTACTACTCCTAGAAGTTCAAAAGAAAAAAAAAAGAAGATTACTATATATACTCCTATGCTAGCTAGCTAGGTATGGCCTCTATAAATTACTAATGGTTCTGGCTATTAAAGAGAGTAACGCTTCTCTCAACAGTTAAATGTAGACTAATTAAATTGTTTCTCATGTATGCAGGGCACATCTGCCATCGCCGCTGCCGCCAACACAGCCACCGCAATCGTTACTGCTGCCGGCGTCCACCTTGACACTCCTTCAGAGGGCAGTGATGACGACGATGACATTGTGGATGTTGCATCGCCTCAGCCCGACCCTCAACAGCCCGACCTGCCGGCATGAAAGCTTATTTGACATTTACATGTTTTTCTTGTTGTGATCCGTTGTTACCGTTAAAAAAGTCCTGTCTTGTTTTATTCGGTCTCAGAACCTTCTGTGGCTCGGAGGGTAGGGTACAAGATTTCCAAATTAGGGAGACGAGAGTAAGGATCATGGAATTCTTCTGCACAGAATTCTTGTAAATATATAGGGTAGATTCTGAGGCTAAGAAAGGTCTAAAAGTTGGTAAGAGAATGAAAATCCCTTGTGTTAAAAGTTCCGCCAACTCTTCCATTGTGCTTAGTGGTTACTTTGCTACATTTCGTATGTTCTTCACGTATGGTTTTGTGCTGTGTAATATCTCACAAAATTTAGACCCAACCTATGGTGACAATTTCTGATGCGATCATAGCAACTAGGATCAAAGCTAGAGCCATAACAATCAGATCCAGTGTCACTGACAGTTATTTTTTGGAACGAATATATTACCCCGGCCATCAACGATCACCCTTCAGGTACTAATTAAACAGGACATACTAAACGTCCGATCTTTCATATCCAATATAAATAATCTCCCGACCTTGTACCACCCTGGTTTTAAGCTGCATGCATGGAATCCCAGTCAGTATATGCATGCGTTGAGCATTAGACACTGATCTGGACGACAAGTAAAAGGATGAAATAAAATAAATAAAAGCACATATGCTATGCGATCTCTCTGTGGTGTGCACTCTTTCGGTTTGAGCAACAAATTAACAAGAATTTTTTTAAAAAAATAATGATGTAGTTCTATAGTGTGTTCAAGCACACGTTAAAATTTGAGCTTCAAATTCAAAATGTGCTATACAAACAAAAAAGATAATTTTGAAATTAGAAAATGTATCTTTAATTGTAGATCATCGGATTTTACATATACTAAATGGCTATCGTGGCTCCCAAGCACTGTAGAAATTAGAAAGCCTCAGTTGGAGAAAGGGGTAGGAGGATTTCCAACGGGAAGTCCAACAAAACTTGGCTCGGGATCCCGCGTGGATACTTCCACTCGTTGAGCCGATCGAGCAGCACCCCCTCCACAAATGCATGCCTTCCTTGTATGCTTTGCCCTTCGGGAAACTGTACACGTCGTCGGTAGGGAGGGAACTCCATTGACGTTCCAGCCCTTTGACTAGCTTACCAAGGACGGCTATGATCCAAACCTCGTCTCGGTCCGACGGCTCATAAAACCTGATCGCGTATACTGGAGTTCGTTGGAGGCGCGAATTGAAGCAGGGGCGTCCGTGGAAGTTGGCGGGAGTTCCATGCATGCATGGTAACGACGTACTGATACCAAAAATGGAGCCCCTGCAGTCACAGCTCACTCCGAGCTACGTACTGCCGTTTCTTCAATATTGCCTAGCTAGGTAGCGGCGTGCGTAGCGCCAGCACATACACCCAACAATACGAAGACACACTCGAAAATGGGGAAGGATCGATGAAGCATGCCCGCGGGAGTTCCTGTGGAATTATTATTATTATAACCAATCTTCCACATCCCACCCAGAGGCGGACCCACAGGGTATGCCGGGTGGGCCACGGCATACCCTAGGGCCAGTCGAAGTAGTACTCCATATGGCATCTCGGTTCCTTGCGGGCGTCAGTCGCCGCCGACCCCGTGCTGCTCTCACGCCTCCGCGATGGGGAAGGGGGCGGCGAGGAGCCGTCGCGGCGGCAGCGTCCGAGGCGCGCAGAGGGGTTGAGAGGAGTGGTTGCTTCTCCGAGCCCACGAGGCGGTGGCGGCAGGGCGGGCAGAAGGAGGCTGTCTCCTCGGCCGGGAGGAGATAGGCAGAGACGAGGAGCGAAGTCCGGGCGGGCTCGATGCCACACTGCCGCCCGGGGGTGCCCGGACGCGAAGTGCGAAGCCCGACGTGGGGAGTCCGAGGCCAAATCGCGGGGTAAGCTCGACGTGGGGTGGGGGGCCGGAAGCCTGGCCAGGCAGCGGCGGACGAACTCAAGGGCCGGCGTGCTCGGCGCCGGGCAGGTGAGGTGACCTTCCCGTGAATATAATCCCTTTTCTTTCTCGCGCATGTGTTTTTCTTTTCCTTCTACCATAGTCGTGTTGGTGGCTGATTGGGTTCATCTGCCTAAATTGATTGGCGATTATTACACACAGCTTGCCGGTTTCCGTTTCTTGTTTCTTGAGGAAATTTCGTCTGTTTCGGTAGGGCTTGGGAGTTGGGCGGTGGGGTTTGTTTGAATAGAAATTGCGGGGATTCTTCTTAGTGTATTGGAAACGCTCGCATTGTGGCTCCTCTCTAGTTCTCTTGATCCATTATAGGTTGGTTAGTTGATCCTGCTATTATCCCTTCTGCGTCATTCACGATTAGTAGGCGTTGGCTTCTTATTGTATTGAGACTAATAGAAATTCATTTTTCTGCATGCAACATTGTCCTAGTTTTGATCACATTGCATAGAAGCAGGGAAATGAAGACCTTTCTTAGGCATGTTGCTGTACTTATCTTGAATGTTAACCATGGGGTTATTTTTTGTCTCTATAGAAAAAGCCTTGTAAGACTCTTAATTGTCCAAATAGTATTGTGTTGCTAGGAATATTCCCTTATTCATGTATAGTTTGATCTGTTGATGTTTACGGCATTATTCTTGTATAACCTGCTCCAATATGGTTTACTCGATCAGCTCTCATTGTATCGCTAGTTTCACTAGCACATTTTCTACAGCAATTTGCAACGTTTCAGTGTTCAGCATGGGCCTAAAGTTTGCTCTGTTTCCTTCTATAGGTATCGGGTTGGAAATTGAGAGTGCGGATCCTCAGGCGTTTGTCGGATTAGCGTGCAAGGCAAGTTCTTGAGAATGATTTTTGTTTTTGTGGCGTCTGGTTCTTTCTTTACTGGGGAATACAGGAAACTGGGAAGTGACTTTTGAAGGTGGATGAAGGTTTTCTGGCCCCTAAACAATGATTGGTACAAGGGTTCCATCACGGGGTACAATGAAGCAACCAAGAAGCATTCTGTATGCTCTCTAGATCCTTGGTGGTGTAAAGATTCTTTTTTTTTTGTTCTTGAAAAAATTGTTGTGTATGAGAAAATTCTCCAACGTTTTCATAGTTGAATTGGATAAGGCTTGCTTATTCTAATATTTCCTACATTTTCCTAATGTAAAGATTCGTTTTGTTTAGTTATCAGATGCTAGATAGCATTTGACTTTTGGTGTTCATATATTTCTCATTCAATTTTCCATCTATTGTCTAAATTATGAAGTCTGCATTGTGAAAATCATGTGGTCGATAACTAGAGCTAAACGAACTGCAAGTGAAGTATGATGATGATGAAGCAGAGGACCTTACTCTTGCTGATGAAAGGATAAAATTTTCTATTTCATCTGAAGAAATGAAGTGCCTAAACCTTAAATTTGGAATTTCCAATCTGGATAAGAAGGGATATGATGAGTTGCTTGCGCTTGCTGTCAGCTTTCATGACTACCAAGGTCTTGATCCAGGTGATCTTGTGTGGGCTAAACTAATAGGTACTCCTACTCACTTGCGTGGGCTAAAATTTAAGACTTATCATATTATTTAGTGTCTGTATACTGAATTACGATGCAAATTTTACAATTATTTACCAAATTGGCAAATAGTTTTACCGAATTGCATATGAAAATTTTGGTGCGGCATACCCTTTAGTAAAATCCTGGGTCCGCCACTGATCCCACCCCAATGCAGGGATCGGAGCTCCCGATCGAGGAACCCAAACATGGGACGCTTCTTAATAGCCAAGAAGCGAAATCTCCCGTCAAGCAATTTTGGTGCTCTTGAGAGTATATATTTCCACTTTTAATATACCATTGATTTAAATAAACATGTTATATATACTTCTTTTTTTTACTTTCAATATACTTAAATACTAATTCTAAGCGATACTTTAATACAACATGGTTGAAATAATTTCATCGAAACCCTTTATTTTTGCTATATACCCTTGTCCATATAAATAAAAATAATATATACATAAATTATACTATAAAAAGTGGATTTTGATGAAATTTTTCATGAAACTCACTTTGGAGTATCTTATAATTATTATTATTATTATAGTATATTCGAATTGATAAAGAGGTATGATAATATCATTTAAGTAGTATGTAAGAAGTGACAGTAGGGAATCATATCTACATACATACATACATACATACATACATACATACATACATACATACATACATACATACATACATACATACATACATACATACATAATGGGGGGCACCATGATCTAAAAAAAGGTATTTCCCCTAGGTATCGCATGTGAAAAATTTTGAAAAAAAATTGAGATGCCGAGTTTAACTTATTTACTAACTAGTTCAAACAAATTTGAATTAAAATTCAAAATAGGGTTGCCCATTTCTATGTTAGTTTGTTGTGAACAAGAAGTAATGTCAGAAGCTCGCGGAGCGCGTGTAGGTGCTCCGTGCCCTCCTGCGGTGGCCAATATGTTGTTGGTTGGTCATGGTGCAGTAGCACTCGGAGATGAGGGATTTGGTTAGCAAGGCAATCCAAGATGAGGCGCCACTCCACCTCCTACAGAATGAACTCACAGTATGTCGGATCTGGATTTTGCCAATCTAGAATTCTCTATGATTTCACCGCACTATTCTCTAGATCAGTAGATAGTCTCTGCTTCTCACGGCTTTGTTAAGCAACTAGAAAAGGACAGCTGGAAAAACTTTGTTTCTTTTGTGAAGGATACTATTATACCAGTAGAACCTATGGTTGAAAGAGACATTGCTTCTCAGGTGATCGAAAAACCATCAGGAGGTGCAGAAGCACCCAAGGAGCAGCAACCCTTGCTCAAGACTTACGACCAAAGGTGGTCATAGGAGATCTCATCTCTCAACCACGGGTGGTCGAAGAGAAGAAGTCGAAGAAATCTTCCTTAGTGAAGGTTTCTTGTGGATTCAAGATCAAATCTAGGAAACCAAGGTAAAAAGCATAAGAAAAGCATCTTACCTTTTTGTTTTCTAGAATGTTGTTGTGCTTAATTTCCTTTTTTGTGATTTTAGTCCAGCTCCCACATCTTCTAAAGATGCTCCTACCAAAATGCCCCTGCCATTCCTCCTGCAATCATAGGGACAACAGAGAAAAAGGTCAAAGAATTGACCTCTATCCCGGTGGTGGAGGCGGCTGTTGGAGCTGAAGCAACTACGATCATTGAAGTGGTCATTGAAGCAGAAGCGAAGGTAGCTAATGACAGGGCAAAGGCATCTGGTAGAGAAAGTAGGAGTACTTTTGACCACCATGCTGGGAAGGAAGTAGCTGAAGACATTCCTCCCAATCCTTAAGGAGGAGCAGCTAACACGGCCAATACCGAAGAAGAAGAAGAAGAAAAGTACTTCAACTTTTTCTTTGAGTTTTTTGGCCCTGCTTCCTTAGTGGGATCTTCTTCATTTAGATCTCGTAACCGAGTCCCTCACTTGTCGAGACCCGAATATGCAAATTCGGTCTCTCTGTGTAAACTGTACTAGTCCAGGATCACGCTAGTACACACAGTTAAACATAGATGTGATCACAACCATACACACGATATAATAAGGGTAAAGCTCAAAGATATCAATAAAATATCAAAGGTACGACCTTATGGCCAAGCTTACAATATCTCTAGCCGGAAGGGCTTAAACAAATAGCAGCGGAAATACAAAATAAAGCGTAGCGGCCAATCGACAAGCCCACAGGCTATCGAGTGGAGAACGAAGCCTAATCCGTGAAGTCGTCGTAGTACTCTCCTTCTGGAACCTCCTGCTGATAGTACTCCTCTCCCTGAACTGAGCAACATAGGCGTAAAGCCGTGAGTACATTGGTACTCAGCAAGTCGTTTGTAACAAATGAATGCAATATAATATGCAAGGCTTACCAATGGAAGGCTGAAAGGTTAATTTGCATAAAAGGCATTTCAATGTAAACATAATAAATAGATTGAAAGCGAAAGTTAAAGAAAACAATGATAATAAATAATCAATGGAATAAACAAGAACTACTTGTTTACACCAATTCACAAGCTACACCAATAGTGAACTACCTGTCCACTACCAACATAACCACCAAGTTATATATGAAAACACTACCCCTCGTGTGAAATCACCGAGCATTGTCCATGATCGAGGACGCGGCTATTCGAATAGTTTTACACTCTGTAGAGGTTGCACAACTGTACCCACACGATGTGATTAGCCTCGATCTCAGAAAATCACAACAAGGCCTTTACAATGCTCTACCTCAACCCAATCCTACCCGCTAGGGTTTCACATCACACCCCCCCTTGCGCCACATGGAAATCAGCAACCATGTTCATCACAATGGCAGAATTGAATTGAAATATTACAAATTAATCAGTCAGGTCTATCCCATACTAGACATGTGGTTTGCACGATTAAGCTCAGATCAATGGCGCACAAAGTTAAGTCCTTATCATTACCCGGGCAAGGCTACCACATCCCCGAAGTGCAACTGCACCTCCCCCTTTACTGCACAATCACTCGTCCGAGTGAAAAACCAATTTGTATAACCCAAGCCAACGTCACACCGATGACGTGGCACAAATTTTAATACACGTGGCACCAACCACAGTTCCATATGTCGTTAAGTCAAATTAACAATTAACATGTGCTGATGAGATCAATCGTAAATATAAGCCAGTTAAGCAATCTAATCGTACCAACCCAAATGACAAATAATCTAGCATCACTAGTAAATTTTCTAACCTATGGTGACAATGGCATCATGTCGTTCCAAAATATCAAGGAGGGATAAACTCAAATGGGACGATAACTACCAGTTCAAGGTTTTGAATAAAAAAAGCGATGCAATGTAATTTAAAACAAAATAAATTAATAGTAGATTGCAAACTGGGTTCAACATGATCAAAGGACATGACTTGCCTTGGTTATGCTCAGCGGGGTACTCCTGGTCTTCGGACGCGAAACCTGCTCCTCCGGAATCCGAATCTAACAAGAGAGAAAACGATCGAAAACAAAGAAACACATAAATTGATAAGCAAATGAACTCCAAAATTCACAAAACCAGAACCAACAGCTAGAGCTTGATTTTAGATGAATTTAGAAAAAAGAACGGGGTCAATCGGAGCTAGGACGGAGGAGAACGGGCTCTCGGAAAATTAATCCTAAAATTAAATCGAGAAATTCGGAAAAGTTACTGTGCTGTGGACCCGGTCCACGAAATACCGAGTCCACCGTGGACTCGGTCCACGAAACAGTCCGCACGGGGGCGGCGGGCTAACGCGGCGCTAGGGCTGACGTGGCAGCAGCATATGCTGCCACGTGGCACGGGTGACGTGGCAGCTGTCGTGGCTGCCACGTGGCACACGGGCGGTTTCCGGCGTGGCATGCCACGTGGGATGCCACGTGGCCCTAGGGCTGACATGGCTGCCACGTGGTAGGGCGGCGCGGCGCGGCGTGCGCGGCGGCGCAGGCGAGGATCCGACGGTCGCGAGGGTGACACTGGCGAGATCTGGATCCTGATCGAGATCCGGGCGGCACGGCGAGGATGCGGCGGCGCGGCGGCGGCCGATCGGCGACGCGCGTGGCAGCTCGCGCGCGCGCGTCGTGGCGGGAAGGCGTCAGCGGGATCCGACGGCGGGGGTGACGGGTGGCGGCGCTGGTGCTGCGCCCCGATCCGGGACGGACGGCGCGGATGCGCGGCGCGAGAGCGGTGGCGGCGATTGCCGAGCGTGGCGGGCACACCGCGCGGCGCCGCGGCGCGCGGCGCGCGCGGTGCACGGTGTCCGACGCGGCGACCGACGGCGAGCGCGGTGCGGACGAGCGGCGACGGGGAAGGCGATGGCGACGCGGAGAAGAGAACCGGCGGAGGGAGCTCATCGGCAGGACTCCGACGACGGCGACAGCTCCGGAAGCGCCGGCGAAGGCACGGGAGGCACCGGCGACGGCGGCGCGGCCTGGGAACGGCAGCGACGACGTGGGAGAGAGGGCTAGGGTTCGGCGGCGGCGATGAGCGGGCACGCGAACCGAGACAGGGCGGCGGGTTTTATCACGCGAACCGAGGGAGTCCAATCCGGATACGGCGACGATCGCAACGCGGACGGGTTTGGACGGTCGGGATCGAACGGAGGGAGGATCGGATGGGCGAGGCGCGGCACGGGTTTAGGGTTAGGGTTCGCGGCGCGGGCGCGGGGCGGACGGCGGAGATCGAGCGCGGGCACGCGATCGGGCGGCCGAGGGAGGTGGCGGGGCGCGGCGCGGGGACGTGGCTGGTGCCGCCGCGTGTCGGCGCGGATGCGCGACGCGTAGCGGTCAGCGGAATCGGGCGGCGCGGAGAGCGGGAGCGTGGGAAACCGTACGGCGGTGGCGTGGGCGCGGGGATGGGCGACGCGTGGCGGGGAGGAATTTCTTTTTCTTTTCTTTTTCCAGAAATTCAAATAAACTTCCAGAGGCTCTAGAAAATAGCAAATAAATCCCGAAAATTCACCAAAAATACCAGAAAATTCCTTGAGACCTGAAGAATCCAAATAAAATATTTTCAGCTTATGTTAATGTTTATTTTATTCATATTAAATCTTTGAAAATTCTAAAAATTCATTTAAAGCTTCAATTAAATTCAGAAAATCCAGAAAATTCATTTTTAAATTCCAAGCTTTAAAAATCTCAGAAAAACAGGATGTTACAAACCTTACCACCTTAAATGAGATCTCGACCCCGAGATCTGGGCCAACTAAGAGAATAGGTTCGGGAACTCCGCTCTGAGATCCTCCTCGCGCTCCCAGGTGGCTTCCTCTTCGGAATGGTTGCTCCACTGGACTTTACAAAAACGGACCACTTTATTCCGGGTGACTCGCTCTGACACTTCCAAGATTTTGACTGGATGCTCTTTGTACGACAGATCCTCCTGCAGGTCAACGGCCTCAACTGGCACAACCTCCTCGGGCACACGCAATCACTTCTTCAGTTGGGACACATGAAAGACGTCATGTACCCACTGAAGGACGCAGGTAGCTCCAACTGATAAGCAACCTATCCCATGCGTTTCAGAATCCTGAACGGACCAACATATCTCGGTGCAAGCTTCCCTTTTAGCTGAAACCTCTTCACACCCTTGAATGGTGTGATCCTGAGATACACAAAATCATCTGGCTCAAAACTCAGCTCTCGACGCCTGGTATCTGCATAGCTTTTGCATGCGGGCAGGCGTTTTCAACCTTTCTGTATCAAGCGGACCTTATCTCGGCTTCTTTCAAACGATGCGGACCAAAACCCGACCTTCCCGTCTCTTTCCAATTGAGAGGGGTTCTGCATTTCCTGCCATACAATGCTTCAAACGGTGATATCTGCAAACTGGCCTGATAACTGTTGTTGTACGAGAACTCCACAAAAGGCAAACAACTGTCCCACTTGGACCCATAATCCAGTACACATGCCCTCAACATGTCCTCCAAAATCTGATTAACTCGCCTGTCGGCCATCATGTCAGGGGTGATACGTCATCTTGAATTCAGGTGAGTTCCCATAGCCTTATGGAAACTACCCCAAAACCGTGAGGTGAACTGCGATCCACGATCTGACACAATCTTCTTGGGCACACCATGCAAACTGACAATCCTGGACATATATAGCTCTGCCAATCTGTCACCACTGTAGGTTGTCTTAACTGGAATGAAGTGAGCAATCTTGGTCAATCGATCCACGATGACCCAAATCGAATCATAGCCCTCTTTGGTCTTAGGCAGACCGACTATGAAGTCCATACCAATCTCTTCCCACTTCCACTCAGGGACTTTCAATGGCTGTAGCAAGCCTGCTGGTCTCTGATGCTCTGCCTTTACTCTCTGGCAAACATCACAAAGGGCCACATACTCAGCGATCTCACGCTTCATGCTTGGCCACCAATACTTATCCTTAATGTCCTGGTACATCTTGATACTGCCTGGATGAATCGAATACAATGACTCATGAGCCTCTTTTAACAACACATCCTTTAGCTCCTGCTTATTGGGCACACACAAATGCTGCTTGAACCACAAGGTTCCTTGGTCATCCAATGTAAACCCTGATTTTTTTTCCTTCACTCAAGTTTTTCCTGATCCGCTGAAAAGCGTCATCATCTGGCTGAGCCTGACGAATCTGCCCATCCAAAGTAGGCTGCAACTCCATAGCTGCCAAAAATCATGGCTCAACCAACTCAAGGCTAAGCCTCTGAAACTCCTCATGTAATGCTGGCTGACTCTCTCGAACCATTACTGAATTGCAGTATACCTTTCTGCTCAAGGCATCTACAACAACATTGGCCTTTCCAGGATGATAATGTATGCCAACATTATAATCCTTTATCAGCTCCAACCACCTACTCTGCCTGAGGTTAAGCTCGGACTGGGTAAAGATGTACTTCAGACTCTTATGATCCGTGTAAACTTCACATCTATTACCCATCAGATAATGACGCCAGATCTTCAATGCATGCACTACGGCTGCCAACTCCAAGTCATGAGTAGGGTAGTTCTCCTCATGCGGTCTCAACTGGTGTGAGGTATAGGCTACCACTCTCTTGTCTTGCATCAAGACACAACCCAAACCTTTGCGAGAGGCATCGCAATAAATCTCAAAATCCTTGTTTATATCAGGCAACACAAGCACTGGAGCTGTGGTCAAACTCTTCTTAAGTTTCTGAAAACTTTTCTCGCACTCAGGCGTCCAAGTGAATTTCTTTTCCTTCTTGAGCAACTGCGTGAGGGGTCTGACTACATTGGAGAATCCTTCAATGAAGCGACGATAATATCCTGCCATACCCAGAAAACTCCTGACCTGGGTAACTGAAGTGGGCGACTGCCAATCCAACACACCACTCACTTTTCGAGGTCAACTGCGACTCCTTCTGCTGTCAACACATGCCCTAGAAAGACGACTTTCTTCATCCAAAACTCACATTTGCTGAACTTTGCATACAACTGATTATCCCTCAATTTATGCAATGCTAATCTCAAGTGCTCCTGATGTTCCTCCTCATTCTTGGAATATATCAAAATGTCGTCAATGAACACAACGACAAACTTGTCCAAATATTCCATAAACACCTTATTCATCAAATACATGAAATATCTTTGGAGCATTGGTCAAACCAAATGACATCATCGTGAACTCAGATAGACCATAACGAGTCGAGAAGGTCGTCTTGGGTATGTCCTCCTTCGAATCCTCATCGATGATATCTCGACCTCAAATCAATCTTGGAGAACACTCCTGCTCCTTAAGCTGATCAAATAAGTCATCAATCCCGGGCAAAGGGTACTTATTCTTGATGGTGACCTCATTAAGTACTCTGTAGTCCACACACATGCGCTGACTACCATCCTTCTTCTTGACAAACAACATTGGCGCTCCCACGGGACGAACTCACCGATATAACCCTTATCCAAAAGCTCACGAATTTGCTTCTTCAACTCGCTAAGTCATTGGTGGCATCCGATAGGGTCTCTTGGAAATCGTGAGCGGTACCTAGCACAAGCTCAATCGAAACTCAACCTCTCTCTCGTGGCATACCCGAAGATCATTCGAAACACGTCGGGTACTCTCGACAACCGTACATCCTCCAACTGGATCACCTTGCTCTGGCAAACCATGACTGGCTCTGGCTGACACTCGCTGGTTGCGAATCGCACCTTAACCCCATCTGAGTTGGTTAAGGTCACTGCTCTGCTCCCACAGTCTAACACTGCCTGCTGCCTCTAAAGCCAATCCATTCCCAAGATTACATCTAGGGACTGCATATCTAACAAAATCAGGTCGGCCCTGAACTCAACTCCCTGAATGGTTATCCTGACTCCTGGACAACCTAGGTTGGATCTCAACTCGGATCCGGGGGATTGGATTAAAAGAACAGATCCAAGAGCAACAGTTTTCAATTGTTGCTTTAAAGCAAAACTCCGAGAAATAAACGAATGCGAAGCTCCAGAATCAAATAAAACTATGGCAGGAACTGAATGTACTAGGAACGTACCGATCACAACGTCTGGTGCTGCCTGGGCATCCTCTCGTGGTGACGTGGTTCACCCGACCTCTCACCACCGGCGCCCCGCCGCCTCGTCCCGATGCCGGGTGCTCTCGCCCCGCTCCTAGGGTAGGAGTCCGACCGGGTGTGGCTCCCAAGTCGAAGCGACCTGGCGTCGGGGCCAGCCTCTGAGGGCACTTGCTAGCATAGTGTCCCACCTCATGACACTTGAAGCAAGTGACGGACGCTGCTGAATTATTGCTCTTCTGCTGCTGCTGACCACTGGAACCACCGTGACGCAGTCTCGATCAAATCGCGCGCGTTCGAGCTGGTGGGGTCTGTAGCTCGACTCATCGCTGCTTTGGTCTTTCCGCTGCCGCTGGGCACTCGTCTTTGGATGGTAGGAACCAAAACGAGGTCGCTGAGACTGGTGCGACTGCGATCCCTGCTGGATCATCCTCCTCTTGCGAGACTCCTCGAGCTCGCGGCGACTCTCCTCAATGAGAATAACCTTATCTACCAAATGCTGAAAACTGGGATAGTCGTTGCCTACGACTTGCACCTTCAATGCTGGGTTCATGCCCTTCTTGAACCTCTTCTGACGAGCTGCATCTGTGGCTACGTCCTCGGGTGCGTAGCGAGCCAACTGAGTGAATTTATTGAGATATTCACTCACTGATAGGTTCCTCTGCTGGAAATCCCGAAACTCCTCATTCTTCATATCGACCACACCATCCAAGACGTGGGCGTTATGGAAGGCCTTGGCAAACTCTTTCCAAGTGATGTTATTCTGGTTCTCATGGGCGGCACAGAAATTCTCCCACCATTCTGCTGCTGGTCCCTCAAGCTGATGTGCTGCATATAGTACCTTCTCTCTGTCGGTGCACTGAGCCAAGTTCAGTTTCTTCTCAACTGAACGGATCCAATCTTCGGCCTCCAATGGCTCTGATGGACTGGAGAAGACAGGCGGCCTCGTCCTCATGAAGCCGTGCATAGGTGGATCGCTAACGAGTCTTTGGTGGTGGTATCGCTCGGGTCTTGTCGCCGCCGTAGTAGTCTGCATACTCTGCATCATCGAGTCCGCCAGGCGAAACCCGGCGAGGGCGGGTCCAAGGTAGGTGGCACTGCGCGCAAAGCATCGCTATCTGGTCTGGTTACTTTGATGCGGTGGAGGAGTTCTCGTATCAACCATCTTGCTCAAAAGAAAACAATCACGATCGACCAAAGGTAAAAAGACGAGAGGGAAAAGTATAGATAAGAGGTAAATGCGTCTAAGGGGGATTTGCTAATGGAAACCTGCTCTAAACAGACACTTAGCCAAAAGGCTAACAACAAAACTGAGCAAAAATAAACTCCATTAAAAGATTGACATGAACGTAATATAATGCCTTTAGAGCAGTATTTGCAGTTCACATCACACACAACTGCAAGTAAGAACCAACGTGTCTACTCGTGCTATCTAATCTGAAGGCTCCCACTCGGGTCCTGACAAATAAGGTACAACGCTATCGTTCTCTGAATCGCTGTAGACAACCCACGAGTTGCGGACCGGCGGCGACTGCTCTCGGACTGGAACTGGAATCGGGACTGGGTGAAATTGCCGAAGATACGCTCGACGATCACCGGTAACACGACGTCTCGGTCCGGGGCTCGGCGGTGTAGGCGACGGTAGAGATACTGGCGACTGCGGTCGGGGCTCCTCCCTGACTGGCTCTGGTAGTCTCGGGGCGACTCCATGCTGCTCCTTGAACTTCCGGATGAGTCTGACCATGTTGATCTTGTATAGCTTGCAGAGGCGACGGATGGCCTTGTGCGCAACTCCTTGTGCTGACATCTCTCCATTGGCTCCGGCGTTCTTGAAACTGTGATGTAGTACTTGCTTGCCGACTCGGGTGGTGAAGTACAGCCTGGTGACGCTTCCAATGCGCTGACCTTTATGCTTCTCATCCTTTGTGAGGTAGACAGGCAATCTCTTCATTCCGAGACTCCGCAACAGAACACATAGAAGCGATCTCCATCCTCCTGTCGGGCGGTAAGAAGCTTGGGACATCTAATGCATTTATAAAGGAAAGATCAGTTTATTACTTTATGAAAACAAAATTTGCAAGAATGGGGCGAGAGACAAGAATCCTTAAGAATGAGGTAAGAAGATAGAGATATTACTAAATATCAAATTTAGTCGGTTTGATTTAGAAAATAAATTTTTGGGGCTACGACCATTCTAACTAGGGCTTCGTCCTACAGTCGATATAGCTCTGATACCATCTCTGTCGAGACCCGAATATGCAAATTCGGTCTCTCTGTGTAAACTGTACTAGTCCAGGATCACGCTAGTACACACAGTTAAACATAGATGTGATCACAACCATACACACGAAATAATAAGGGTAAAGCTCAAAGATATCAATAAAATATCAAAGGTACGACCTTATGGCCAAGCTTACAATATCTCTAGCCGGAAGGGCTTAAACAAATAGCAGCGGAAATACAAAATAAAGCGTAGCGGCCAATCGACAAGCCCACAAAGCTATCGAGTGGAGAACGGCCTAATCCGTGAAGTCGCCGTAGTACTCTCCTTCGGAACCTCCTGCTGATAGTACTCCTCTCCCTGAACTGAGCAACATAGGCGTAAAGCCGTGAGTACATTGGTACTCAGCAAGTCGTTTGTAACAAATGAATGCAATATAATATGCAAGGCTTACCAATGGAAGGCTGAAAGGTTAATTTGCATAAAAGGCATTTCAATGTAAACATAATAAATAGATTGAAAGCGAAAGTTAAAGAAAACAATGATAATAAATAATCAATGGAATAAACAAGAACTACTTGTTTACACCAATTCACAAGCTACACCAATAGTGAACTACCTGTCCACTACCAACATAACCACCAAGTTATATATGAAAACACTACCCCTCGTGTGAAATCACCGAGCATTGTCCATGATCGAGGACGCGGCTATTCGAATAGTTTTACACTCTGCAGAGGTTGCACAACTGTACCCACACGATGTGATTAGCCTCGATCTCAGGAAATCACAACAAGGCCTTTACAATGCTCTACCTCAACCCAATCCTACCCGCTAGGGTTTCGCATCACACCCCCCCTTGCGCCACATGGAAATCAGCAACCATGTTCATCACAATGGCAGAATTGAATTGAAATATTACAAATTAATCAGCCAGGTCTATCCCATACTAGACATGTGGTTTGCACGATTAAGCTCAGATCAATGGCGCACAAAGTTAAGTCCTTATCATTACCCGGGCAAGGCTACCACATCCCCGAAGTGCAACTGCACCTCCCCCTTTACTGCACAATCACTCGTCCGAGTGAAAAACCAATTTGTATAACCCAAGCCAACGTCACACCGATGACGTGGCACAAATTTTAATACACGTGGCACCAACCACAGTTCCATATTATTGGAATACGCGTAGGCTACGGAAGCAGAAAACAAAATTTTTCTACCGCGCACCCAAGAACATCATGCTAAGGAAGGATCATGGATCGTTACCACTTAGGCGCAGCGCGCGCGAAGAAGAATTGGAAACCGATCCAATCTCGCGCGTCGAGGTAGTAGTGGAAGTAGCCGATCGTCCCGAACAGATCGTCTCTCCACGCGCGCCGATCAAGATCGCAACGAGCAGCGGCGCCTCCACCGGTATCCACACGTCCGGGCTGGGCGCCGATCGCGAGTGTACTAGCACTCGTGGGCAGCTAGGGTTTGGCTCGGGAGGTGGCGGCTAGGTTTTGCTAGATGTTAGCGGGACGAATCCTCCGCCCCTCGCCTCCATATATAGACCTCCTCACGTGGGCCTCGTGGACCGAGGCCCAATAGGAGTCTATTCGGATCTCTATCCGAATTGAGCCCATATCCGAATCATATTCGAATTAGTGTTCCAACCCGTTAAGCGTGCGACCCTGTAGGTTCACGTATACTTGGTCGTGACCCGGAAACGCCTTTCCAGTTACCATGTTAATAGCGGCCTCTAGTAAGACATATTAACCCCAAAGTATATGTAAAGATCATATCATTTGAACTGTAATGTTCTCTCATGTACGAATCCCTTTGCCTCACGATATAGATTGAGCTCAAGGCGAGACCTGTGTCATCCTCTTAATAGCTCAATCACTCTCTCGATTCCGTGATGGATTATAAACTCGTGATTGACTCCTCAATCACCTTGGCATGGCCATGCACTTTCATAATCCATTACATCGAGGCCCAGAGATATCTCTCCCATAAGGAGGGGCAAATTCTATCTTGATCATTCACATCCCACTACATGTTTCATGGCAAACCCGAAGACTACTTTTATGACTACCCGATTCACGGAGTAGTGTTTAGTAGTCCCAAAATAAGCTACTACTCATGTTGGGAACCATGATGATCTCAAGTCTAAGGACTCTACATAAACACTACTTGAGACCAGCGATGACACATGGAATCTCTGCAGTGTCTCATGGCAGTCTATCCAACATATGTTCACTAACACATGTCCATATTATTGATTTGGTATCACCATACCATGATCCATGAGACATGATCATCAATCAATACATATGCTGATCTTTGTCTTTGAATCATATTTGTTCCTCATATGATATACGATCAGGATCATTTAGAAATAGCAACATCTTAGTATTTAAGAGTCTCATGAATAAGTCACATACTCATTGATCAATAATGATGATGTCTATTCCAAGGAACAAAGTAATGTATCATAAACATAGTATGTGATATATACAACATCTCCATGTTGCCTCTAGGGCATATCACTATGATCTCCCACTTGCACTAGAGTCAACCATGTAGGTATCTAATACCCATTGCCTAGTGTGAGCCTCATGCTTTGGTGGGAAGCGGCTTTGTCAATGGATCTGCAATGTTCAAATCCGTTTGTACTTTGCATATCTTCACATCGCCTCTCTCCACTATCTCGCGGATGAGATGAAATCGCCGTAAAATGTGCTTGGACTTACAGTGCGATCTAGGCTCTTTGGCTTGCGCAATGGCCCCACTATTGTCATGAGAGAGGTCCATTGGGCTGGAGGCACTAGCCATCACACCAAGCTCGAAATAAATTTCTTGATCCAAACGACCTCTTTGGCGGCTTGGAAGTGCTATGTACTCGGCTTCGTTGTAGAATCAGCAACCGTCTCTTTGCTTGGAACTCTTCCACTTACCGCACCGCCATTCAAGTGAACACAAATCCAGTTGCGATCTAAAATCATCTTTGTCGGTTTGGAAGCTAGCATCGGTGTAACCATTTACAACGAGCTCTTCCTCACCTCCATAGACAAGGAACACATCTTTAGTTCTTCTCAAGTACTTCAAGATGTTCTTACGGCAATCCATGACTTTCACTGGATCGACCGTATCTACTCGTAGCACTTAAAGCATCTGAAACATCGGGCGTGTACAAAGCATGGCATACATAATGGACCCAATAGCGAAGCATATGGAATCGCATTCATTTTATCCCGCTCATCGGTGTACTAGGACACCGATTCTTGCTAAGATTTATACCATGTGACATAGGTAGAAAACCTTTCTTGGAATCATGCATATTGAACCTTTTCAACACCTTGTCAATGTACGTATCTTGGCTTAATCCAATTAGCCTTTTGATCTATCTCTATAGATCTTGATGCCTGAATATATCTGCCTCTCCTAAGTCTTTCATAGAGAAACTATTTTTAATGAAGACTTAACAGATTCGAGCAAAGGAATGTCATTTCCGATCGTAATATGTCATCCACATATAAGACCAGAAATACGAGTGCGCTCCCACTAGCCTTTTGTAAACACAAGGCTCTTCTTCGTTCTTGATGAAACCAAACCCTTTGATTACTTCATCAAAGCGAATGTTCCAACTCCGAGATGCTGCTTTAATCCATAAATGGATCTTTGGAGCTTGCATATCTTTCCAAGCGATTGCGGATCGACAAAGCACGTGGGCTGTGTCATGTACACATCCTCACTCGATTTCCATTAAGGAAAGCTGTTTTGACATCCATTTGCCATATTTCATAGTCGAAATATGCAGCAATCGCTAGAATGATCCGAATAGACTTTAGCATTGCGACGGGCGAAAAGTTTCATCATAATCAATACCTTGAATTTGTTTGAAACCTTTGGCCTGTCGCGCTTTATAGATGTGAACATTTCCATCTATGTCTATCTTTTCTTGAAAACCCATTTGCATTCAATGGTTTTAACACCATCAGTGGATCAACCAAGTTCCAAACTTGATTCTTGTGCATGGATTCAATTTGGATCTCATGGCTTCAAGCCATTTCTCAGTCTGGTCCCACCATTGCTTCTTCATAGGTCTTAGGCTCATCGTTGTCTAACAACAATATGTCCCGTTGTTGAGTAGTCAAGAACATGTACCTCTCGGTGCACGCGTGACCTTCGACCTCACGTGGTGCTGGTGTGTCCACAACAGTTCTTCAACGGTTTGTTCATCTGTTGTGGTTACTGTAGGAGCTGAAACGTTATCAGTGTTTCTTGAATTTCTTCAAGTTGCCTTTGTGCTCCCACTATCCCTTCTTGAGAGAAACTCTTTCTCTAAGAAGACACCATGCCAAGCGACAAACACTTTGCCTTCTCCTCGATTATAAAAGTAATATCCTTTTGTTTCCTTAGGATACCAGATAAAGAAGCATTTATCGATTTAGGAGTGAGCTTATCAGTTGTAAGCGTTTTACATAAGCCTCACATCCCCAAATCTTAAGAAAAGACAAGCTAGGACGTTGTCTGTCCACATCTCATATGGTGTCTTTTCTACGATTTTGATGGAACCTGTTTAGTGTGAGCGGCTGTTTCAGAGCGTACCCCAAAAAGACAACGGAAGATCACTTTGGCTCATCATGGAGCGCACCATATCTAATAAGGTGCAATTTCTCCGTTCAGATACCCCATTCCATTGAGGTGTTCCTGGCGGAGTCAATTGTGGAACAATTCCACAATCCTTTAGATGATTGCCAAACTCATGGCTCAAATACTCGCCTCCACGATCAGATCGTAGAAACTTGATTGTCTTGCCTAAATGATTTTGCACTTCATTTTGGAATTCCTTGAACTTTTCAAAGGATTCGGACTTATGCTTCATCAGGTAGATATACCCATATCTACTAAAGTCATCGATAAAAGTTATGAAATCTCGAAAACCACCTCTGGTCGTTAAGCTCATTGGTCCACATACATCGGTATGTACGAGTGCCAATAAGTCATTTGCCCGTTCACCTTGACCGGTGAAAGGTGCCTTTGTCATCTTGCCAAGTAAACAAGATTCGCATGTCTCTAATGATTCAAAATCAAATGAGTGCAGAATACCATCTCTATGGAGCTTACGCATGCGTTTCTCATTTATGTGACCTAGCGGCGATGCCAAATAAGCGTGGGATTCAAATCATTGGACGTTGCCTCTTTGCATTAATGTTATAGACCGGTGACCCTTCAAGAGTAAGAGCGTATAACCCATTCACCAATGGAGTATGACAATAGAACATATCTTTGAAATAAAGAGAACAACCATTGTCCATAGATTTAAAGTCATAACCTACGCTTGCAAACATGAAGCGAAATAATGTTCTTTGAAAGAGATGGAACACAATAACAATTATTCAATTCCAAAACTAATCACGAAGGTAAAGACAATGGCATGGTGCCAACAGCTACCGCAGCAACTTTTGCTCCATTGCCAACGCGAAGATCCACTTCGCTCCTCCTCAAACTTCTACTTCTTATTAGCCCCGCAGCGATTTGCAAATGTGAGCAACCGATCCGGTATCAAATACCCAAGAATCGAGTTGATGAAGTAGCAAGATTGATCTCTATAACATTTATACAGGTGGAAGTCGTACTTCCTTCTTCTTCTCAAGATCCTCCAAGTACTTTGGGCGGTTCCTTTTCCAATGTCACGATTGCTTACGATAGTAACAATCGCATCGGGATGAGCATCGCCCTTCTTGTCTTTCTTGGCCTTAGAACCGCTCGCGATCGCATCGGAGCTTTCTTTCTTTTGACCGCGATTCTCTTGACATAGGGCTTGCCCTTGCCTTTCTCGCATCATCATCACATGATTGCTGCTTTTCTTAATGCTTTCCTCGCAGATTTTAGCATCCCATGCAACTCGGCCGTGGTCTTGTCCAGGTTGTTCATGTGAAAGTTCATTATGAATGGCTCAAAGCTCGGGGAAGCGCGGAGAATCACATCGATAGCCAACTCTTGGCTAAGGGAAAACCAAGCTTTTCCGGACTCTCAATGTAGCCAATCATCTTAATCACATGAGGGGTGACGGATTCCTTCGCAAGCTCGCACGCAAATAAGGACTTTGAAGTATTGAACCTCTCACCCTTGCTTGGTTCTCAAACATACCACGTAACCCCACAATGATATTGTAGGCATCTGTGTTCTCATATTGCTTCTGAAGCTCAGAGGACATTGTGGCAAGCATGAGACAGCTCACATCAAGGCAATCATTCGTTTGCTTCTCATAAGCTCTCCGTGCAGCCATAGTAGCATTATCGAGCAAGTCTTGGGGTAAGGAGACTCAAGGACATACTCCTTGCGCTCTTGCTTGAGAACAATTCTCAAGTTGCGATACCAATCCAAAAAGTTTGTTCCATTGAGTTTTCTTTCTCAAGAACAGATCGCAAATTAAAAATCTTGGATGCGGCGTTAGTGACATGATCTACAACACAAGAATATGCAAAGTTTAGCACTATGTTTATGTTCATCTTTTATTAAACTATTTAGTAAAGACTCCCACTATGAGTTTTGCAACAAAAACTCCCTCTAAGTTACATAGTGGGTAAAGATCCTCATTTCACTAATTCCTAGTGAGCTTTGGCATCACGGCTAGAAAACTAGTGACATGGGTAAGCAACACTTTGCTAATCACATCCCTATGTGACTCTACTTTGGGTGACATTAGTATGCCTCGGCCCCAATCTATGCCCCAAGGTCCAAAACTATTTTGATAACCTTGTTAAGTAAACCAAATGCTTCCGCATGTAGATGTCCGACATCTACCCCAAATGATGATGATAACCGATGGCACTCTACTTTGGTAGACCTACCATGCGGTGATCATTATCTTTGGTGCAACATATGGAAGGGCATTAACACCTAATTTTAAGAGGATTCTATCCTACCAAAGCAACATATCACATATATCATTGCATAAGAATAAGATAGATAACATCATAGATAAACACATTTAATCGTGAAGTAGTATGGCCCAAAAATGGTGATATCCATCTCCAAGTAGGTGTAGACGATCTCCATCCTCCACATCACTCCTTTAGGCCACCATGCTTAAAAGCTTGTAACCTCAAAACTAGGCTACTACCTATAATAGCTAGAAATCGAAGATTACAAAGATAGATTCAAGCATTAAGGTCAACACGCAGTCGTTAAATACAATATATACAGCTAACAATAGCTGAAATAATCATGACACACAGGCCATGAGCAGAATGTTACATGCATCACATACATCTCATACATTCAAATAAGCTATAGGGCCATACTATTCACATCATTCTCTGCAAAAACAAGTTAGGCGTAGAATCGCATTCTACCTAACGATGTGAACCCAAGGCGCTATACAAGGGGATACACGGGGTCGAGGGGGAGCCGCTCGCGGGTTTGAGGCGCGCCAAAACCTCTCTGAATTACATAGATCGCATCTATGAAATCACTATGAAAATCTTATCGAGCCGATCAAATCAACCCAAATCCGAGCCATTCAAAATGTCTCAATTTTCATTAGATCAATCATATTGATCATCGCGATCGGTATACTTGAGAGACCACAACACAAGACCTCGATCCGTTGGCTCGATCACGATTGTGCGCGCATTAGCCCCGATGGTGATTCCGGCCGGTAGGGGCAAGTCGCGTGTACATCAAAGAAGAGCACGAACTAATCTTTTTGGCCTTGTGATGCTATCAACTCATACCAATTTCAACCCCTTATGACCGATTGATCTCATCAACCCGTGCTACCTTATTTAGAGCGTAATAGATCCAATCTACTACTATCGCATATCAACATATATGCGCTGATCCAGATGCAAACTAAGCAAGATGGCTCGATACCACTATTGGAATACGCGTAGGCTACGAGGCGAAAACAAAATTTTTCTACCGCGCACTCCAAGAACATCATGCTAAGAAAGGATCATGGATCGTTACCACTTAGACGCCAGCGCAATGAAGAAGAATTGAAACCGATCCAATCTCGCGTCGAGGTAGTAGTGGAAGTAGCCGATCGTCCCGAACAGATCGTCTCTCCACGCACGCCGATCGAGATCGCAACGAGCAGCGCCTCCACCGGTATCCACACGTCCGGGGTGGGCGCCGATCGCGAGTGTACTAGCACTCGTGAGCGGCTAGGGTTTGGCTCGGGAGGTGGCGGCTAGGGTTTTGCTAGATGTTAAGCGGGACGAATCCCTCCCCCTCGCCTCCATATATATAGACCTCCTCACGTGGGCCTCGTGGACCGAGGCCCAATAGGAGTCTATTCGGATCTCTATCCGAATTGAGCCCATATCCGAATCATATTCGAATTAGTGTTCCAACCCGTTAAGCGTGCGACCACAGCAGGTTCACGTATACTTGGTCGTGACCCGAAACGCCTTTCGGTTTACCATGTTAATAGCGGCCTCTAGTAAGACATATTAACCCCAAAGTATATGTAAAGATCATATCGGTGAACTCGTAATGTTCTCTCATGTACGAATCCCTTTGCCTCACGATATAGATTGAGCTCAAGGCGAGACTGTGTCATCCTCTTAATAGCTCAATCACTCTCTCGATTCCGTGATGGATTATAAACTCGTGATTGACTCCTCAATCACCTTGGCATGGCCATGCACTTTCATAATCCATTACATCGAGGGCCAGAGATATCTCTCCCATAAGAAGGGGCAAATTCTATCTTGATCATTCACATCCCACTACATGTTTCATGGCAAACCCGAAGACTACTTTTATGACTACCCGATTCACGGAGTAGTGTTTAGTAGTCCCAAAATAAGCTACTACTCATGTTGGGAACCATGATGATCTCAAGTCTAAGGACTCTACATAAACACTACTTGAGACCAAGCGATGACACATGGAATCTCTGCAGTGTCTCATGGCGAGTCTATCCAACATATGTTCACTAACACATGTCCATATTATTGATTTGGTATCACCATACCATGATCCATGAGACATGATCATCAATCAATACATATGCTGATCTTTGTCTTTGAATCATATTTGTTCCTCATATGATATACGATCAGGGATCATTTAGAAATAGCAACATCTTAGTATTTAAGAGTCTCATGAATAAGTCACATACTCATTGATCAATAATGATGATGTCTATTCCAAGGAACAAAGTAATGTATCATAAACATAGTATGTGATATATACAACATCTCCATGTTGCCTCTAGGGCATATCACTAACACATATGTCATTAAGTCAAATTAACAATTAACATGTGCTGATAAGATCAATCGTAAATATAAGCCAGTTAAGCAGTCTAATCGTACCAACCCAAATGACAAATAATCTAGCATCACTAGTAAATTTCCCAACCTATGGTGACAATGGCATCATGTCGTTCCAAAATATCAAGGAGGGATAAACTCAAATGGGACGATAACTACCAGTTCAAGGTTTTGAATAAAAAAAGCGATGCAATGTAATTTAAAACAAAATAAATAAATAGTAGATTGCAAACTGGGTTCAACATGATCAAAGGACACGACTTGCCTTGGTTATGCTCAGCGGGGTACTCCTGGTCTTCGGGCGCGAAACCTGCTCCTCCGGAATCCGAATCTAACGAGAGAGAAAACGATTGAAAACAAAGAAACACATAAATTGATAAGCAAATGAACTCCAAAATTCACAAAACCAGAACCAACAGCTAGAGCTCGATTTTAGATGAATTTAGAAAAAAGAACGGGGTCAATCGGAGCTAGGACGGAGGAGAACGGGCTCTCGGAAAATTAATCCTAAAATTAAATCGAGAAATTCGAAAAAGTTACTGTGCTGTGGACCCGGTCTATGAAATACCGAGTCCACCGTGGACTTGGTCCACGAAACAGTCCGCACGGGGGCGGCGGGCTAACGCGGCGCTAGGGCTGACGTGGCAGCAGCATATGCTGCCACGTGGCACGGGTGACGTGGCAGCTGACCTGGCTGCCACGTGGCACCTGGGGCGGTTCTCGGCTGACGTGGCATGCCACGTGGGATGCCACGTGGCCCTAGGGCTGACATGGCTGCCACGTGGTAGGGCGACGCGCGCGTGCGCGCGCGCGGGCGGCGGCGGGATCAACGGTCGCGAGGGTGACGCGGCGAGATCTGGATCCTTGATCCAGATCCGGGCGGCAGCGAGGATGCGGCGGCGCGGCGGCGGCGGATCGGCGGCGCGTGGCAGCTTCGCCCGCCTGGCTGCATCATGGCGGGAAGTGCGTCGGCGGGATCCGACGGCGGAGGGGTGACGGGTGGCGCGGCGCTGGTGCCGCAGCCCGATCTGGGACGGACGGCGCGAAGCGCGCGCGCGAGGCGCGGAAGCGGCGATTGCCGACGCGTGGCGGGCACACCGCGCTGCGTCGCGCAGCGCGCGCTGGCGCTGAGTGCGCATTGTCGCGCGCGCGACCGAGGGCGCGCGGTGCGGAGACAGCGGTGACGGGAAGGCGATGGCGACGCGGAGAAGAGAACCGGCGGAGGGAGCTCATCGGCAGGACTCCGACGACGGCGACAGCTCCGGCGGCGGCGGCGAAGGCAGGGGAGAGCGGGGCTAGGGTTCGGCGGCGACGGCGCGGGAGAGCGGGGCTAGGGTTCGGCGGCGGCGATGAGCGGGCACGCGAACCGAGACAGGGCGGCGGGTTTTATCAAGCGAACCGAGGGAGTCCAATCCGGATACGGCGACGATCGCAACGCGGACGGGTTTGGACGGTCGGGATCGAACGGAGGGAGGATCGGATGGGCGAGGCGCGGCACGGGTTTAGGGTTAGGGTTCGCGGCGCGGGCGCGGGGCGGACGGCGGAGATCGAGCGCGGGCACGCGATCGGGCGGCCGAGGGAGGTGGCGGGGCGCGGCGCGGGGACGTGGCTAGTGCCGCCGCGTGTCGGCGCGGATGCGCGACGCGTGGCGGTCAGCGGAATCGGGCGGCGCGGAGAGCTGGCGCGCGGGAAACCGTATGGCGGCGGCGCGGGCACGGGGATGGGCGACGCGTGGTGGGGAGGAGGATCGGGCGGCGGGGAGGAATTTCTTTTTCTAGAAATTCAAATAAACTTCCAGAGGCTTTAGAAAATAGCAAATAAATCCCAAAAATTCACCAAAAATACCAGAAAATTCCTTGAGACCTGAAGAATCCAAATAAAATATTTCCAACTTATGTTAATGTTTATTTTATTCATATTAAATCTTTGAAAATTCTAAAAATTCATTTGAAGCTTCAATTAAATTCAAAAAATTCCAGAAAATTCATTTTTAAATTCCAGGCTTTAAAAATCTCAAAAAAAACAGGATGTTACATCACTCCAAAAATATTCCCAATAGGTTGAATGTATTTGATGATGAACACCATGAAATGGTATGGTGGGACAAAGTCGAAGAGATTGATGAGCTCAAAGATCCCCAAAGGATTTCTACCAAGTTTGCTTGAATGAGCATTAATGTAAATATCTAATACTTAGACATTCTTATAATTGGTTTTTTTGGCTTCTCGCTATCTTTCTTTATTCAAAGAGCTTTGGAACAAATCGTTACTATGGGTGAATATCACAGACAACTTATGCTGTTACGATAGCAAAAAAGCTAAAATCTACGAGAAGATAGAGAAATGGAAGTCACCGTCACATGTAGTTTTTTATGTTTCAACTATTTGTCTAGTTCTTCATGTCTATCTTTAACATTTGCAGGTCTAAGAGTGACAAAAAGTCCTTGGCTGACGCACTTGACAATGAGAAGATCGAGACGTGGAAGATAAGGAAAGAAAATGAAGACTTATTAAAAAAAGGCTTCAAAAGGCAAATTCTGCAACTGATAAATTGCAAAATGAAATAATTAAGTTCTAAACTTGAGACTATTTATATGAGTTACTTTCTTTTCTTTTTCTAACTCTTTTCTTTTGGTAGAAAAAGAGGTCAAAAGGGGTAAGCTCCAAACCGAGGTCGAACAAAAGACGGTTAGTGAGCTCTCCCATCTTGGCAAAAAAAAAGATAACAAGATCATGTTGTGGGAAGAGCATTGCAAAAAAGATGTTGCTTCTCACAACAATGAAGTCAAGAAAATTGAATCTCAACTAGCAGGTAAGGAAATCTTTACCTACGACCAATTATGTTAACTAGTCTTTTGGGAAGTATTTTTTAGACTAGCTTTACTCTTTTTGCAGGGCAAATAGTCAAACTGAAGCAAATCTAAGAAACTCCAACTCGCAATCAAGAGAAGATGAAGTCGATGAAGATCAATCTTCAAGACAACATCTCTCTTTTAAACAATGTACTTGGTGGGCTTGGTGCTGAAGAGATCACTCCTCCTGAAGATACCATGACTACTCACACTAGTGCCATTGGACAACAAGTTGGAGCCTTAGAAAAGTTAATTAGTACTCTGAAGACCAACCAGGCTGACTCACTAAGAGAGGTGGTCCAAGGTGCAGTGAGCTATACCTTGGCAAAACTCAAGGCACATGACCAAATTCTCAACCTTCGACCAATCGAGGATGACTTCAATTGCTCTGAAGCAAAAGCAGCTCATCTAATCGAAGAAGTGGAGCCAGTCGGCCAGAAGGTCACGGAGCCAGTCGGCTTAGATGCGTAAACGAATTCCAAAAAAATAATTGAATTTTGGAATAAAAAAGAAAGGAAAATTTGTAATTTGATTTCATATGAATTCTAAAGTAAACTCCGTAAATAACTAAAATTCAAAATAAATTATATAATTAGCAATTGATGTGCATACAAACTTCTATAAAAACAACTAAAATTTTGAAAAAAAAATAAAATTTATAACAAGGATAGTATGAATGGTGTCGAAGGAGACCATAAAAGAGTGCAATGGCATTAATTTGTCCTAAAAAAATATTGACCCACATGAAAGCGAAGGGTTGAGGTGGTGGTTGTGGAAATGAGGACAATATGGTACTGCTCACCTTAGTCATTCGACGAGGACAATGTTGTGCTACTCAAGCCAGAGTTGTTGAAGGAGCCAAGGACTGCGGCGATGAGTGGTGAGCGTTAATGTTGTTGAAGAAGTCAGTGGTGAAAGAAACTTGATGATGGAGAAGTCTTGACGGACTGGATATGAAACCTTGCATTGAAGATGATCTATGGACCATATGAAATCATCAGGTAGCTAGGAACATGCTATCGCTGGTGAGGGACACAACATTACCGGCGATGGCGAGATGATTATTTATATCATTAGACAATAACTAGAGTAGACATATCGACATTAATGAAGATGGGAGGTCATCGCAGTTAGTAAGGAAGCCATAGCATTAAGTTGATAAATGTCGAAGAAGAGGAACAACCTACACAGGAGAGGAGGACATCGAGCACGTATAACATCATGCATGTGTATATACATACATGCATCCATACAAACTGAAGCACGGACATACAAAAGCACAGGAGTAAAGAGCTCGCAGTAGAGATAACGCAGCCATAAGAAATAGGCTCGGAGCCACCGGAGAAAGCGTAATGGGTGTCCCTAGCAGGGTTTATCAATGGTTGCACGTGTATGCGTATTTGATGTTGCAACAGTCCGCATTAAGCAAAAAATTAAAAGAAGAGATAACTATGTGGTTAAGTATTGCATTGAAGGGGTATTAGTTAGGTGGGATCAATCAAGAATTGGGTTTGCTATTAGAGGTTGAAGCAGAAAAGCTATGATGACGAGAAACGATAGAAGACACACAGTTCGGTGGGGCAGTCGATGTGTAAAAGAAGAAAAGTTCAAGATAGGCCATCCATGATGTATCGTTGTATGTGAGGATGGTACTCTAATATCATGTAAACTAATAACATAATTTGCCACACATAATCAACGAACTGCTTGAGATTAAAATAGGGGTACCATGAGCACGCACATATTTCAGAAAATAGTAATTAATAGAAGAAGAACAGGGGTATGCAGGTACATGATCCATTCATGATGGAGAGTGTTGACATTTCTAAGCTTATTATGATTAGTGATTTTCTTTAATCAAAGGTTATACTTCAATTATGTTCTTCAAATTGTATTTTCTTTTAAGTTTCTATTGTTATTTTTAATGTTTATAAAAAATCTAAATAACCTATAAAATGTGTTAATATATTTTCAAACATATAAGTTATATCATTTAATGTTGCAAACTTTGAAACAAATTTGACCGTGCAAATACGTGGAACACCCTGCTAGTTAAGTGTAAGATAAAATCGGGCCCTTAACTCTTGGCGGGCCTGTGCGGTTGAGCACTTCGCGCATGCCCTTGGAACGGGCGGGCCTGCGTCTCATATGGACAGGAGCGCATCCACTAAGGCCCAGCGGGGCGTACAGGACACTGGATCCAAAATTGTTTTCGCTTTCCCTCAGAAAAGAAAGTTTTTGCTTGGTGTAGTCCATGTATGCATAATGTGGCCCCAGCCGAACTGCCTAACTGGTAATCGTATGTGTATCGTCTTACACTTTTCCCTCAACAGCGGACAAGATTCTTTTGCACATCCAGCTTTCATAGACCATTGCATCTCAACTCTCCTTGATCCACAGAGCTTACTCCAGGTCAAACATAAGTGCAAAGAACCGCAACCTAATAATAGCGGAATCATATATACTTTATTGTGACCTCTTTCTTACAGCTTCTTATAGGTACAGAACTATTACAGCATTAAGCAATAGGATGGACCTAGACTTTATTACATAGACATGCAAAAACCAAACCATGCGAAATTGCAGACTCGATCATACAGAATGAAACAGTGCAGTCTCGATCACAATACAATGGCTAATACGATGAGTGAATGGATGGAGATCCAACGCAGATTCAAGAAACGCGGCCATGAATCATGACATCAAAATCCATCGCGATGCGATCCAAAATGCATGATATCAAAATCTGTGACATGTGTAGTGTAGGCGTGTAGCACATGACATCAGAGAGTCCGCGAATTTATATCCTCGAAGGGGTGAAAAGCGTAGGCCGGATAATAGGAGACGCCGGTGCCCGGCAGGTGGTGCTGCGGCGGCGGCAGGTGCACGCCCGCAGACCTTTAAATACATTAAAATGCGTTAGTATTCGTTTATGAATTGGATACAAATGTTGTTTTACCACTATTCTAACCCCTAGTCCCTGCCATACCCACGTAGAACATAATAACAAAAGGGCTGAAAAATCATCCCGAGTGTTTCTCAAACTAAAATGAGCATTGTTGCTA
This sequence comes from Melocanna baccifera, assembly GCA_036346265.1. Lineage (NCBI taxonomy): Eukaryota > Viridiplantae > Streptophyta > Magnoliopsida > Poales > Poaceae > Melocanna > Melocanna baccifera. Next base: position 276,058 of record JAYEVJ010000148.1, read on the forward strand.
TTTGCTAATTCTTCAGATGAAGATCCAAATGTAGGTAGGAATATGATCGATTGAGTGGTTTGAGTCTAAGGAAGATCACTGAATAAAATTCGATGAGTCATCTAATGAGAACTATGTAGAAGGCTATGAAATAACAGTACATTGCACCGACCAAACTTCTTGCCAGTATTAAATTTTTTCTTGAAACAGGGCCAGTATCAAGTTTTGATTCATGATGTACTTTCTATTCATTAAAGAAAAGGACGAAAAGGCACCTCCCATCAAAACTGCCCGGAAATGTTCTGTTGATAAACTTACTCGTAGAGAAAATCAATTGTGTTAAATTAACTGATCCAATCTATCCATGTCCAACTGTTTGGGTGTTGACAGAACGATCATGCATCCCCATCTTGGTTAAAGTTTATCTTGTTCCAAAAATGGATGTATTGACAAAAAGGACTAATAAAGAGCGAAGTGAGAACATATCACCTAGACAACAGGGGTCTTCTCTTCTTTCTATTCCTATATGTTTCAGATCGTAATCTCGCAATAAAAATGAGGGCGTTTATAGCTCTGTGCCATCGTTGAAAAGCAGTACAACCTGTACGCCCCCCTAAAATAGTGAAACATCATAAAGTATTGCTCTGTTGTTTCAACATCATAATAATAATAATGTCATTGTTTCAAAAAAAATAATAGCAATAATAATCAGATGCACTATCACTTACAGGTAATAATTTGCTTACAGGCAATAATCAAATACGATAATATGTTGTCGTTTGAACATATGCAACACCACTAACACAGTATATGTTTGCAATAGATAAAATGAAAAGCTGGAATATTTCAGATTAAAAGATTGGGAGTTAAGTACCCTACTTAAAGTTGCAGCAAATTTCATGTTACACTATATAAAAACGTACTCCCTTCAGTCACAAAGGAATGTCGTTTTGGATGTCAACACGGTACCTAAATCGTAAGTTTGACCGTTAATTTACATTGTAATATATTTACAAAGCCCAATAAAATTATAATATTACGAAAATACTTTTCAAGACAAATCTACCTATATAATTTATATCTATCTAATCTAAATATTTAAAAAGATATCGATAACTAAAGTTTCAGAAGTTTGACCGTACACATCCAAAAACGATATTCTTTGGTGACCGGAGAATGGGGAAAGTACCTTTCTTTTTTTTAAGAAAGAAAAAGATAAAAAAGTAAGTACCTTTTCGATTCCATACCAAAAATGGTTCAGATATCCCTTCTTGAACTCTCTCGTCTGGGGTACTGGCCAGCATTACACCCATCTTAAACTTTCCAGTCCTGGCATAAATGGAGGATTTCTGGAAAAAAGCATCTCCAAGACTTGCCTCTCCATCAGCAAGAACTAAGACGCGATCACCTCCTACGGCAGGTCGTTCTTTTCCAGACTGTGGACACACTACGCAGCTACTGAACTCCTCTTTAGTCCAGTAATCTTGCCCAGTGGCATTGAAGTCACCGTGGAGAACAACGACCTCCACAGAAGCTGAAGACAGAGGACCAGATGTGATCTTCGCGTTGTTCTCGTCATACAGAGCGACGTTAAGAAGATTTCCATCATCTGCTTTTATTTTCTCTCCTGTGTAATAGGCCTCGCACACCTTATTCACAAATTGCAATTGATATTTATTGCGCAATTTCCTCTTTAGTGGTGGCCTGAAAAATGTTAGACAAGTGGATAACATTTAGCAAGATGGTTGTCAGGTGTGACCTATAATACGTGCCAATGAAGGTCAGTGCTGATTGATTCCTAGTACAAGTTTGATAGCTCTGTATAAGTGAGGAAGGATTGAGTTAGTGAACGCACTTATCATCTGAATCATCAGGTTCAAGCGGCTGAATGAGAACACCTCTTTTCCGATGAGTCTGCATGACTTCGGTTGGTATGATGGCAATCTTGAGATCCCTCATCACCTTTATTAAAAATGAGACTTGTTCATTAAAACATAGCCTTTGGTATGAGCCTCGTGAATATGTGGTCAGTGAGTCATAGTGTTCAGGCATGAGGCGCATAGTAGCGAAATCGCCACTATGAATCTTTGTTTGGCTGCTATACAGTGGCATGAGCTGATCAAGAAGGTTCCAGCGCTTGCTCTGCTCCACAATAGGCCTATCCCATAGGAGCAGCACTGGACGTACTATGTCCTCTGAATATGGAACTCCTGAAAAACAATTCCACAAGACAATCATTGTTTTGTTAGTTCTTTGCCGCAGATGAATATGTTCTCTTTCCTACTGTTGCACTTGTTTATGTAATTAAGTGGCTTCGAAGAGGTATTGAGGGTCTGATTAGCAACCACCCGCTATTCTGCTACCAACAATGATGCTTCAACTTTTGTGCTACTTAGTTTTTGAAATCATAAAGCCCGCATATTAGCGACCGCTTTACCCCCTTTTTCTTCCTCCCCATCTTCTATATACTCTCATTTTCCCCTGTATATGAATACCACATGCTCCTATCCTTTTAGTCGTGACAAAAAGGTCATCACTACGCATATCCCACATTCCAGTGACGACAACTTAATGGACTTCAATGGAATCAATCGGTTTAGTAGAATAGCAAAAAATTGCATTTGGAAATGAAAAATGTAAGAGGACAAAGTTTTAAAAAAATGAGAAAAATATACGTGTAACAAGCTAGTACTCCCCTAAAATTAACTTATGAACGCCAAAAGTAGAAAATATATAAAAAATAATTATTTCAACATGAACATTGGGTGGCAGAATGGATTGCAGTAATTTTTTTAACTAGAAATTTTATTTATTGCTTAAATCATAGACATATTCAACACATCTCCAGATGCTATCTGCATAATTTGAACTTGCACATGATCTCACTTTCTTTTTTGAGTGTATAATCATCTTAAAGGCTCACAATCCTAAAGTCACATATCTAAATATCAGAAAATTACAGTGAAAAGTCAACATTAATAACCCACTAAAACCACCATTGATGTGAATCGAACTATGATCATCAATCAGAGAATCAAGGTGCCATACCAGGTAGGCTATTTGAATGTACGTCCATGAATAAGTCACTTATCATCGGCGTATGTGCACCTCCAGCAGAATGATGGTGTCCTTCAGCGATCGAACACAGTTGCTGCTGAATAAAATAATGAACAGATGCCAAAAGAAAGTTAGTGTAACCTACGCTATGGATTGGAAGTAAAATAAACCACTGTGCCCTATCATCTTAAACTTATGCCTTTAGAATAATTAACACGGTAGAATTATTTTTATATCAAAGCCTTGTGTGAGTTAACCTTGTCTTCTGATACAGTCATCATAATTTCCTCTACATATAAAAAGACCGCAGAGATCCAAATGTGTAGGGGGCTTCCCTACTGTTTTGTCCTCCAAAACAACAAAGCCATGATCCCAAAGTTTGAAGCAAACCTTTTAAGTTTTACTCCTTCATTTTCAAATACATGTCATTCTAGTTTTCAAATTTTGTTCTCAAATCACATGTCATTCAATGATTTGAGATGACTTTTTTACCCTTTTTTCCCTACATACCCTTTTAGTGATCCATTTTTATTCCAATGCCATTCATTACTAGTATCTACTATCTAGTATAACGAGACTGTATCGCACCATCCTAAGAACAATAACTAACCTAAAGGCTTTGAATGAGGGTAACATGGTCTTTTGTAGGTGTGCATTGGTTGTTGTGCAAAATCCATTTAGAAACGGAGGGAGCACTTGCACTGACCAGTGGTTCTACCGGATGTTGTGGATATGCTCCGAGTGTGTTATTGGCAGTGTGTGCTAGAAGAGGTAGTTGTCCTGGAACTGGAACAATTCCTGAAACCAAGTATGAAACATTACAATCTGCATCATTTGAAAGAGTGAGGGTAGAAAACAAGGGCTTTAAGGCTTAACTATTTCCCGCGGTCTGAGTAAAAGTTGGACATGATGAGTATTGTGTGTTAGGCATTGTGCCACTTCGTTCTTGACCACAGCCAACCAAAGCTTGCTCTGTGAAAATGCCACTAGTCAAAATGTTACCAAAACTTTCCTCACAAATAAAATACAGCCAAGTGTGTCGAAATGTTTATTCCAAAAGCAGTTCACCAGAAGGTTGTCTTGTTATATGCAAAATGTCTGGACACTCACCTGATAAAGGAGTTGGAAAATGTTCTATTACTTCCTCGATTTTTTTTCTACAAGAATTTCTCGAAAAAAAATAAAGATCCATTTCTTACTGCCATCTAAATTCTTTCAAGAAAAAGAAGTTAATTCATAAACTTTCAAAAAGGATACGCAGTTACTTGGTTTCTTTGACTTCTTAGGTGGGTCCCGCACTATGAAACGATTTGATAATCCTTCTAGAACTCGTTCTTCCAGATGCGACAGTATCATCACCCCAAGCCTAACACTCTTGTTACTGGAGTTATCCAAAATTTTAGCATCACTGTGACGTTGACTCCCGCCAGTCAATTGAAATGTGCAGTCACTCACTATTGATTCTATTCTCTGATTCACACCTCCTGTTGCTGAATTTCCTTGCCGTGGTCTCCTTATGCTTTTCTCGAAGTCCTCCTTGGTCCAATTGTATTGATTATTATCTTTGTTGAACTCTCCGTTAAGGACAACCATCATAACCCATGCAGAAGCAAGGGGGTGATTTGTTGCAATTGGGTTACCACCATCATACAGATCTACCTCTATGGAATTCTCATGATTAGTCTGTATGCTTTTCCCCTTTTCAACTTTCTCGTTCACCACACTAGTGATTCTTAGTCGGAATCTTGGTGGCTGCATTTGATTTGGTTCCAATCTGCAAAAGGATCAAAGTACAGGAAGCTATGCCAAGTTATGAAACAAGAGAACAACACTAAGAAGGAAATGTGTATTGTTACTTGATTAGAGTCTATTATAAACACATTCAATATCGTGTGAAATATGTATTGAGCATTTGAGCTTGTACCAAAACAAAATATGATTGCAGTGCACCCTTACAAAGCTACGTTAACTACATGTAGTGTGGACTATCTTAAATAATAGCTCCAGTAACTCACTCTTGGCACTGTAAAAAATTGAGGGTAGCAAAGAACACCTTGGAGCAGGAGATACATCACCATTTGAGCAATTAAGTCGCTCTAATTGTCTGTGCAGTACGATGTGATCTTCACTAAGCTTCTTCAATTGTTTTTTCATTTCATTGAGCTCTTCCTTGAGCTCTTTGAACATCCGTTTGATCCCTTTAGACTGAGAGAGAGAGAGAGGGGTCATATATAGTTCCTAATCAAATGGGCTAAAATTTTGAATTCGAACTCTGTAAAATATTACTATTGTAGAGAAGTTGATTACAGTAAAGTTAGTCCCAATCAAAACAGGTAACACTTTTTTCAAAACATGCAAAACAGATAACACTGAGTATCTGAATTTATAACAAGTGGAATTTATTATTCTCATGTTCACAAGAAAAATATCAAATGGAATTCAAATCTGAAGCATTTTTTTTCTAAAATTTCAATATTAACCCCTGCAACCCTTCAACCATCGGAGTTATCTGACATTGGCTGGTTCTGGCCAAGCTGTCATGCCATCTGGATTTCAAATTTGAAATAAAGTTTATTTTGAACTTTAAAACTTTATTTTAAAGATTGTAAAAACTGAATTACAGGGCCTCACCGCTAAATTGTACATCTGAAAGTTATGACGAGGTAACCAACCGAGTAACTGATCAGGTAAATAACTAAGAAGCTGAGGTAATCAGACAGTACACAAAAAGCACATCTACACAAAAATGAGAAAAGTTCCTTAGATGAACCGGGCCTGCGTTGATTGCCCGTTCCAATCTGAACTTTGGCCAACTCAATAATTTAATTGGTACCAAGAATTTGAACGTGCAACATCCAATTCCAGATCTATGACCTCCTAGAACCTAAAACAAAAAACTTTGTAGTATATGTATGCAAATCTGGAGCAGATAGACCTGTTCTTTTTAGCTTCAGTTTATAATTTTTTTGTTGTGACTTATAGCTTTTAGACTGATCGTCAAAGAGAACATAGAGGGAGAGAGAGTACGAAGAAAGAGAAACTCACATACAGTTTTGACTGATATAAATAAAATCACTATAATGTATATTAAAATTAATTTGTAGATTTATCTAAAAACACTTCAGTTAAAAGCTAAATACGGTAGAAAAACCGAAAAGGCTGAAAAGAAGATGCCCGTACCCTGTAACTCTTTATTTATGTAAAATTGCCTACAAACAAAACCCAAAGTCCACTTGTGCAAAATCGTGCGATGTATGAAGCAGATCATAGCCCAACAGCCAGATGCCCAGATCAATATATTGCTGGCACAATATTTGCCTAAAACCAAACTAAGAACATGTGAAAGTACCTCTTTGCTTCTTGTTTTTCTTATCGCTTCAGTTATAGCATGGATATTTGAAGATCTTGTAGGTGTAGACACCCCATCACTTGAGCTGCTTGGTGCCCAGCGAGTTAGCCAAAAGATTTGAAGCGAAATAAGAGCTCAATCAGGAAGCATGCATGCATGTCGCTATGAAACGACACGATCAGATCCTCCTCTTCTCCCAAAGACATACCTCGAATTGGAGGAGCTTGATGAGCCGTGCCTCCTCTGCCGCTCCCTTCTCTTCCCCATTCATCCCCTCCTTATTACGCGAGCTACAGTACATGCACAATACAGGCGCAGTTCCTCCTTTGGAGGGGCGAGGGTGACGGCAGGGTAGGCGGATAGGATTCTTTCTATCGGTTGGTGATAACCGGTGAAAATCAAATTTACTGACCACCTCCGATAAAAATAAAAGTCAACCAAAAAGTTTTGGATTTTTTCTCAAATTTTATCTACAGGATAAATGAATTCCAACCTTCCAATGGTTAGCAACAACCGCTGGACGGAGCGCCTATTGATAGAGTGGGATGGATTGGGATCCAACGGCTAGAAAGGAGTTATCTGGGTCAACATTTGCAGTGTAAGAAGGAAAGGCGCGGAAGTCGCACGGGGTCCCTGGGAACTCCCCCTGGTCTCCAGGGGATGTGAGGGGGGAGGAACGGCGAAACACAGGGCTTTCAGAGAGTGAAGCAAAGCTACTCACATGGTGCGACCGGGCAAGCCCTAGTCAAGTTCTCCTCAACCTTGGAAATATGCAGACCGGGCAAGCCCTAGGCTATATGAGTAAGTCCGATTGTTGTTTAGAAGACATATGAGGTTGAGGGGTGGGGAGCATCCCCAACATTCGAAATATGCAGAAGTTTGAACAATAAACCAAAACTTTACACATGAAGTTTCAAATGTATTACGCCCTCCACGGAATCTATAATTCTATATAAGGGGACTGCCTGTAGTATCGAAATCCTTCACCAAATTGCTGTTTCCTCTCGACCAGCAGATTGATCCCCCGCTTTGCATACTAGCGTGGATCTACAGGTACTACCGCGCCTCTCTGTCAAGCTATCCTTGAACGCTCTAACGTGTTGGTTCGGCTCGGCATGACTGTTTGCTTTTGCATGATATTTGTCAGTTCGTTTGTGACGTGCCAAAGAGTAGTGACCAAATGGCGTCGCTCTGGGACAACCTGGGGAAGGCAGCCAATCTCGTGCAGCTGCTTGGGCTGGACGCGATCACGGTCATCACTGTGATGATGAGCTTCCTACTGTTTCCGCAGAACAAGAAGCGATGCCAGAGGCTCGAGGGGCGCGTGCAGGCGCTCCGTGCGCTGCAGCAGCGGCCGACCGGTGGTTGGACTGTGGTTCAGCACTCGGAGATGGGGGATTTGGTTAGCAAGGCAATCGAGGACGCAGACGCCCTCGTCGAGTCCTACAAGAAGAGCACGCTTTGGTCCCGCCTCTGCAGGGGCAGGAGCATGGCCGGCCAGTTCCGCGACATGCGGGATGTCATCGAGTCCTACTGTGGATTCATCCTTTCCATCAACGCTTTTCTCCTGATCATGCAAGCGAATCCAGATGTTATGTAAGATGTTCGATCCTAGTATATTATGATTTGTTTATATGATCCAACATTGCAGCTGCGTACGTCGATGTCAACCTACTGAAGGGTTGTTTTTTAATTGGCAATGCAGGATTCAGGCGAACGATGCATCAGGAGGCGAGCTGGCAGCGATTGGGAATTCCGCGGGTGCAGAGGCGTACTGATCCTGGCATTCACAGTCTCAATATTGGCCAGCAGGAAGGAATATGCAGCGAGACAGACGCTACGGACGACTCGACCCACAATGCCGAGTTCACGGAAATTTGAAAAATGTATGTGTTTGTGTTAGGAGTCCATCGAAGACCAAAAAAGGCCGAAAAAAAAGAGGAAGTATGTGTCTTGTGTAGTGTGCACTTTTTGGGAGGAGTGTTGAATGGGCGTGACTTGGGCCTTCTCTCGCAGATCTCTTCCAGTGTGAAATCGGCTTGTTTACAATGGATAAGCCCATCTGCATGTTAGAATCTCTGTTCGTTCGCTTGTAGCAAGCCTGCTGAAATCGACGAGACACATGGTGTCCTAACGAAATCTAGCCCAACCAAAAGAGAATCCTGCAAGGCCCAAGTCTGCACTGCAGCTCCCAAACATTTTGCTTAGCTGGCCGAACTCGCTGCGATATGTGGATGTCGGATTGGCAGAAGCAGACTTGTCTCTTTCTGGACGATAGTGTTTATGTTCTGAGATGCATTCGGAGAGCACTGCTGTGCGTCCAAGGAAACCCAGAGGACCGGCCTACTACGTCGGATTTTCTTCTCATGCTAAGCTGTAAGAGCATGATTGTTGTATGTTCAGTTTGCGTACACTTTGTGCTTGTAAAACTCTCTCATTTAGTCCTTAGCAGTTTGTTTGTTCCCCTCTGTATTCTTGATTGTATCCTCAATTGAAGATTTTGAGAATTAATTTGCTTTCAGTTTCAGGTTCCTGCTGTGTTTTGTCTTGTTGGCACTGGTACAGTAAAATTAGTACTAGTATTATTTTGCCGGAGGCCAAGTTGAGTAGTTGTTTTCAGTTTACCTTTTAAGCTAATTTTGACTTCTGCTTTTTTTTTACTATTCAGTATTTCATTTTTTTTCTAATTTTTTTAGATTTTTTTGGCTTGTCCTTTTTCCCCGTATTCCTTTACATTGTATGTGATAGGCTAATATATTTTTTTTCTATTTTTACATTTTTTAAATTTAATTATAACAAATAAATCAACTCAACTACAATAAAAAATAAGCCAATTACAACAAAACAAAATCATAGACCACCGCTACTTCAAAACGCCTCCTGGTCATTCGGTGGAGTTCCAGTGCGACTTCCCAGTCAACAGGAAGCTATTTTGCGAGGCAACAAGGGAACATTGGATTGCTTTACGATGAAGCAACATTGGATTACTTTACTTTAATCCCCTGTCAGTCAGGATTAACTATGATTATATCAGGAGATCAACTGAAAACTCAAAGCAGAGTTAAGCTTAAGCAGGGGCGGACCTAGGGCCCGGGCTAGGGGCTGTAGCCCGAGTCCTAGCCCATTTAGCTCATGGGTACACTGTTCATCAGGACCAATCCCTTGTGTTAGCCCCCCTGGCTAGAGCCCAAACGCGTAGCGCTTTCCATTTGCTCCTTCAAGAACTCGGCTGCCCGAGTCCCCGACCCCGTGCACCTCCTCCAAGTCCCAACCCTTGCTCACGTCGTGCCCCGCCCCGCCCGGTCGGGCCGCTAGCCCACCGGAAGGCCCAAAAGTCCGGCTCCACCCTCCAAGCTCCGACAACCAACGGCCAATGCCCTCGCCTCGGCTCCGAGCTCCACCCCCGCTCCAGTCCGGCTCGACCTCGCCTCCAGTCCCGTGCGGGCCGCCGGTCTCCCGTCTCGACGCCACCGTCCGACGGTCCGGCCTCCGATCTCTGGTAAGTTGCAAAACTAAATGAGATTGCCCTGATTGGTTTACACTGTTTTGATCTAGTCACAAGTTCAAAGCGTGTAGAACTTTTACTCATGTCAAGGACAAGTGTGTGCGACCTAGATGCAATTTGAGATTTATTTCGAGAACAAAGTACGATCGATTTTAGTTTCCGGTTAGGATGATAGATGACATAGCTAACATGAGCATTGCTCTATCCAAGCACCTCGATTATGTGAGCGATTGAAAACAAGGGTCCACTGCAATTTCGAAAAGTTTAGTTGTTTCAAAAGCGCTTTGATCGATATCGTTTGCAATGTTGCGCGCATGCAATCGCCACGGGAAGCTAGATTCTCTTAACTGCTTTCTTTTGTCATGTTTTTAGGCTTTACACATTCTGAAAGCTTCTTTTACCATTTACCATCGGCACAAGAAATGCGGTTTGACAAGATTGTAGAAACCATGCAAAGTCACCTACCGAATTCAGCATATGGTTTTATTATTTATTGTCTTTTTGATGATGCAATGTAGATTGCGAATCAATCTTACTGATTCTGAACAACCGATGAACACGATTGCATCCGAGGCTATTTGGAGTTTAGGACCACACATTGCCGGTGCTTACTGCAGGCTTCCTCCTGCCTCCCAGTCCGAGATCCCACCGTCGGTAACTTGCTGTTAGAGATATATGTATAGATTATTATTCCCTATTGTTATGAGGGGTTCTTTGCATATTTACCACCTGTACTTTGTGTATATATACCGGCCCATTGACCTCATATTGAATACAAGCGCTATTCATAACATGATATCAGAGCGTACCAAGGGTTTTCCCGTCGCTTCGCTTGCCGCCGTCGCCGTCATCCCGCCGACGACTCCGCGTGCGCCTTCGCGTGCGCTCCCCGTCACCCGAGGCCGTCTGCCCCGACGGCTCCCTCATCACACGCTCCTCCCCGCTCAGCCGATCCGTCGCCGCCCGGGACCTCCACCCCGTCGCGCCGCCGCCGCCTCCAACTGCTGCTCCGGCCACTTCCTCCGCCCCGACGCCGCGCCCTCCGCGCCGCCACTTCCCCGCGCTGTCGCTCCTCCGCGCGCTGCTGCCCGCGCGCCGCTGCTCTTTCCAGCGCGCGCTCTTCCACGCACCGCCGCTCCCACGCGCCACCGCTTCCCCGCGCCGCCGCTCCCACGCGCCGCCGCCGCCGCCGCCGCCGCCGATCGCGCCAACGACGCCGCCGCCTCTGCGTGTGTGCGTGTGTGTTATTAACGGGCCGGAGGCCTGTTAATAGTTAGGGTTTCGTTCCAAAAAACGTCGATCTAACCGCCGCGCCGTTCAGCGCCGCCTGTTAGACTTCGTTGTATTGGTCGCCGCGCCGTCGGCGCCGCCTACCAATGGGCACCGTTTCTCTCCTCGCGCCCGGTGGTCTTTGATGGTGTTAATTATACCGACCGTGTCTCACATGCGCATTCACATGCGTGGTCTACGTCTCGGGCGTCCTCTCGGCGATGTCACCTGCCCGCCTTGCCCTATTCCTCCGACGGAGCCCACGCCTGTTGCATTGCCCCCGACAGCCGACAAGGCTGCTACTGAGGCCGCTCAGATTGCTGATGATGAAGCTGCCTCTGCCTACCAGGAGGCTCTGGATTTCTACAAGGATCGTCTGACCACCTACACTCAGTGGTGCGATGACGACGCTCGAGCTGCTGCTGTCTTCATCGCCAGTATCCAGCCTCAGTTCTCTTCTGAGGTTGTGGGACTCCCTTCGGCTTTCCAGATGTGGACTCATCTTCGTCAGCGCTACGAGCCCTCTGGTGATGCCCTGTACCTGTCCGTGGTTCGCCAAGAGCACTCTCTTCAGCAGGGTGATGCTACTGTTGACGCCTTTTACGCTCAGAGCTCTGCTGTCTGGCGTCAGTTGGACTCTCTCCGCACTGCTGGCTGTCGTTCCTGTCCGTGCTGCCTGGATATACGTGCTGACTTGGAGTTTCAGCGGGTCTACGAGTTCCTTACTCGCCTTCGTCCTGAGTTCGAGCAAAGGCGTGCTCAGCTTCTTGCACGCCACCCTCGTGTCACTCTCCTGGAGGCTCTCACCGAGATACGCGCAGAGAGACTCGCTGAGTGGTTTGGTGCGATGCCACTCCCCTGCGTGCTCGCCGCCGTCTCACCGCTCTGCCGCCTTCTTGGCCGCCGCCACGGTGGTGGTGGCCGCCCTTCGTCTGGAGGTGGCCGTCCTCACTGTTCCTACTGCGACAAGGCCGGCCACATTGAGTCCCAGTGCTATAAGAAGAAGCGGCATCTGTCACGCCGTTCTTCTCCTGGCACTAGTGCTTTTACGTCGACATCTGCATCGACTTCTTGATTTCTCTCACCGAGCAAGAGATAGCCAGACTTGATGCACGCTTGCCGCCAGGTTCTCCTCGGCGTGTTCTGCGAGTTCTACTCACGACTCTTCTGCACCGAGAAACCACCCCCTACACAGTCAGGTACCTCCCCGTGGATTCTTGATTCTGGAGCATCTTTTCACATGACCCCTGATTCTTCCACTCTGTCTTTTATTACACCTCTTGATTCTCACCGCCGGTGTTCTTACTGCGATGGTACATCTCTTTCGTCTCTCAGTCGAGGATCTCTTAGCAACTCATCCTTTCATGTTCCTTCATTGCTCATATTCCTCGCCTCACTATGCGACTTCTTTCTGCTGGGATGACATCGACCTTGGTTATCGTGTCATTCTCGACTCGACTCTTGTTGTGTTTAGGACCGCCACACGGAGCTCGTTGGTTCGACCCCGGCGCCGTGACTCACGGCGTCTCGGGAGCTTGACTGGCTTCACCTTCCTTCCGCCGCCACCATCGCGCGCGATCTCTCCGCTACGCCACTTCGTCTCTGGCTCTTTTCAGAGTGGCATCACCGTCTTGGTCATCTGTGTGGATCTAAATCATCATCCTTAGTTCGTCGTGGTCTTCGGGTCTGTCTCAGAGACGTGTCTTTAGACCGCGAGTGTAAGTTAGGTAAACAACTTGACTTCCTTATCCTCATAGTGAGTCTGTGTCTCAGCGTCCTTTTGATCTTGTTCATTCAGATGTTTGGGGTCCGGCTCCCTTCGTTTCGAAAGGGGGTCATCGATATTATATCATATTTATAGATGATTTCTCTCGCCACACTTGGATATATTTCATGTCTTCTCGTAGTGAGGTCTTGTCTATCTATAAACAATTTGCCACTATGATTCACACACAGTTCTCCACTCCTATTCGTGTCTTTCGTGCTGATTCTGCTGGCGAGTACCTCTCTCGTTACCTACGCAGTTTCCTTGCTGAGCAGGAGACTCTCGCTCAGTTCTCTTGTCCTGGTGCTCATGCTCAGAATGGTGTCGCTGAGCGCAAGCATCGTCACCTCCTTGAGACGGCTCGTACTCTGATGATCGCCGCCTCTACTCCACCTTACTTTTGGGCCGAGGTGTTTCCATCGCCACCTATCTCATCAACATCCAGCCCTCTTCTCGCTTCTTGAGTGCGATCCCGTTGAGCGTCTCGTGGTCTTCTTCACGACTACTCGCCCTTCATATGTTTGGCTGCGTTTGCTACGTTCTCTCGCCCTCGAACGCACCAAACCGACCGCCATCTGTTGAGTGTGTCTTTTGGGATCTGATCTTGAGCACAAGGGCTATCGGTGCTGGGATCCGGTTGGTTGAAGGATGCGGGTTTCTCGGGATGTGACTTTCGATGAGTCTCGTCCATTCTACCCACGTCCTGCCTCTCCTCCGACTTCCTCTGTGGAGTCTCTGTCTTTCTTGACCTTTCCAGATACACCTATATCTGTTTTGCCCTTATCCACCTGTTCCACTGAGTCTCCACATATTCCCCCTGTGGCATCTCCGTCGTTGTCGCCGCCTGTGCCGTCTCCTACGACTCCCCAGGCTCCTCCCACTACAGTACCTATCTTCTACACTCGTCGACCCCGTATTGAGGATCTTCCTGATGAGCCATCTTCTTCTGATGTTCCATCTTCTTCTGATGGTACATCTTCCCCTGATGGGTCATCTTCTCCTCGTTACGCTCTCCGCGATCGCCAGTCGATTCGGCCTCCTGCTCGTTTTGCCTTTGCTGGTGCAGCTACTCGTGAGCTTGTCTCCCACGGGATGTCATTACTCACCCCGAGTGGCAACTTGCCATGGCCGAGAGATTGCTGCCCTCGAGCGTCATGGTACTTGGGATCTTGTTCCTTTTCCTTCTCATTCTCGTCCCATCACGTGTAAGTCGGTCTATAAGATTAAGACTCGCTCTGATGGCTCTCTTGAGCGCTATAAGGCGCGTCTTGTTGCTCGTGGCTTCCAGCAGAGCATGGTGTTGACTATGACGAGACTTTTGCTCTGTTGCCCACATGACCACCGCTCGCACTCTTCTTTGGTGGTGGCTTCGCTCGCCAGCGGTGCATTTCTCGGCTTGATGTCAAGAATGCCTTTCTTAATGGCGAAGTGCGTGAGGAGGTCTACGTGCATCCGCCACACAGGTATTCTGTTCTCGAGGGCATGGTGCATGCCGCCGTCCGCTCTCTCTATGGCCTCAAGCAAGCCCTCGTGCTTGGTTTGAGCGCTTCTCCTCTGTGGTCACTGCTGCTGGCTTTTCCGCTAGTAACCATGATCCTGCGCTTTTTGTCCACACTTCGTCTCGTGGTCGGACTCTTCTTCTTCTGTATGTTGATGATATGATCATTACGGGAGATGATTCTGAGTACATTACCTTTGTCAAGGCTCGTCTTAGTGAGCAGTTCCTTATGTCGGATTTTGGTCCTCTTCGTTATTTCCTTGGGATTGAGGTTATTTCCACTCCAGATGGCTTCTTTATGCCCCAAGAGAAATATATTCAGGATCTTCTTGATCGCGCCTCTCTTACTGATCAGCGTACTGTTGAGACTTCCATGGAGCTCAATGTTCACCTCCGACTCTCTGATGGCGAGCCTCTTTCTGATCCGACTCGCTATCGTCATCTTGTTGGGAGTCTTGTTTACCTTGCTGTTACTCGTCCAGATATCACTTATCCAGTTCATATTCTGAGTCAGTTTGTCTCAGCTCCCACTCAGGTCCACTACAGCCACCTTCTTCGCGTTCTACGATACCTTCGTGGGACTATCTCTCGCCGTCTCTTCTTTCCTTATTCTAGCTCGCTCTGACTTGAGCCTATTCGGATGCTACTTGGGCGGCGATCCTCCGATCGCAGTCTATCTCTGCCTTCTTGTGTTTTTCTTGGTGGTTCTCTTATTGCACGGAAAGCGAAGAAAGCAGATCGCCGTGTCCCGCTCGAGTGCAGAGGTGAGTTACGAGCGATGGCTCTCTTGACATGCAGAGATTACTTGGCTACGGTGGTTACTTGAGGATTTTGGTGTTTCGTCACTACACCGACTCCTCTTACGTCGACAATGCAGGTGCTATCGTGATTGCTCGTGATCCCGTGAAGCATGAGCTCACCAAGCATATTGGTGTTGATGCTTCTTTCATGAGGTCTTGTGTGCATGATCAGATGATTACTCTTCAGTATGTGCCTTCAGAGCTTCAGATAGCGGATTTCTTCACGAAGGCCCAGACTCGAGCACAGCACAGCTTCTCTCTCTCCAAACTCAATGTTGTTGATCCACCATGAGTTTGAGGGGGGGTGTTAGAGATATATGTATAGATTGTTATTCCCTATTGTTATGAGGGGTTCTTTGCATATTTACCACCTATACTTTGTGTATATATACCGACCCATTGGCCTCATATTGAATACAAGCGCTATTCATAACACTTGCTACTTGCCAAATTTCAAATAACTACTTAGAGCTACATATTGCTATTAATCCTAATCAGTAGTCACTTGGTATTTGCCAAATTTCAAATAACTAATCGTAATCAGTAGTCACTTGCTACTTGCCAAATTTCAAATAACTAGTTAGCAGTTAACCCCCCTCCTGCTTCATTTTTGGGTCCGCAAGCACCTGGCAAGGCGAGCACCACGCCGGTGCGGTCCTCCCCTGACGAAGGACATGAACGGGTGGTCGGCGACGAAGTCGACGAGGACAACCGGCTCCGGATCATCGTAAAGGGAAAGCCCCAAGTAATCGGCGTCGATGGCTGCGGCTTGACCCACAAACTCACCTACACCGTTGGTCCTTAAACAGGCCAGAAACGAGACCGCGGGCCCAGTATGGCGTGGCCCATTACCTTTTTTTTACTCACAGCTTCCGATAGCGATAGGTACACAATCGCAACATTAGGCAATAAGATTAGATGGACTAGACTCGATTACATAGACATGAAAACTAACAAACCATACAAAATTACAGATGTGCAAATCCATTCCTATGCAATCCCCAAATGCGTGATATGAAAATCCATTCATACGCTCCATGTGTAGAGTAGGCGTGTAGCTCTGTGGAGAGAGAATTCGTCTGCCGAACAGCCTAGCACTAACTGCAAGTTTCATTCTTTGCTTGCTCTGTGGAGAGAGAGATTTTTGTATGGATAAGATAGGTGTGATCCTGGGTGGAAGGTGGAATGAACGGCTACAGATGAGATGATTCCACGGTGTTGTCCTATTCTATTAGTTTGGCCCCAAATCTTGTAGTGTTACGTAGTTTTTCTATTAATACATAGAGTATCCTTGTGAGAACTTGCTAAAACCGATCATCTGATTAAAAAACGGATGACGGATCAATTTGCCAGAGATCATGGTTTTAGGGTTTTTTGAGAAACAGATGATCTATCCCATCAGGGCCGTAACTTAGAATTTGAGGGCCTTGTGCTAAATTTTTGCCCTATAGTCTAGAAAAGTCTACCAATACAAACTGCTTTTTTCATAAAATCAGGCCCTTATATTAGCTCTTTGCTTCTTTATTTTTTATTAAGCTTTCCATAATTAGATTCATATCTCATGATGGTAAAATCAATGCTGAAAACTAGAACAGAACCAAATGTACAAATACAAGAAACATACAACAATAGTAGGTATTAAAAACATACGACAAATTATTATGGGTGTCGCCTGATTGATTAATTTGTATTGTCTTAGTATTGGTTATGCGATCCGGTGAAGCGATAGAAGACACACAGTTCGGTGAAGCAGCCAGTGTGTAAGGGAAGATAAGTTCAAGGTAAGTCATCCATGACATCGTTGTATGTGTGAGGATGGTACTCTAATATCATACAAACTAATAAGATAATTTACCACACATAATCAACAAATTGCTTGAGATTAAAATAAGGGTACTATGTGCATGCATATATTTCTGAAAAGAGTAATTAATAGAGGAAGAATAGGGGCATATAGGTGCATGATCCATTCATGATGAAGAGTGGTGACGTTTTTAAGAACCCTAACAACTTTTTATGATCAGTGATTTTCTTCCATCAAATGTCATACTACAATTATGTTCTTCAAATTTTATTTTCTTTTAAGCTTATATTGTTATTTTCAATGTTTATGATGTCTTAAAAAATATAAATAACTTATAAGATATGTTAATATATTTTTAAGCATATAAGTTATATCATTTGATATTATAAACTTTGAAACAAATCTGAATTTGCGTGGAAAACCCTGCAAGTTAAGTGTAAGATAAAATCGGGCCCTTAACTCCTGGGGGGCCTGCGCGGTTGAGCACTTCGCTCATGTCCTTGGTAGGGGCGGGCCTGCGTCTCATATGGACAGGAGCGCCTCCACTAAGGCCCAGCGGGGTGTACAGGACACTGAATCCAAAATTGCTTTTGCTTTCCCTCAGGAAAGAAAGTTTTTGCTTGGTATGGTCCATGTATGCATAATGTGGCCCCAGCCGAAGTGCCTAACTGGTAATCGTATGTGTATCGTCTTACACGTTTCCCTCAACAGCGGACAGGATTCTTTTGCACATCCAGCTTTCATAGACCATTGCATCTCAACTGTCCTTGATCCACAGAGCTTACTCCAGGTCAAACATAAGTTCAAACATAAGTGCAAAGAACCGTAGCCTAACAATATCGGAAGCATATGTACTTTATTGTGACCTCTGTGTTTCTCACAGCTTCTTACAGGTACAGAACTATTACAATATTAAGCAATAGGATGGACCTAGACTTTGTAATAATAGGCATGCAAAAACCAAACCATACGTAATTGCAGACTCAATGGCTAATACGATGAGTGAATGGATGGAGATCCAATGCAGATTCAAGAAACGCGGCCATGAATCATGACAACAAAATCCATCGCGATGCGATCCAAAATGCATGATATCAAAATCCATTCATCGCGAACTGCGCCGCGGCCGGAGACGGATGCGTGGGTCGGACAAGCTTCCTTGCTGCGCGCGTGCATCTGGTCACATCACGGAGCAGGGATTGGGGTGGTCCTCGTCAACAACGGGGTAATAGGGGTCAAGCGGGGTAAGAGGTGTGAAAAGCGAAGTGATCTGCGGCGCCTGCAGGTGCATGCCCGCAGAACTGGTTCTGCGGCCGGTAAATCCGAATATCAACAAAATACATTAAAATGCGTTAGTATTCGTTTATGAATTGGATACAAATGTTGTTTTACCACTATTCGAACCCCTAGTCCCCGCCATACCCACGTAGAACATAAGAACAAAAGGGCTAAAAAATCATCCCGAATGTTTCTCAAACTAAAATGAGCATGGTTGCTATTTTCTAATTCTTCAGATGAAAATCCAAATGTAGGTTGGAATATGAGCGATTGAGTGATTTGAGTCTAAGGAAGATCACCGGATAAAATTCGATGAGTCATCTAATGAGAATTATGTAGAAGGTTATGAAATATCAGTACATTGCACCGACCAAACTTCTTGAGAGTAGCGTTCGGAATAGCGATAACTTTTGATTTTTACTGAAATTTTACTGTAGCTGGCTTTTTTTACTAGCTGAGTTGGCTTATTGAGCATAATTAAATCTAAAAAATGTAAAAATAAAAGTAGCATGCTAATCTAGAGCGGACGATGCAAAGGAATACGGAAAAAAAAAACAAAACTAAAAAAACAAAAAAAATCAAATAGAGATAAATTGCTACAGTATTTTGAACCACACTGCAGCACTCTCATCGCTCAACGCCAGTCGCGGACGCTGTATTGAGCGGATAAGTTTTGATTCATGATGAACTTTCTATTCATTAAAGAAAAAGACGAAAAGGCTGCCCGGAAATGTTCTGTTGATGGACTTACTCGTAGAGAAAATAAATTGTGTTAAATTAACTGATATAATCTAATCCATATCCAACTGTTTGGGTGTTGATAGAACGATCACGTATCCCCATCTTAGTTAAAGTTTATCTTGTTTCGAAAAATATATGTACTGATAAAAAGAAGAAAAGGACTAATAAAGAGCGAAGTGAGAGCATGTCACCTAACCAGCTGGGATCTTCCGATCGATCTAGCATGAGGCAAACTCTGGGATGAGGAAAGAAATCTGGCACGTGGGCCTTGTGAGTGTACAGCTCCCGTGGGTTCTGCCATGGTCCTCTTTCCTCCGCATGTGGAACACCTGAAAAACAATTCCACAAGACAATCATTGTTTTGCTAGCCAGACTGCTGGGGGTCTTTTGATCGATCTACAATGAGGTAAACTCCCAAATAAGTATAAGGGGGCGTTCGGAATAGCGATAGTTTTTTATTTTTGTCTGAAATTTTATTATAGCTGGTTTATTTTTTATTGTAACTGAGTTGGTTTATTGGACATAATTAAATTAAAAAATATATAAAAGTAAAAAATAACATGTTAACCTATTACGGACAATGCAAAGAATACGAGAAAAAAATAAAACACAAAAATTTTAAAAAAAACAAAAAAAAGAGAAAAGAGACAAACCTGAATAGTGAAAAATACACTCCTATACTGTGTGTATCCCCTCCAAAACACGATGCGAATAGTGAAAAAAAATTCTGAAAAAAATGGTAGGATGCCATTTAGCCTCGCCTGCGCCGTTCAGCCTCTGCGTGCATGCCGCCATTAGGCCTTGCTCCCAAGGCTTGTTCGAGCCGCCGCGAAGAGGGGGGCGAGGCGTGGAGGAGGAGGAGCGAGGGTGGCGGCAGGGGAGGCGGATAGGATTCTTTCTATCGGTTGGTGATAACCGGTGAAAGTCAAATTTACTGGCCACCTCCGACAAAAATAAAAGTCAGCCAAAAAGTTTTGGATTTTTTCTCAAATTTTATCTACAGGATAAATGAATTCCAACCTTCCAACTATCAGCAAGTGCGGTAGTCTAATGGTTAGCAACAACCGCTGGACGGTGTAAGAAGGAAAGGCGCGGAAGTCGCACGGGTCCCTGGGGACTCCATGGGATGTCAGGGAGTCAACCAAAGCTACTCACATGGTGCGACAGGGCAAGTTCTAGTCAAGTTCTCCTCAACCTTGGAAATATGCGGATCAGGGGTGCACTAGGCTATACGAGTACGTCCAATTGTTGTTCAGAAGACATAAGTGGATGAGCGGTGGGGAACATCCCCAAGATTCGAAGTACGCAGAAGTATGAACAATAAACCAAAGCTTTACACATGAGGTCTCAAATGCCTTATGCCCTCCACGGAATCTAATCGATATAAGAGGCCTGCATGTAGTATTCGAAATCCTTCATATCGAAATCCTGCATGTAGAATCTAATCTAGTCAAGTTCTCTCTCGATCGGCAGATTGATCTCCCGTTCTGAACGTGTTGGTTCGGCCTGACCGTTTACTTTTGCAAGATTTGTCAGCTAATTTGTCACGCCAAAGACCAAATGGCGTCGCTCTGGGACATCCTGGGGATGGCAACCAATCTCGTGCAGCTGCTTGGGCTGGACGCGATCACGGTCATCACTGTGATCATGAGTTTCCTACTGTTTCCGCAGAACAAGAAGCGATGCCAGAGGCTCGAGGGGCGCGTGCAGGCTCTCCGTGCGCTGCTGCAGCGGCCGACCGGTGGTTGGACAGTGATTCAGCACTCGGAGATGGGGGATTTGGTTAGCAAGGCAATCGAGGAGGCAGACGCCCTCGTCGAGTCCTACGAGAAGAGCGTGCTTTGGTCCCGCCTCCGCAGGGGCAGGATCATGGCCGCCCAGTTCCGCGACAAGCGGGATGACATCGAGTCCTACTGCAGGCTCATCCTTTCCATCAACGCCTTTCTTCTGATCATGCAATCGAATCCTTGTCCGCCAGATGTTAGGTAAGATGTTCGATCCTAGTATGTTATGATTTGTTTACATGATCCAACATTCCAGCTACTGAAGGAATGTTTTAATTGGCGACGCAGGATTCAGGTGAACAATGCATCAGGAGGCGAGCTCGCAGCGACTGGGTATTCCGCGGGTGCGGACATTCACAGCCTCAATATTGGCCAGCAGGAAGGAATATGCAGGGAGACAGACACTACGGACGACTCGG
Source organism: Melocanna baccifera (assembly GCA_036346265.1). Classification (NCBI taxonomy): domain Eukaryota; kingdom Viridiplantae; phylum Streptophyta; class Magnoliopsida; order Poales; family Poaceae; genus Melocanna; species Melocanna baccifera. Next base: position 297,306 of record JAYEVJ010000148.1, read on the forward strand.
CCCAGAATGTCGAATTCAATAAAATTTGAAAAATGTTTGTGTTTGTGTTAGGAGTCCATCGAAGACAAGTGTCAGGTGTGTATCTGTGGGTGCGTGTGTTTAATTGTGTGGGGGATGGGGGGTAGGTGTAGTGTGTAGGGGTAGCTGAATTGTGTAGGAGGGTGTGCGTGCGTGTGTTTTGGAGTTTGGAATAGTCATGGTTTCTAGTTTTTAGTTGAAATTTTATTGTAGTTAGTTTATTTTTTACTATAGCTGAGTTGATTTATTGGATATAATTAAATTTAACAAATGTAAAAAAAATAAAAAACATGTTAGCCTATCACGGACAATACAAATGAATACGGGAAAAAAATACAAAAAAAACCTAAAATATTTTTAAAAAATCAGGAAAAAACAACATTACTGAATAGTGAAAAAAGTAGAAATTAGAAGCTGAAGCTGAAAAAAGCTCATTTGAGCGGGGCATGGTCTTGTTTGGTGGTTAATAAATTTTGGTAGAGGTGTTAAAAGAGCATCTAGTGGCCAGCTGGAAGGAATATGCAGCGAGACAGATACTACGGACGACCCACAATGCCAAATTCAATAAAATTTGAAAAATATATGTGTTTGTGTTAGGAGTCCATCCAAGACCAAAAAAGGAAAAAAAAAGGGAAATAGAAAACAAAAAAAAAAGCAAGTGTGTATCCTTTATGTGTGTATTGTGTAAGAAGGCGAGGGTGCACGTGTTTTGTTTTTTTTTTTTTTTGGGGGGGGGGGGATATGCGTAACCGGTCCAAGCTCAGAAAAAGGAGCGAGTAGCTTTCTTTTTTTTTTTCAGCATCTATGTACATATAAATCTCATGAAATTTACTATAATAAACATTGGAGATACAGAAGGAGAATGATATATGATGTTTTAAAAAATTGGCCACTAAATGAGGATATGGGCACCTAAGCTAGTCTTAGGTCTCTGAATCTGGTGGTTGGGTGATACATGATTTGGAAATAATGGTTATCTTTGATGTGCTGTGTGTGAATGGGTGTGACTTGGGCCCTCACTCGCTGATCTCTTCCAGTGTGAAATCTTCTGATAAACGGTCTCGTTTACAATGGACAAGCCCATTTGCATGTTAGAATATCTGTTCGTTCGCTTGTAGCAAGCCTGCTGAAATCGACGAGACACATGGTGTCCTAGCGAAATCTAGCCCAGCCAAAAGAGAATCCAGCATGGCCCAACTCTGCGCTGCAGCTCCCAAACATTCTGCTTAGCCAGTGCCTGAGTACGCCGCCGCCCTTTAGGATGCTGGCCGAATTCGCTGCGATATTTGGCCATTTCTGCTGCATCATCTGATCTTTGCATGTCGGATTGGCAGAAGCATACTTATCTCTGTTGTTTTTCGGTCAGTGGTCTCTTTCTGGACGATACTGTTGATGTTCTGAGATGCATTCAGAGAGCACTGCTGTGCGTCCAAGGAAACCTGGAGGACCGGACTACTACGTCGGATGTTCTTCTCATGCTAAGCTGTAAGAGCATGATCCTTCTGGATCCTAGATGTGCAGGCAATGGCTGTTGGGATACGGATATACTACACTAACGCAGATTAAAAATTTCTACTACTAGACGCGTAGTGCAGTCGAAGTAGAGTTGAAGTGATTGGTTCAACGAAGCGTGCATTGGTGTAGTGGAAGTAGTTGATCGTCATCTGTCCAACTATCTCCTCCTCGCCATCATCTCGATCAGTGCCGCAATCGCAGTAGTACCTCTACCGAGATCTACACGTCCAGAGATAAAATGTTATGTATCGGTGTGCTAACACCAACGCGCACGACAGGAGTTATGAGAGGTAACAGCTAGAGTTTCGATGGGTGTATTTCAAGATCCCTTTCTCAACCCCCACACCTTCTTTTATATAGCCTCTAATCGGATTCTTATCTGATACAATCAGATATCCTATCCAACTCGAAAAATAATCAGATATCTTATCCAACTCGGAAAGTCTCAGATTGGATCTTTATCCAATACGAGTAGAAATTATATTCCACTCGAAGACTATCTTCCAACCGGATCTAATATGAGTAGAAATCGTATCCCACTCAAAATCTATCATCCAGACCCTTATCGTTCTGACTCATTAAGTGTGTGATTCTTTAGGTTCATGTATGTTTAGCTATGGGCCAAAAACTCCTTTCTGGCCCATAAATCAATAGCAGTCTGTAGCAGCATATAACGATTCCCAAATATATATAAAGATCATATCGAACGAATCTATACAGTGCTTATATACTGATCCGTTTGCCTCATGATACTAGATCGAACTCAAGACGATAAGTGTGCTATCCTTTAATAGCTCGATCATTCACTCGAATCTGTAGTGGATTACTAGTTGTGATTGACTCTCTAACCACATTCGGAATGGCTATGCACTTTCTTAATTCAACCACATCGATAGACCGAGAGATATCTTTCCCATTATATAGGAGAGATAAATTCTATCTTGATCAATCATATTCCTCTATATATTTTATAGCAAACTAGAAAGCTATATTTATAACCACCCAGTTATAGAGTAGTATTTAGCAACTTCTAAGTAAACTATTATGCATGTAGAAAACTGCAACGATTTTAGATCTAAGAATCATGCATACACTATGTATACGACCAACTGATAACACTTCAGAATATAAAAATTTTCGTAGTGTCTCATGGTAGGCTAATCCAACATCATGCCTCATAGTCCCGCATGTTTAGGCGAAGCGCAATTGCGAGGAACCTCCGGAGTCGTGTCTTGTCGTCTCAATTGAGCACCACACGGGACGACTGGATGAAGTCCATGATACATGCAGTTAAGCGTAGGCTATTGTTGTGCTCAATTTTGTGGTAGAACCACCGCTACATCCAGTGGGACTCCCACTTCGTTCGCATCAAACTCAAAGGGAAGCCCTTCGATGTAGTGCCACGAAGCTACATACTAGTGTTGCCTAGGTTTTAATTTTGTCTGTTGCCAAGACGCTTCGACTAGCAACACACGTCATGCAGGGACACAAAGATCAACGCCATGGGCAGGGTACCCTCCGAACGGGCCACCCAGGAGTGCACGGTGAGACGTGTGATGGCGTTCGATGTCAATTGCGGAAGCTCCAGCTTGTATAACCGCACGAGATCACCAACGAAGTGTGCGGCGGGGATACAAAGCTTGGCATCGAAGTGGGCTACAAACACCAGGGTATCCCCCTCCTCTAGTTGTAGCACGATCTCCTCACTACTAGGGAGACACACAACCTCGTGGGACCCAACCTTGCTGTCACGCACAAGGGACCCCACCAGTTCTTCTGTCACAATCGATGGGTCGAGTGTGTTCACATACATACCACTGGACTTCCCCGATGGCCTCCATTGCTTGCCCATGACCACGTCGGAGTGGTCGTCTCCACCAACTTGGCCGCTTGACAGTGCCAATGGGCCACTACGACCAGTACGGTCACTTCCACGACCCATCTTCTCAGGAAAATGCTCGACAGGGATAACTCGAACGGCGAGGGTAGCAACGAGGAAGAAGCAGCGGTGACTACACAAGCGACTGCAAGCTAGAAAAGCAGCGCGAGAAGACAGGGAAAGAAAATGGCTCAAAACGGCGTCACCGACACACTTAAATAGACACAACAACACCATTCAATGCCTGTGTAGTGGGCGTAAGAATCAAGGAGATGTGTGCCGCATCATAACTGGCGCAGCGGCTCATCTTGCCTGACCGAGAGACGAACTGTCGCCATGTGCGACCTACTCTCGGGGGTCATGCACGCTGACGCAGTGAACCACAACTTTTGGTAGAAATTCAAAACAACGACGTTCTGATGGGCCAAGGGGACAGATGGGGCTAAGGAACAATCAACATGACCACAACCAAGAATAATTGTGATTAGTACCTCAGGTCCCCCAATCCCCCTCAGTCCCTCATAGGCCGAATCCCCCCGTTCCCCTCCTCTCCCGGTCTCCCCCCCCCCCCGCATCGCCCCTCCTCGCCCCCCGCCGCCCCTCTTCGCCCTCCTTGCCGCAGCCCCTCCTCTCCCCACCGCCCCCCTCCTCGCCCCCCCTGGCGCCCCTCCTCGACCCGAATCTGGCCAGATCCATGGCGGGGCCACCCCTGCAGTTCGGCCACGGCTCCCCCGCGCCTTTGGCCGACTCGAGCCCTTGGTATGTCAACCCTCAGTACTCTCTCTCTACCCCCTCGGTACCGAGCCTACACGAGCTGAGCTTGAGCGAGCTCGAGTTTTGTCCCAGCTTAAAGCTCGATGTCAATCTTAAGTTCACTCGAGCTCGGCTCAAGTTTCTACCGAACTTGAACTTGTCAGGTCAAGCTCGACTCGTTTACAGCCCTATGCGTAGCTCGGTAGTAATCTACCGATCACCACTGCTTAGCAGATTGTTGCCGCTCCACATTGGCTTAGTATCACCTCATATCATGCGTACGTTGTCTTGTGTCGTGTCATATTAGCTTGCCGTGGTTATGTCTTCTATCGAGCTATGATAATACGGCAGATGACATATGTCATCTGTTATATCTTTTGAGTTTAGGTAGCAGTTTATTTTTACAAAAAAAAGTCATCGGGATCAATTTCTAAAAAACGTTGCTAGGGATCTTCATACTTGCACAGCTCTAAAAAAGTATCGTTCACTTCCACGGTCAGTTCTGATCTGAATCCTACGTCCCTCGAATCCTCGTTTTTTTCCCAAACAAAAGCGACCAGCGACTCAGGGAAACGAGGACCGACCAAATCTCCACCCGGTCGGAGAAAACAATGTACACTAACGAAGCAAGCCTACTACGTACTTCCATAAACTTGATCAATGCAAGATCTTTGTAAGTTTACAAAACTTCCGTTACCACCAGCAAGCTAGCAATTACAATCCAACACGTTCCCTCGCCTGAAAGTACATACGAAAATACAGAATTGTCAAAAGTAAGAAAAAAATTACCTATATACCCCTACTTTTAGGGGCACCTCTTCCATAGACATGACGTAAGCCATAGTGTTCAAAGCGTAACAGGATTCGTTCCATTGTGCTCCATGGCGGTCCATAAACTTTCATGGACTGAACTATTCATCAAAAAAGTAACACTCCATAATACATACAGTCAAATTAAATTAACTTTGATCAAAGAAATCATTTCAAAATATAGTTTGCGGATATATAAATGGTACGAATAGATTATCCATAAAAAAAAACATACTTTCATGGCATCCTGCTATCATAATTTAGCGATCAAGCTAGTCTATCGACTTCGATATTTATCCTTCTGGGGCCTATTCGGCGCATCCACCCTTAGGTGCATTCATGTGCTGCGAGTACTCTCTTCGAAACACGATGCAAATAGTGATAAAAATTAACTCTCGGGTGAATGAACCGAGGCTGCTCACATGTTCCCTGTGAGTCCCTTGGAATTAACTCTTGCGTAGTTGCGTCCAAGGGATGTGAGGGAGGACGGCGAAACACAGCTACTCACATGGTGCGACCGGGCAGCAGGCTGGTCTGCCGTTGTGAACGTGTTGGGTCGGCCGACTGTTTACTTTTGCAAGATTTTTTCAGTTAATTTATTGATCTCCCGTTCTGAACGTGTTGGTTCGGCCTGGTTGTTAACTTTTGAAGGATTTGACAGCTAACTTGTCACGTGCCAAAGAGTAGCGACCGAATGCCAGTTCCTCGGCATGCGGATGTATCGAGTCCTCCTTTCCATCAACACCTTTGGACGATCGTGCAAGCTAATCCCTGTCCGCCAGATGTTTAGGTCAGATGTTCGTTGTGGCTCTCAGTTTTTTTTAGTACGGATGAACAGTAATTAATTTAAAATCAGTATGGTTTATAAGATAAAGTCTAAATATAAATTATAGTAAATATTATGTTAACTTTATCTGTAACAGCTAAAATCATATATAAATATCTTTTTCTATAATCTATTTTATAAATAATTATAAGTTATAAATCAAAAAAATATAAATTACATTCTAAAATAACCCACCGTATAATTTGTTTACATGATTCAACATTGCAACTACGTACGTCGACGTGGTTGGCTCACTGCAATCTGAAGGCATGTTTTAGGGGGTGATTGGAATGGCTTTTGTTTGGCTTCAGCTTCTAGCTTCAGCTTTTTTTTCACTATTCACTACACTATCCACTAACTCATTCTGATGTTTTTAACATTCTGATGTTTTTATTAAAACCAAAAGCCATCGCTATTCCGATCACCCCCTAAGGGGAAAGGCAGGATTCAGCTGAACGATGCATCAGGAGACGTGCTGGCAGCTACTGATTCCTCCGCGGGTGCAGATGCATCTGGTACTTTATCCTGACATTGACAGCCTCAGTATTGGTCAGCAGGAAGGCATACGCGGCGAGACGGACACTACGTAGTACGGACGACTTGACCAGGATGTGAAATCGTCCGTGGCTGCCACGTGTGGGGTGTGGGGTGTTTGCTTGTGGTGTGAACCCATCGAAGACAAAAAAAGTAAAAAGTAAAAAAAGATGATGATCGACCACATGCGTATTGGTATACGTGGTCTGAACCGCAACGTCATCCACAAATGTATTATTTGCTAGAGCAAACGTATACTCGCTGCATATAATGATGATAACGATTTAGAATGATCGAAATTGGTTATATTTATTTAGATATTTTAATATAAGTCAGACATGTTGCTATCATCTATTTAAATAAATTATTATATTCTTATAGAATAATCAACATTACTGTAGAACAGTTAATCTTTTTTTTGTGAATTCAACTACGGTTGTATTCCAGAAGAAAATCTAGAATTTCTATACAAATTAATTATGATCAAAGTTTTATATCTTAGCATTATATTTATGTTCTCGCAGCGCACCCTACAGATTCTTATTATATTGTTAGAACATACTACTTATGACTATAAAATACATACTACTTTTGCCAGATTTTTCAGTTAATTTATTGATCTCCCGTTATGAACGTGTTGGTTCGGCCTGGTAGTTAACTTTTGAAGGATTTGACAGTTAATTTGTCACGTGCCAAAGAGTAGCGACCGAATGCCAGTTCCGCGGCATTCCATCAACACCTTTCTCCTGATCATGCAAATGAACCATTGTCCGCCAGATGTTTAGGTCAGATGTTCGTTGTGGCTCTCACTTTTTTTTGTTTATGTAAGGATAAATAGTAACTAATTTAAAATTGGTGTATTTTTAAAATAAAATCTAAAGGTAAATTATAGTACATATTATGTTGACTTTATATATAATAACTAAAATTATATGTAAATATCTTTTCATAATTTTTCATAAATAATCAAAATTTATAAATTATAAACTAAAAAATGTAAATCACAACCTAAAATAACCCACCGTATAATTTGTTTACATGATTCAACATTGCAGCTACGTACGTCGACGTGGTTGGCTCACTGCAATCTGAAGGCATGTTTTAATTGGCGACGCAGGATTCAGGTGAGCGATGCATCAGGAGGCGTGTCAGCCAGTGGGTCTTCCGCTCGTGCAGCGGCATCTGGTACTTTATCCTGACATTGACAGCCTCAGTATTGGCCAGCAAGGCATACACGCCGAGACGGACACTACGTAGTACGGATGTGAAATCGTCCGTGGCTGCCACGTGTGGGGTGTGGGGTGTTTGCTTGTGGTGTGAGTCCATCGAAGACAAAAAAAGTAAAAGTAAAAAAAGATGACGATCGACCACATACGTAGTGGTATACGTGGTCTGACACCGCAACGTCATTCACAAATGTATTATTTGCTAGAGCAAACATATACTCGCTGCATATAATGTGATAACGATTTAGAATGATCAGAATTGGCCATATTTATTTAGACATTTTAATGTAAGTTAGACAAATTGTTATCACCTATTTAAATAAATTATTATATTTTTATAGAATAATCAACATTCCTGCAGAACAGTTAATCTTTTTTTATGGATTCAACTAAGGTTGTATTCCGAAAGAAAATCTAGAATTTCTATACAAATTAATTATGGTCAAAGTTATATGTCTCAGCATTATATTTATGTTATCGCAGCGCACCCTATAGATTCATATTATATTATTAGAACATACAACTTATGACCATAAAATACATTTAGCGTAATTATAAACTTAAGTTACATTGATCTAAATTAGTTTAAACATGGTATGATAAATTAGATCAAATCTTAGGCAAAGAATAAAGAAACCAAATACAGAACAATCTGTAGACATGAACCTTTGTTCAGGCTTCCTCATCGCATAATAATAACCAACTAGGAGTTAGGATAATCCACAATTTGTTAGGGTTATACAGTTTTTCATGCCACTACATTAATTAAGTCTAACTTACTATATATAATGAATAGCCCCTAGATGATTTTAGTGTGTATTAGAAGAATGAAATGTTTTCCACGTAATATACAACTATATGTCTCCACTTGCAAAAATATGAATAATAAACCAACACTTTACACATGAGGGTCCGTTCATATTGGTTTTTGTTGATGGTTTTTAGTTTTGGCTTATAAATAATAACAGTTTTTGAGAAGTTATACGGAGAAAAAGACATTAGTGTGTGATTTTGGTCGATATAAATGAAGTTACTACAGTGTCTATTACAAATTGACTAGTAGACTCTATTTTGAAAAAATATTCTATTTGAAAACTAGATATTGTAGAAAAATCATTTAGTATAGAAAAATAGCTTTTAAAAGCCGATATGAACGTGACCTCAAATGTCTTATGCCCTCCACGGAATCTATATAAGAGGCCTGCATGTGGTACGGAAATCCTTCATCAAATCACTGTTCACTCTCGACCAGCAGATTGATCTCCCGTTTCGCATACCAGCGTGGATCTACAGGTACTACCGCACCTCTCTGTCAAGCTATCCTTGAACAGTTGAACGCGTTGGTTCGGCTCGGCCTGACTGTTTACCTTTTGCAAGATCTGTCAGTTAATTTGTCTCGTGCCAAAGAGTAGCTAGCGACCAGATGGCGACGCTCTGGGACATCCTGGGGAAGGTAGCCAGCATCCTGCAGCTGGTTGGGCTGGACGCGATCACGGTCGTCACCGTGATGGTGAGCTTCCTACTGTCTCCGCAGAACAAGAAGCAGTGCCAGGAGCTCGAGGGGCGCGTGCAGGCGCTCCGCGCGCTACTGCGGCGGCCGGCCGGCTATTGGATCGTGATTCAGCACTCGGAGATGGGAGACTTTGTTGGCAAGGCGATCGAGGAGGCAGACGCCCTCGTCGAGTCCTACAAGAAGAGCATGCTTTGGTCTCGTCTCCGCAGGGGCAGGAGCATGGCCGGCCAGTTCCGCGACATGCAGAACGTCATCGAGTCCTACTGCAGGCTCATCCTTTCCATCGACGCCTTTCTCCTGATCGTGCAGGCGAATCCTTGTCAGCCAGATAGTAGGTAAGATGTTCGATCCTGGTATATTATGATTTGTTTACATGATCGAACACTGCTGCCGCATGCGTACGTCGATGTGGTAGGCTCCCTGCAACCTACTGAAGGTATGTTTTGATTGGCAACGCAGGATTCAGGTGAACGATGCGTCAGGGGGTGTGCTGGTAGCGGCTGGGTATTCCGTGGGTGCAGCGGCGTCTGGTACTGGTCCTAACATTCACGGCATCAATATTGGCCAGCAGGAAGGAATATGCAACGAGACAGACACTACGGACGACTCGACCCATGGTGCCGAACTCATTAAAATTTGAAAAATGTTTGTGTTTGTGTTAGGAGTCCATCCAAGACCAAAAAAGGCAAGAAAAGGGGAATAGAGAAAAAAGAACACAAGTGTGTATCCTTTGTATGTGTATTGTGTAGGAGGGTGTGCTGCGTGTGTTTTTCTTGGGGGGAAGGGTTAACTCCGCTACGCTAATAGCCTAATATGCGTAGCCCGTCCTATGTCTAGAAAAAGGAGCGAGTAGTTTTTTTTGTAGCATCCAAATACATGTAAATCTAATGAAATTTACTGTAGTAAACATCGGAGATAAAGAAGGAGAATGATATATGATTTTTTTAAAAAAAAATTAGCTACTAAATAAGGAGATGGGCACCTAAGCTAGTATTAGGTCTGAACCTGGTGGGTGGGTGACACATGATTTGGAAAGGAAGGTGATCTTTTATTTGGACACCATGAACTTCCAAACGAAGCAGCCCAATTAATGTTTGATCTAAACTAGTAATAAGTCGATCTACAAACGCATAAATCCTTATTCCGGTGCACACAACCAGAGCCTCCTCACTCACAACCAAAGCCCAGGAGGCTCCCTGTATAGAAACCAACAATACTAGTACGTACTCTGCGCCATCTTCAGCACCTCCTTACGAGCGTCCGTTCTTGGATCATCGTACACCCGCACCACCCCGCCCTTCGTTCCAAACGTCGGCCCAGAGCGCAATCCTCCCGTCGTCTAGCACCATCAATGGCTGCGCGACGCGCGTATTCGCCGTCGCGCCTAACCGGTTGATCCATCGTCGGCTTGTAGTAGCCTTGTACGTTCTCCAGCGTTTGTCAAACAAATGGACAAGGAAAACGTAACGCGGTGCGCGCGCGCCGTACTACCTGTACACAAGGCAATGGTGATGCATCGTGGCCTCAGAGGTCAGAACAGAGAGCAATAATAGCAGCTTATCGATGTGACACCCCAGGAATTTTTCTTGGTTAACCAGTGACACCACTAGAGGTGACAAGATCATAGATATGGCTTTAAGAGGTGGAATTTTCTTGGTCTGAAAGCAAATTAACAAGGTGTCAAAAAAGGAGAATGATATATGATTTTTTTAAAAAATAATTGACCACTACATAAGGATATATGGGACCCGTCCTAGACTTTGAACCTGGTGGGTGGGCAGACCTGTTCAAAGCTCGGGCCGGGCCGGGCTTGAAAAAGCCCGGCTGGCAGGACTGAGCCTAGCCCGGCCTTCAGGCTCCAAAACTCGGGCCTGAGCCCGACTATATCGATGATGCAGATAGTAACGAGAATTAATTAAGCTTTAATTATGCGATTAAGCAAAATCCGTGAGGAGTTAGTCAATCAAACTTTCCAGATTAAAAACTTGATACCTTAGCTATATTAGATGGATTAAATCAAACTTAAACTAGCAAACAAGAATTTAATCCAAGACCAAACAGCTGCGCATGCAAATAATAAGCAAAGCACAAATTTGTGTCCAGAAAACTTGGAAGCAATATAGTAAATAAGTGTCACACTTACTGAATAATCAAAGAGATATAATCAGCCTCCTGTATGATTGTCTAGTAACTTCTCTTGTTTTATGACGTGTATGTGTTCCCATGCAAAGCAATTTACTTTGAGGACATACAAGCTAATACACTGGTCAACTCACCGTATGCCCAAAACAGGAACCGCACCTCTCTGTTGCTTCTCCAGAAAATCAC